>OU015494.1:13075380-13110380 GCA_907164885.2 Dolomedes plantarius | reverse complement strand
TAAGAGTTTAAAATACATGAACTAGATTACTACCTCACAAAACTTCCAAGAAACAATTTCAACTAACTATTGTATAACTTTCCATATAATTTGGCTTTCCATAAAACTCCAACTGATGTTCAGAATCAGTTGAGTTATTTTTCAGGCACAACTTTATCAACATATTTAATTATGAAACTTTGAGAAAGTAAAGACAATTTACAATGCATTTCCCCCCCACTTTTTAAACAGCTAAACAAGATGCTCAGTGGAATTTAAAAAATTTAGTACAATCAAATATTTGACAAGGCAATAAAAGAAATTCTAAGCATAATGCAACAATTTAAAGAACAACATAAAACAGATGCTGTCTATGATTTTTTTCATTAACCGAAAGCTCATGCTTAACTTGAAGAGTTCAGAATCAATGGGGAGAAAAAAAAAGTACTAATCAGAATTTTTGAAAAATTCCAGTTTACATACCATATACGAGATGAGGCACTAGTTTGCAGATATACAGTTAACTAAAGTTTAGATTTAATGAGTTTCTAACGCTTAATTTTAGGATAGTAAAACATAGTTATGTCTTAACTGGCTAATGTGTGCATGTGCATGTAAGAAAGCACATAATAGATATATTTAAGATAAAGTACTAAAGATATTTTTTTTACTGCCTTCATCTCTAATAACACAGATAAAAGTGATTTCAAACACGATGCAAATTATAAAATTAAGAGGCTAGGGTTTGAAGTCTAAGCTTCGATTCATTTTCGAAAACCTGTGTCAACGAGATGTTGTATTGTGACCCAGACAATTGGCGAAACTTTCCAAACCTATTTTCAATATTGTCGGTTTGAATTTTTCCTGTTAAGAAATATGCCATCCCCAATTCATTGCAACAATATGTTCACATTTCAAGTACAGCATGTGTAGTGTGAGAAAGTGTGGTATATGTTTTAGTTAAAAATCAGAAGTATATTTAAGAGAATTCCAAGTATCAAGCCAAACTAAGAATTTTTGTAGGTACATAACCTTTTCATTGGATGCATTAGATGACAAAGGCTCACAATACACATCTCGTTTATGACCCAGTTTTAACTTACTTTACACATTCATTATCTTCCACCATTTAATAATGATCGCAATATATTCAGATATTTCTAAACAAAAAGGTTCATCAGTATGTGTAGAAAGCACTTTCAACCCTTCAACAAAATGGTCATTGAAAATTTTAAGGCATAGTTTTACATTTTGTCTCTCCATAGAAGATGGAGTTTTTAAAGTTATTCCGAACACATATTTAACTATCTGTCCATCCTCTAAAGAATGGATACTTTTAATGGTTCTAAAAGAGGCAGTTTTAGTTAAGTTATGATCATTAAAATCTATAAAATACATACACTGACCATAATTCTTCTGATTCAGCGAATTATTTCTGACACACTTCAGAATGTGTACAGGATCAAAAATATAAAATAATAGTCTATTAGGATTTGAAGGATGATGTCGCCGAATTCGAAAGAACGCGATCAGGTGACGTAACAGCAGCATCACCAGACAATTTCCCAGCTCATCCGGGACTTTATGTAACGACTAGCAGAACTGTTTTGATCGCGAAGCATGATAGACGTCTCAGTCAGAGATGAGAAACTTCCGATAATTAATATTCAATGTTTGTAAATAGTTAGCCTAGAAATTGTATATATTTTAATGTCCGTAATGTAATGTAAAGTATCTAACCAAGGAAAATATAATAATATTCATTCGTAGTGTTGTTTTAGTGTGACTTCAGTTTTAATATTCATTAAGAATAAGATAGCAACTTGATGTACAGAATAACCAGCAGCATAAAAGAACCACGTGGGATCAAGGTAAGAAGCCTTTATTTGATATTCAATTAAAGTAAACAATTGGATAAAAGAATATTTAGATCCCACATAAAATTGGCTTCCGTGACAGGACTGCTGTTATATTTTTTTGATTGCTATTAAGATTGGCTTTAATAAATGATAGTTGAAGTTATTTAAGATTTGAATCTAAAGAAACATTAACTAAAAAGTAAAAGATGGATAAAGCCAAACAAAAACGGAGTACACTTAGATCGCTTGCTACGAAGTTAATAACGAAAACAGAAACATCTATTTTAGATGAAAACGTTAGTATAGAACACTTAGAAGACCTCTTGGATGAGTTAACTTTGAAACAAGAGGAATTAATACAGTTAGATACTGAAATTCAAACTGCGATCTCAAAATTAGAGGAGATTAACGAGGAAGTTCTGAAATGTGACGAGTACACTACTAACATATTAAAAGCGAAACGAAAAATAAAAAGAGCAGTTGCAAAATGTAAACCCTCAATTTCAATTCCTACGGCAAATGATGATAATGAAGGGACAAAATTTATTCAAAAACGAGCAGTCGAATCCCCCTTTATTAAATTACCGCTGCTTACTATTGAAAAGTTCAGTGGAGAATTTTGTGATTGGCAAAGGTTTTGGGACCAGTTCGAGTCCGCCATTCATAAATATCAAGATTTGTCTAATGTAGAAAGACTCAGTTATCTAAAATCGTATCTTACAGGCGATGCAGCTCGATCAATAGAAGGTTTTGCTATTACAAACAATAACTATCAGTCGGTTGTTGATACCCTTGCGGAAAGGTTCGGAAAGAAGCAATTAGTAACTAATTCACTCTTAAACAAACTTCTTACTCTGCATCCCGTAAAACGATCCTCAGATGTACAAGCTCTAAGAAAATTATTAGATTCGTGCGAGACACAAATCAGAAGTTTAAATGCACTTGGAATAAACTCTGAAAATTATGGGAGCCTGTTAGCTCCAATATTGATAAAATTGTTGCCTTCTGATATAGTTTTAGAGATCACTAAAAAATGCGGATCAGATGAATGGAAAGTAGATGAAATACTTCAGATTTTGAAAGCGGAAGTGATTAGTAGAGAACGCATGTTGTCATTGACCATTAGTAGTGAAGCGATAGTTCACACAGATAAACAATTTCGCGTCAACAAGTCTGCGGCTTTTTCGGGGGGAAAGCAAACCGCTGCGTTGCTATTAAATGAAACAGCAATAAATAAAGACAGATGCCTGTTTTGTGAGAATGAACATCCTTTATACGATTGCAAATTGTTCAGCAATAAAAATATGAAAGAAAAAAAAAGAGTTCCTGCTTAAAAGGGGAATTTGTTTTTCGTGTTTGAAGCTAGGCCACCGGGTAAAATCTTGCAAGTCGTATGTTAAATGTAAGAGATGTTTTAGAAGACATCTTGCTGTCATGTGCCCTGAGACGATAAAAGAAACTCAAGCAGAAAAAGGTGATGTTTCTTTTAAAGGAATTTCTGCAAGTACTGATCATGCTTTATCAAATAAAACTCGTCGACAAAACGATGTGTTGCAGACTTTATTGGTTCGTCTGCTTAATAAAAACAATAATGAACAGATATTCATTAGAGCTCTGTACGATTCGGGATCACAATTCAGTTACCTCTCTACAAATATAATTAAAAAGATGGGTTACGTAGCGACAGGTCACGAAAAGATGCATCATAGCCTATTTGGTGGGCTAGAAGAAGTTCGAAAACATTGTAAATACAAAATTCACCTGAGTAACTTATCCGGAAATTATTGTTGCAATTTTGATGTCTATGATCAAGATAAAATTTGTACAGAGGTCCCTAAGATCAGAAATGGTCCGTGGATTAGCGAGGCTGAAAAAAGGGGAATAAACTTTTCTGACCTCAGTTGTAACGATAAATTAGAGAATGAAGAAATCAATTTGTTGATAGGGGCTGACGTATGTGGAAAACTCTTAACTGGGAATATCATAGAGTTAGAATGTGGTGTTATCGCAATCGAAACAAGACTAGGATGGTCGCTGATCGGTAAGACACCCGTTGAAAGTGAACCTACTAGGAATGAAACCATATCAGCATTATCTTTACTTTCAACAGAAAGAAAGCTTTCTGACTTATGGGAGTTAGATGTAATAGGTATTAAAGACCCCTCCGAAAAACAAACAAAAGCCGATCTGGAAGCAGAAGCTAAAACACATTTTAATAACACAGTTGAGAGGGAATCTGATGGCCGCTACACAATCTCTTTGCCATGGGTGCGGGAGCGAACTTTTATTTTAAATAACAAATCAGCTGCTGAAGTAAGATTAAAATCGACAGTAAAAAAACTGAAAGAAACTGGACATCTTGAAGCCTACCAAAACGTGTTTCGAGAATGGTTGAATGAGAATATCATTGAAGAAGTAATAGACACTGAAATTGAACTTTCTCAGTGCTATTATTTACCACACCGGGCTGTAGTCAAAGAATCCTCCACGACAAAGATTCGTCCTGTTTTTGACGCGTCTGCGAAGGGCAAAAATTCCCTTTCCTTGAACGATGTTTGGAAAAGGGACCCAACCTAATAGAATTGATTCCGAGTATTTTAAATCGCTTTCGGCTTGGAAAATATGGGCTCACAGCTGATATACGCAGGGCTTTTCTCCAAATTAACATCAACCCGCAAGATAGAGACTATCTGCGATTCCTTTGGTGGGAAGAGGGCAATCCTGAAAAATTGAAAGTGTTAAGACATAGACGTCTAGTTTTCGGAGTCAGATCAAGTCCTTTTATATTGGCCGCCACGTTAGAACATCTCATGACAAACTCACCCAAACACTTGGAAAGAGTGGCTAATAAATTAAGAAAGTCGATGTATGTTGACAATTGTGTTACTAGCGTAGACTCTTTAGATGAATTAAAGGACTTTGTCCACAAATCAAGGGAACTTATGTTCTCGGGAAAATTCGATCTCCGAGGCTGGGTATACAATAAACATAGATCTGAAGATTGGGAAGAAGACATTTTAGAAACTCCTTTCTCACTAATGCCAGAAACTCAGAGCAACGAGCTACATAAGGAAAAAGTTGTTTCTCTGTTAGGTCTTAAATGGAACGTTAGAAATGATACATTGAGCTGTGACCTGAAAAATATTAACGTTATTTTCGATGGCCAAATAAATAAACGGCTAATTTTGTCTACAGCAAACCAGATCTACGATCCTCAAGGTTTTTTAACTCCAGTAACATTGATGTCAAAAATACTGTTACAAGAATGCTGGAAACTTAAGATTGGTTGGGATGCCGAGCTTCCTAAAACGATCTCCAAGAAATTCGCAGATTGGGCATACCGATTAAAACTTTTAGACGGTATAGAAATTCCACGAAAGTTTCCTGAAATAAATGAAAACACATTGTTGCATGTTTTCTGTGATGCAAGTTGTTCTGCATACGCGACGTGTATATTCCTTAGAAGTGAAACCGAACAATCGGTAGAATGTCAATTGATACAAGCCCGATCTAGAGTTGCTCCAATTAAAACAACCTCGATCCCAAGACTTGAATTATTGGCTTGTATGATCGGGGCAAGATTAGCGCACAGTGTCAAGAATGATTTGTCCTTAGAAGAAATCCAAACGTTTTATTGGTCAGACTCAGGAAACGCGATTTATTGGATCAAACGAAATGAGAACTGGGCCACTTTCGTTTATAACAGGGTGAAACAAATCAGATCTTTGAGCGATCCTGGAATGTGGAATCATATAGCTGGACCCTTGAATCCCGCTGACTTACCTTCTCGAGGATGCAGTCCTGAAACTCTCTCCAAATCTAAATGGTGGGAAGGTCCTGATTGGCTAAAGAAGCCTCCCGGTGAATGGCCCAAATCCGAAGCATTTCCAGATTTTAATATAACAAATTCGGAAAAGAAAAAGACAGTTATCGGTGCGACCAATATTGAGAGTCCGATTAAACAAATTTATGACCAAATATCTTCATATAGCAAATTAGTGCGCTTCACAGCCTGGATTTTGAGATTTTCGTTTAATTGTAAGCCAAGTAATGTAAACAAGAACTTAGGCAATTTAACGTTAGAAGAAATGAACAAAGCTGAGACGATACTTTTTAAGACGGTGCAAAAAGAATCTTTTGAAGGGACAGAAGATAAGAAATTAAAAACCCTTAAAATTGTTGTTGATTCTTTAGGCATTCTCCGAATAGAATCAAAAATTTCGAGAAGAAAAGATTTGCCTGAATTCAGATATCCTATCCTCCTCCCATCTGATCATTCTCTTGTCATCAAACTGATCAGAAAAGAACACGAGAAATCAAGTCATGCTGGGGTGCAGACTTTAATGTCAATCTTGAGGGAAAGATTCTGGATTTTAAAGTGCAGGAAGATGATTCGCAAAGTTATACGGAGCTGTACCCGCTGTAAGAGATTTTCTGCAAAACCCATTGAGGTAATGAGCTCTCCCCTGCCTGAGGATAGAGTTCGTGATGCCAACGTTTTCGACATTACAGGGGTCGATCTGTGTGGACCACTATTTCTAAGGGATGGTAGAAAATGCTGGGTGGTACTGTTTACATGTGCAGTTTTTCGAGCGGTTCACCTGGAGATTACCACAACCCTTTCAACTGATGGACTGTTGCAAGCTTTAAGGCGATTCATCGCCAGAAGAGGCAGACCGCACACCATATACTCCGACAATGGCACAAATATGATAGGCAGCAGAAAAGAATTGAACACAGTTAACTGGGAAAACATTCAAGATTAATCAACCACAAGGAAAATTCATTGGAAACTTATCCCACCATCGGCGCCCTGGTATGGAGGATTTTGGGAGAGGTTAATAGGAATCCTCAAGTCAATACTGAAAAGGGTGATAGGAAAAGCCTGCTTACAACTAGAGGAATTGTACACAATTATCTGTGATACAGAAAGTATTATCAACTCCAGACCCTTAACATATATCTCAGAAGATTCATCAGATTTAATAGCTTTGACTCCAGAGATGTTCATGAAAGATATTCGTGACACAGGAGTGCCAGACTTCGACAGTATCGATGAGACAATAATGCACAGAAGATACGCATACAGACAGAAAATCAGAGATGATCTTCGTCGCCGGTTTCGCAGTGAATACCTGGGATATTTAAGAGAATGCACAAAAACTCGAAAAACAAGTGTCGAGATCAAAGAAGGCGATCTAGTCTTCATAGATGATGGTCAGCTGAGACGTATTGATTGGCCATTAGCGAAGGTGATAAAATTATACCCAGGGAAGGATGGTCAATCCCGACTTGCAAGAGTAAAAACCAAAACAGGAGAACTTTTGCGTCCTTACCAACGTCTTTGTCCTTTAGAGCTCCAGGGAAACCAAGTTGAGGACTTGAACCTGCGACAATATCTGTCAGAAGAAGCTCCGATTGCTCAGTTACGGCAGCTTAAAAAGACCAAGTACGGCCGGACGGTGAAACCCGTTGATAGACTGGGACATAATCGGCTACCAAATTGAGTATTTCAGACATCTTCCATACTCAAGGTGGGAATATGTCGCCGAATTCGAAAGAACGCGATCAGGTGACGTAACAGCAGCATCACCAGACAATTTCCCAGCTCATCCGGGACTTTATGTAACGACTAGCAGAACTGTTTTGATCGCGAAGCATGATAGACGTCTCAGTCAGAGATGAGAAACTTCCGATAATTAATATTCAATGTTTGTAAATAGTTAGCCTAGAAATTGTATATATTTTAATGTCCGTAATGTAATGTAAAGTATCTAACCAAGGAAAATATAATAATATTCATTCGTAGTGTTGTTTTAGTGTGACTTCAGTTTTAATATTCATTAAGAATAAGATAGCAACTTGATGTACAGAATAACCAGCAGCATAAAAGAACCACGTGGGATCAAGGTAAGAAGCCTTTATTTGATATTCAATTAAAGTAAACAATTGGATAAAAGAATATTTAGATCCCACAGATGATTATATAATATACTTAAACAAGGGGGGTAGCAAAATAGGATATTGTTTAATAATAAAATCAGTTGTTTTAATAATAAAGTCAGTTGTTCAGTCAAGAAGTCAATTATTGTATTTTGATGATCAGAAATTTTATGTCTTAGAACATCAAGCAATTCAATTACCACATTTCAATTATTTTCACCATCACTCATTACTGTTTTCATTTAATCCAAATTCTTTATATAAGCATTAAGACTTAAAATGGAATAAACATGTTTAACAGAGAGAAAAAATTATGACATACATAAAATTAAATTTTAACAAAATTTAAAAATACTTAGCCCATTAACTAATGATCGAATACATAAAAAAGCAATTTCCTTTCTACTACTTCTGTAATGAATTATCAACGAACCTCTAACAACTTATCAGGAAATTCTAAAAATATTTTTAAAATTTTAATGTTAACCATTAAGAATAAATAAAGCTTGGTACTTCACATTTTCATAATATAAATATCATTTTTATGTTATTATAAAAGATTCTGTAAACCAGGCGTTTTGCTTTTTGGAACGGTATCTTGTATCCGTGAATTCATTGATTATACAGAAGTTCTATTCTGTTATTAAGAAAGTGTTATTTCATTCACTTATCAAACACACATTTTGATATAATAAACCACAACTCACAGTGGATGTCTTAGCTACAGTTTTATAAACAAAATTTGTCCATGAACAGATTTTATATTTTCTAAATAAACCTTGGAATTTTATACTTTTATAATAAAAACCTCTTTTTCGGCAAGAGTTAAAAAGACTTTCACAAGAGTCATGTTAACTGAAATCCCTGGAATGCACTTTCTCACTCACCTAAAACTTTAACAACAATCTTCACAGTTAAAAAAGAATAAATAAAGGAAATCAATATTCAATCCACAAATTATTGATACCAACGTTTATGAGAAAGTTGAGATTAGCATATAAGTTAAAAAAAATTAATTTGAAATTTTTAGTTCTTTAATAAATATTTTTATAGTTTTTTCATAGAAAAATTTAAATTAAAGTTCAAAATAAATCTAAAAAAATATTTAAAACAGTGATATTGGCCACGAGTCTACTGCTGAAAACAAAAGTATATGTCAAGAAAAAAAAAAGTTACACAAACTTACGCAGGTTATGAATCCAAGTGAGCTATGGTGAATCAAAGTCAGCTTTGGTCTTCCAAAACAACTGCGATCTGAAGCTAGATTCCACTTTCAAAATTCTGTAAAGAAACAAATATTTTCTTATAATGCCATAATAAAAATTGAACGATTTATCAAACCAAGAAGTATTGAAATGTATAGTTCTTTATAAACTTGCTTAACCTTAAAATAAAAAGGGGAATATGACCCCTTTACATATAACTTTGATCTAAGTTCTTATTTATTTTGAACAGAATGATACCTAAAGACTTTCTTAAAGACTTTTAAAAACAAAGAGCTTATATAGACAGTTTTTTGAGAACATTAACACATTTTTAATAAAGAATTTACCAATGACACACACAGAATGCAAAAGTTTACCTAAAGTTTTAATAACAATCTAACATACATGAAGTTAAATAAATAAAAGTTCTCATCCTTGTCGGGTTCTTCAAGATTTTAAAGCTGAAACTGAGAAATAAAATTATATAAATGCACAATGACCAACAATTTAATAACTTAGGGATGAAAAATGGAATAACCTTTTGCATCTATATATGATTAAGCAATAACAAAAAATAAAAACAATTATATTCAATAATATTCAAATTTATACTGATATGTGCATGAGTATTTTGCATCTTTTACGAACTCATGCATACTGCATGATGGGGCATAAATCAGAATTCTACGGTTTGTTGCTTTAAAAGTATGCATGATCTATAAGTATAAAATCATTAAAGTTCTGTTATAATTTATAAAAATTATAGCATGAAATTGAACCTTCTTAGTTGGTATTGTGAAGTGTATATAAATATCCATAATATGCTAAATTTTTTGTTTCTTAATATAAAGCCCAAGTTAACATACAGGCAAAATGCTGTCTATATTACCATTAAAAACAAGAATAATGTATCTGGATAGCAGTCAAAATTATAGCACCATTGACTCTTTTTTAAAAATTTTTAGTATTTCAGATCTGGTATTATGAAAAACATCAAATGTTCAAATGTTTTGATTATGACATGGATTTCGTAGGCATTCATGAATAGAAAATTTTAATGTTTCATACAAACTGATGAAAATAAAAGTTATGTTAGAAAGAAATTGTAGTGGTTTTTACAAACAGATTAAGAACATCCTACTGTCATATTAAAATTCTTTTTTTGTTATTTTTTTTACCAACTTCATTGTACTTATTTATTTGAAAACTTTTTTCATGCTACTAATTATGTGGAAAAATATTTCTCTCTTAGTTTAGGGAGCACTGCATTTATATATCAATAATAATTGAAAATATCAATATATTCAATAGTTATATACATTATATATCAACAATTTTTAATATAAATAATATAACCATAAGTAATATTGGTTGCTTTTGACATTTTTTAGATGACTTTAATTTTAATTATTCCTAAAAAATTAATTATGTGTTATAAAAAACCTTCTAAAGAAAACTGGAATTCCTAAACAAGTTAACCTGATTCAATTAAGGCTTTCCAAACAAATTATTGCTTAAAAAGGTACTTATGTGTGTATGTTACTATGAGATAGCTGTTAATGTGTTTATAATCATGGATTATGCTTTTACATTTTGCTTTAGTATATTTATGATTATTCTCAATCTCTTCTTTCTCTGTGAATATGCTTTCTCTGAATTTCAAAAGGGGAGTTCTTAATTTGAGTTGGGATGTTTGTTTATAGGCTTATCAGCTATCTAATTCAGTGAATAAATAAATTTTGGATTAAAATATCATAGAAACAAATGTCAATTACATTAAATAACTTATTATACATGGATCATAATTATATTGTACAATAATTTAATAATTATTAAAATTTAGATATCAAACTAATATTTCATTGATTTATCATAAAATACATTGAACAGGAAAAAAACTATCAAAGAAAATTTATAATGATGAACAAACCATTTACTTCCTTTAACCATCTAAAATATTAACTGAAACACGAATCTTAAATTTTTCCGAAACAAAATGTTTTTATTTATACATACGAAAGTGCTCGTAAGTGCCATAAGTATTGCTAATATAAGTATAAGTATTGCTAATTCAATAGACACTCAGTTCAGTAGAATTTGATCTGAAATACGGTCAATTCATATTATAACTTGGATTAAAACACTATCTTATAACAGCAATAGAATAATGTGCACTAAGTAAGGGTGTTAAATAAAATCTAAAGGCAATAATTTAAGACTAAAGAATGAAACTTACTTGTGGATTAATTTCAGCCAACTTGTAAGCAATCGTTAATGCCGCCTTTTCAATCACGTGCAACTGAACGTCCAATCAAATGACACTAGTACATTGTAGTTCCGAACCAAGGTCACGAGGCTAAAAAATATGTTTTGGAATTTCAATATGCTATAGCTTTCAAAAGCTGCCTTTTGGGATTAGAATAAAGAATATAAAATTTTATTGCTCTACTGAAATATTTTTCAGGTGACAAAGGGCTTCAAAATAGATATTTTTGTGAAAAGAGATAAAATTCTTTTTTCTGTTTATTTTATAGTATATTAAATTAATAATATATATTTTTTGTAAATAAAATATTCAAAATATTTTTACAGGAAACTTAGGTATTTCTAAGTATTTCTAATTTTTAGATGTCATTACAGAACCACTGATTTTGAGGAATTTCGCAATTTTCATCATCTAAATTTTACAGTAGCATATTCTTATAATACACATTGGAATGAAAAAAACAATTTTTAATTAACGGACCTTAGTTAAAATAAACATATCACACTTATTTAGATAAATATTAAAGTAATGTCTTTAAAGGCAAAGTTTTATTTTGAAATAAACATTCATATTTTTCAATAGTCCATAGTAATCATACATGGTTTGCTTTACTTATTTCACTGACACATTGAATTGCTTTCTGTTTCAAATTTTGGCATTATCTTTTGAGAATGTATTTTTGACTCGCGAACTAGTTTAACAATCCTCTCAACTGCTTGTGTTTAACATGGAAAAATTTTTTAAACCAGTACATTGACTCCAGTGATCAGATTCTTTTGCTTCGTTTATAAACTGCTTTAGTTTGTCATCAGAAATATACCTCTTCATATGAAGTCCAATTACTTTAACATCATTCCATTCAATCCTATCAATATAATCCTTGGCATCAAAGTTTATACGTTGAAATAAAAACTTTTTGATGCCACCTTCATCTTCAGCCCTTGCTTTTAGAATCCGGGGAAATCCAAGCTCTCTCTTACATGACTGCGATCATCTGATATCATACAAAGGTCGAAATTTTCAGAAGCAGATTTCTGGCACTGAAAAATGTATATAAGATAGCATAATAGCATTTTTCAATGGCAACAACCAGCATTTAAACATTACTGTAATTGGAATGGATGGAACTGCCGTGAACACTGGATTGAATAATGGTATGGTTCCTTTATTGGAAAAGGAATTAAGAAGGCCACTGCAGTGGTTGATTTGTCTATTTCATGGAAATGAACTGCTCCTACGTCCTAATATGGAGGAGAAATAGGTAAGCAAGTAGAAAACTGCTATGAACTTCTTTTGATTGAATTTTCACCTATTCAAAATGGCATTCCATTACTAGAAATTAAGGATGGTTTAAGTGTGGACCCAAAATATTTGTTTGAAATGTCTAATGAAATCTCTGTTGGAAGGTGCTCTTCTGATTTGTCTATGAGAAAACCAGGAAAACTTTGTTATTCATGATAGCTTTCATTAGCAAATCGAATACTTTACTTGTATGTGGGAACAGAATATACTGCAAAAAAAATCTCCGAATACTGACAAAGTACATTTTGTAAGTATATGCACCTGTTTCGTTTCACATAAATCTGAAACTATCTTATATCCATGGATCGAAGCACTTGTGGAAACTTGTAAGCTATTCACGTTACCTCTATCAGACTCTCAAATATGTAATTGACCCAGTCATTCAAAGAAATTCGTACTTTGCTGCTTCTGAAAATCTCCTCCTATGTATGATATCAGTTGATCGCAGCCACGTAAGAGCTTGGATTGCGCCGGATTCTAAAAGCAAGGACTGAAAAATGAAGGGGGTATTGGAAAGTTTTAAATTCAACGTATAAACTTTTATGCCAACGATTATATTGATATGATTGTACGTAAAGATGTTAAAGTAACAGAACGAGGCATATTTCTGATTACAAACTAAAGCAGTTTATAAAGGAAGCAAAATAATCTGATCAGGAGGGTCAACGTATTGACTTCAGCAATTTTCCATGTCACACACAAGCAGTACAAAGGATTGTTAAATTCGTTACCGAGTCACCCTTAACCGTCCGTGGCACTTCTGCAAGAGTTGCATTGATAAAAACGAAAATACATTCTCAAAAGATAATGCCAAAATTTAATAATAAAATTCAAAGCAAAACACAATTCAAGGTGTCAGTGAAATAAGTAATGGAAACCATGTGTGATAACTATGGACTTTTGAAAACATGATTTTTTTTTTCAAAATAACGTTTAACATCCCCAATCTCAAAGAACTTGTTAATCTTATGCACAGTAAGTGTGCGTTTAAATTTTCTTCTACACCCACTTTTTATTATATTCCTAATTCTGAAAAAGTTAAACCTCTGAATCAGGCAGATGAGCTTAAAGCAGGGTGTTTAACCTTTTGCAGCATCTAGGCCACATGGTAAATTTTTTGAAGGCAGGCGGGCCGCATAAAAAAGTCAACTTCATTCAAAAGTTTAGTTTTATTATGAAAATGAAATTAACGTTTAACATCCCCAATCTCAAAGAACTTGTTAATCTTTGCACAGTAAGTGTGCGTTTAAATTTTCTTCTACACCCACTTTTTATTATATTCTTAAATCTGAAAAAGTTAAACCTCTGAATCAGGCAGATGAGCTTAAAGCAGGGTGTTTAACCTTTTGCAGCATCTAGGCCACATGGTAAATTTTTTGAAGGCCGGCGGGCCGCATAAAAAAGTCAACTTCATTCAAAAGTTTAGTTTTATTATGAAAATGAAAAATACATTGTATATGTAATATATAAAACATTATAATCTTGGTATGCAATGTGATGTTTTAATTTGAACGAAATCGAACATAACGTGATTTTTGAAATTGGTGTTTTTTTTAATATGTCTGCTATATTAACCTTTTCCTTACGGGCTGGGATAGCATGTATCCCAAGAACCTACGCTCCAAAAAGACGGGTTTGGGATAGCTGTCGTCCCAAAGTTTTTTCCCCCTGTTTACTTAAAGACCGCAGCGGATGCAGGAAATTGGATCAGCGGGAGTCTATTTTGGCGGAGAGTTGAAAATTTTTCCAAGGGAAATTTAAGACCATTTAGAGCGACAAATGGGGATAAGGAAATATCCGCTGCTAATTAGGGAAATTTTCAGCTCCTAGGCATTGATTTTACATATGTATAAACATATATATAGATATGTATATATGTATGTATGTATATACAGGGTGTCCCAAAAGGTCGTTTACAAACTTAACATGCTGGTCTGTCATATCATGATGAACAAGATTTACATAGGAACTTGTGTCTGAAAATTCAAACTGCGACCGCTAGAGGGCGATAATTGCACGAAAACGGGAGAGTGGGAAAAACAATCATTTCAGGCGTGGACGTTGAAGGAGAAGAATGAATGAGTTTAGTAACGCAGAAATGGCCGACATGCATTACGTATACTGGTCCGCTGATGGAAATGGACGAGCCGCGGCACGGACGTACCTTGAGCGCTTCCCAAACAGACGTCGGCCAAGTCATGTTTTGTTTGGACGATTGCACCGCAGATTACGTGAATCAGGTGCTTTCGTAGTACGTAGCCACATCGGTCGAGAACGTGCTACACGCACGCCTATCGTAGAGGAAACCGTGCTACAGGGGTTTGCCATCAACCCGCAAACAAGTCTCCGAGAAGGCGAACGTGTCGTCGGTGTAGGTCGTTCCACCATAATGCGCATACTGCACGATGACATGCACCACCCTTACCACTTCCAAAAAGTACAGGCAATGTGCGCTGACGATTATCCCAAGCGCATTGCATTCTCACGCTGGCATTTGCAACAGCGGGTCGCACAGCCAGATTTTCCATCGTGGATTTTGTTTTCTGATGAATCCTGCTTTACACAGGATGGTGTCGTGAACCTGCACAACATGCACGTATGAGCGCATGAAAACCCAAGATGTACAGGTGCCCATGCACATCAACAACGTTTCACCGTAAACGTTTGGTCTGGTATTATCGGTGACATGTTGATTGGCCCTTACCTTCTACCTGAACGCCTTGACGGAAATACCTATCGCATTTTATAGAAAGAGTTTTGCTGGATCTGATGGGTGACGTTCCAGCCGCTACACGCCGAAACATCTGGTTTCAGCATGATGGGGCGCCTGCCCACTTTAGCTACGCTGTTCGAGAATACCTCGATAGGACTTATCCTAATCGGTGGATCGGTAGAGGCGGACCAGTCCAATGGCCACCGCAATCCCCCGACCTGACTCCCCTGGATTTCTACCTGTGGTGACACATGAAGTCCATAGTGTACGAGACACCCGTAACATCGGACATGGATCTTATCGCCAGGATCGCGGAAGCGGCAGCACGTGTCCGCGACACTCCTGGCCAATTTGAACGGGTTCGTGAATCCATGCGCCGACGCTGTGAAACGTGCATTGTGGCGAATGGAAGGAATTTTGAACATTTGCTGTGATGTAATGATGTTTTGTAATAAAAATCATATTAACACCGCTGTCGATATAATTTTTTTTCTCGTCATCCAAACCTGCACTTATCGCCCTCTAGCGGTCTCAGTTTGAATTTTCGGACACAAGTTCCTATGTAAATCTTGTTCATCATGATATGACAGACCAGCATGTTAAGTTTGTAAACGACCTTTTGGGACACCCTGTATATATATATGTATATATATGTATGTATATATATATATATGTATGTACCCAACAAACACAGGACTGACGGCAGCTTATCGGGCCAGTGCTGGAGGCGTCGGTTGAACGACAAGTACGGGAGAATTTTGTCGGGCCACTGGCGGGTTGTTTACGAACCTCCGAAGTCGCTTTCCGTTTACGTGTTTCAGGGCCTGTTATGGGTTGATATGAATCGCACCGAAACCGTTTTCCCTGTATCGTCCCGGAACTGCACCTCCGATTCGTAACCACAAGTAACAGATATCTGCATCAGAATTATGGATTTGAAAGGGAAGGCGAAGATTAAATTTAACAGACTTTTCAAAAATATTTATTTCATTGTTGTGAAACTTCTTTTACGCGGAAAATTCCCATAATTTTCCTTGTATGTACAGATTGTATTCTGTGTGTATGTTTTTAACTCCCTAGAAGCTTATAAAAACAGATGAAAATTAGTTTCATTGTTTATTTTTATATATTACTGGAGAAATTAAATATCTACTTAAAAATGGGTCCTTGTTTCACCACTCTTTATTTATAAGAGAGGAAATAGTGATAAAATTTGTATTTTTTAAAATTCCTTTTATAGTATATTAAAATAATATATATTTTTGTAGATAAAATATTCAAAATATATTTTTCAGGAAATTTACATACTCTAAGTATTTCTAATTGTTAGATGCCATTATAAAACAACTGATTTTGTAGAATTTTTTCTCGAATTTCATCGTATTAATTTTACAGTAACATATTCTTATAATACACATTTGAATGAAATAAAAAGAATTTTAAATTTTCAGACCTTAGTTAAAATAAACAAATCACACATATTTAGAAAAATATTAATGTAATGTAATGTCAGACACATAGACAGTAGATGTCATGAGACACCAAAAAATATCAAAAAATAAGACCCTTTATCCTCAGTACGTACATTGAAGAATATATATTACATTGTTTTTTTTTGTAATTGAATCAGGATACGAGAAATAATATTTACAATAAGAAAAAAAAAGCCAAAAAATTAGTTTAAATAAATGTTAGAAATAAAAAATAAGGCAATTAAGTTTAAAATAATAAGTAAGTTATATTTAATAAATTAAATTGGCAGGTTTAAACATCTGCGAGTGCAGAAAACAGAACTGCACTTTGCGGGATCGAACCCAGGACGGAAGCATGGGAAGCAAAAACGAACGCCACACCCCAGTATTCCCTAACAGAATACTAAGTGTGGAACTTTAATAAGAGGAAACTGCCTGCCATGGAACAGAAAAATAAATGCAAAATGTTAAACACTATCATTAACCTGTGAACAATTAATGTCAGGATCCATCCTGACAGTACTGAAGCCCATAGGAAAATTGAAAACTATCTAAAAGAGCAGAAAATTCAAGGGTACATCCTCCCTATGGGTGTAATAAAACCTATAAGAGTTGTAATACGAGGGCTTGATATTGATACTTCAGTAGAAGAAATTAAAACTGAACTGGATAATCTTAATATTCAAACCACTAAAATCGTGCAAATGGTTTCTCGTAAAACCAAGAACTTACTCCCCCTCTATCAAATTACCCTCCCCAATAACCCAGAAAGCAAAAGAATATATGAACTCAAAGCCCTTAATTACATTGGCATAAAAGTCGAAGATTACATCCCCCCACGTAGAATAATGCAATGTTTTAAATGTCAACTATGGCATCATCATCAACAAAACTGTTTTGTAGAGCCCCGCTGTGTTAAAGGCAGCGAAGATCACTTAACTCACCTATGCCCAAAAGGCAAGAACATTGAAAACCCCATCTGCTGCAACTGCAGTGGTAATCATCCTGCAAGTTACAGGGGATGTGAAAAATTCCCCAAACTAAAACCCAGGAAAGTTGAAGAAACCCATAATAGGCCCAGAATCACCCAAAGCTCTACTATTAGACAAAACCTATCTTATGCCAATGTTCTAACTAATAACTACATCAATAATAATAGCCCCCAACCCACTACCTTACCCCCAAAAGTAAATTACCAACCTAATCAAACCCCCAGTGAAGTATCTAATAATCCCATTAATGAAGCAGTTACCTTGGTACAGGAAATCAATGCTGAAATAAACTCATTAAATTATTCAGCCATAATCCCCCAACTCAAATTTATTCTAAACGAAATCAGAAATCAACAACAATCTGCTAATAAGTTGGAGATTTACCTCCGACACCTTCCAACAATTCTCACCATCCCCCATCATGGCTAGTTGCCAAGATTCTTGCCTCACTGTCCTGTCTTGGATTGCTAATGGTCTCAAAAACAAACTCTTCGAATTTCGGGATCACCTAGATGAGCACTCTCCTGATATCATATTAATTCAAGAAACCCACCTCAAACCAGGTGACAGAGCAAATGTCAAAAATTTCCACACCTACAGAAACGACACACTACCAAACCCCTTCCCCTACAGAGGCACTGCTATTTACATCAAGAATAAAATTCCTCACCATGCTATCCCCCTCCCCAATCTTAACGTTATCTATGCCACTGCTCTAAAAATCACTCCTAATAATAAAACCCACTTCCTCATTGTTTCCACTTACATTCCACCAAACCAAAACCACACTGACATTGAAAATGACCTTAAACTCTTAGCTAACCTTGACAATAACATCATTATGTTTGGTGATTTTAACGCTACTCACACATACTGGAACTGCAATCACAACAATACCCATGGCAACACCATCTACAAACTAATAAATAATTTTGACATTGATATCCTCGCCCCTGACTCCCCCACACACTATAGTTATCAAGGAAATGGTACCATAATTGATTTTGCTCTCCTTAAGGGAGTACCTTTTCCTATGAACATGCAGACTTTAAATGCTCTAAACTCAGACCACCTCCCTGTTCAACTAACCATTAATCTTAGCATTAATTTCTCCCAACCCACCCAAAAAACTATCACCAACTGGCCCTACTTTAAGGTATGTGCCTACCTTTCGGGCACTTTTTTTGAAAAATTGGAAATTTTTATGAAACACAAGTGTTTTTAGTTAGAACAGGGAATAAAACTATGAATTAAAAAAAAAAGTTAGTGGAATTTTCATTAACTTTTCAAATTTAGGCAAATTTTAGTCAAATTTTAGTAAAAATTAGCGTTTACGCCAAATTTTCTAAAACAAAATCTAACCAATATATTTCACTTTTTTTTTCAACAGAATATTAGTTAATCACTTATCTGTGTTATGAAGCAAAATATTTGCAATACCTCTTAAACTTACTAACATATACCAAATTTTGTATACACAACAAGATTTTTTTAAAAATTTTCATATATTTTTCAATAAAAATAGCTCTTAAATTAATAAATAGATACTTACATGTTATATTTTGGTTCATAACATACCACTAGATGAGCAGAACCTTGTGACAAAATTTTATTTCAATATCTTAAAAATCTTTTAAGAAATGAAATTTATCGTAAACGTAAAAAATGAAAAATGCAGTTTTCCAGAAAACGCAAATAAAGATTTTAATTTAGCACAAAAAAATATGTATAAACTTTACAACCTCAAATTTCACCATATTTGTAGGTCAAGCCTTCCGTGGCTTCATTTTAAATTAATTTTGATTTTCTTTTAGCTTTTATAATTTTTCTGCATGTTTTTGTAGTTGGCAGAATTTGTCGCCTCGATTTCTTTATTCGCTCAATGTCATTTTCCATGTACTTTTTCAACATTTCTGGTTCAGTTTTTATTTTTAAATAATTGAAAACAGGTAAGAGACCCATAAAACATGAATTAAACAGTAGCACTGCAATAGAAGCCCCTAATAACAATGTTTGCAGTTAAAGAAAATTTTCTTTAAGAAAAATATTCCACAAAACATTGTTAAATGATTCATTATTGATATGAGTCATGCAATGAAAACACTTTTTCAGTAATTTCTGATCACAATAACCAGTTCTAAGTCAGCTGGTTTTATAATTTTGACAATTGTATCTGGAAGGCTTGGGGATTTTTCCGAAAACTGCTTTCCATGATGCAATGCTTGCTTGTATTTACACCAACTTTCGGGACCCTCAGGACACTGTCCATGCATCGACTTTTCATTGCTTGAGCAACAAGGAAAAAAACAGATAATACTGCTGATTGCATATTTTTGAAGATTTGCAACATTGCTGCTAATTGCAATCTCATAATAGTTTTGTAGCTTGTCTATAAAGTTATCAGATACTTTACCCTTTCCACCAAGTCCTTTAATGGTCTTTTAATGGTCTTAAAACTATAAAAAGTAAATAGAGGAAACTTAATTCTACATTAAAAACGAAAAATGACCATTAAAATTGTTTAAAAGTAAAGAAATAACTGTAAAAATGTAATTTTTGTATTTCCGTGGCCCTTTAAAAGGTCACTTCCGGTTTCAGAAAGTTCATTTCCGGTTTATAATTTGGGCTATAACTTTGCTTCTAATTATCGCTGAACCAAAAGTAAAGCATTTTTGAAATCCTAAATGTTTGAACTTTAATTTAAAATAATAAAAAAAAATTCGAATGTTTTCGCAAAAACAGCAATTTGAGGGTAGGCACATACCTTAATCACATTCTTAACACTACTCCTTACAACTTCCATATCCCAAACACACCTGCTGAAATTGACAACTACACAAACTATATCACTAATACCATCACCAATGCTTACAACACTGCCACACAAACTATTTATAATGATTCAACCAGAAAATCTACTGATAAAACTCTCAATCACCTCAAACACATTAGAAATAGTACCAGGAAAACATGGCAGCAAACCAGACACCCACAACATAAAACTCATATGAACCAGGCCCAGGAAAACCTAAAAAACTACATAAAGCACAAAACCAACACTAGCTGGCATTACTACATCAGTAACTTGACTACAGACAATAATTCTATCTGGAAAGCCACCAAAAACTATAAATCTAAGTTTTCTAACATGCCACCACTCTACAACAATAATACTAATACACATGCCCTCACCCAGGAAGACAAAGCAGCACTAATTGCAAATAAATTAGTTAATCAATTCACCCTCCACAATATTTCCCACCCCTCCACTGAGAGAGAAGTTAATAATAATGTTGAAAGCTTTCTGGACACCCCAATCACCCCTATTGACCCCCAAATTCCCCCTTCTGAAGTAATTGACCATATTCGTAAACTTAAAAATAATAAAGCACCTGGTGCAGATAAAATTACTGGCTTCATGCTGAAAAACCTACCTATTAAAATCTGCATCAATATTACCACCCTAATAAATGCCATTATTCGCAGTAGCTACTTTCCCTCCCCTTGGAAAAACTCTATTATTATCCCCATTTATAAGCCTGGCAAATCCCCCTCTGACCCCACTAATTATAGACCAAATAGTCTACTTTCCATCATCAGCAAACTTGCTGTAAAATTCATGCTTCAAACCATTAACTCCCACCTCGAAAGCAATAACATCCTCTCCCCCTATCAATTTGGTTTCAGGAAATCCCTCTCTGCCCCCCATCAACTTTATAGAGTAGTTGAAGATCTCACAAAAGCTAAAACCTATAGTAAATCTACAGCTGCAGTCTTCCTGGATATCAGCAGAGCTTTTGACTCAGTCTGGATTCATGGTCTAATCCATAAACTTATAAATTGCAATTTCACTCCCAACACTATCCACCTAATTTACAGCTATCTCTCTAATAGAAATTTTCAAGTTAAACTCCAAAACACCCTCTCTGCCAAGCACAACACACTCTGGGGTCTTCCGCAGGGCAGCTTAGTAGGCCCACTTCTGTACTCAATTTATGTTAACGACTTCCCAACACACTTCAGAACACACACTGCAGTCTTCGCAGATGACACAGCCATCTACATGTCATATAACAAAATTAACTTTGCTGTAAACCAACTTAACATCCACTTACAACATATTAACACTTGGACTGTCAAGTGGAAAATGAAGCTCAATACTGACAAATGTGTTGCTGTCATGTTTACCAGAAAAGCACCCAAATCCTATAATGAATTTAAAATCTTGATCAACAACACTGCTCTGCCCTGGTCCCCCACCTGCAAATACCTTGGAATTTTCCTTGATAAAAATCTCTCATGGCGTCCCCACATTAAACATACTATTAACAAATTTCGAGCTGCTAAAAGAAAACTCTACCCCCTAATTGCTCGAAATAGCTCTTTGAACTTAAATATGAAGCTGCTCATCTACAGTGCATTCCTCAGATCCCTCTTAACTTATGCTTGCTAGTCCTGGTCCTACTGTCCCAACTATCAAATTTAAAAACTCTGTTCTGCTCAAAATTCCATAATCAGAGAAATAGTAAATGCCCCTTACTACTTCAGGAACTACAAAATTTATGAAGAATTAAGTTCCCCCCCCCTCACTAAATTCATGCACTCCCTTAACATTAATTTCTATAATAGTATTGAAGCAAATAACATTAATCTCCTCACTGAGCTAGCTAACTATGATTTTACTACTCCCTTTAATAGGAAGAGACCTAGAGCGTCTCTCGCACTTAACTGGTAACTTCCCGTATTCTAATGTGTCCTCGCTGGCTCAGTGGTAACGCACGGAACTCCAGTTACGAAGGTTGCGAGATCGAATCCCCAACATTCCACTTTTTTCCTCCCTTCCCCACTGCACTTTCGATTTGGATCTGGCAGACTCTCCACTTTCTCGTCTTTCTTTTCTTGAAAAGAAAAAAAATAGAGCGTATGTATATTTTAATATACGTAAGCTTTTAAAAACTTAGACGTAGGCCCCGGCCTACGGTAAAAAACATTAAAAATTTTTTTAAATGATACTTGAGCTAGGGAAACCTAGTTCAAGGTAAAAAATATTATCTTTTACTAACTTTTTTTGTTTCTAAACTCTTTCTCACTATTAAACTTCCTCTGGTCGCAGAAATTCGAAGAACTTATAAATTACACCATCTTAAAAACAGCTCCTTTTTACTAACAACTCCAAAGACATAGTAATATGGCAAGCTCCTGAAAAATAAAGCTACTTTTTAGAAGTCGGGGGTATCCAAATACCCAGGTACTTCTACACAGCCTGATTGATTGATTGATTGATTGAGTACATCTAGATTATACATTGTTGTGTTGTAAATTTTGAATAGGTTTGCTAGATGAGAGATTTAAATTATTTTTAAGAGCTTAGCTGTATGAAAGAGTATTGGAAGTTTGATTGGTACGAAACTGGTTACCAGTTTTTAAAATAATTAATTCGACTTCCACAGCCAAAGTGTCGGTAAGGATTCCTTAACCCATTAGTGCCTAGAGTCCTTTTAAAAGGACGCTTACATAATAAGCTCTAAATCACTGAATTTTTAATTTTTTTAGATCCAAATAGCAGAATATCATGATAAAGTGTTGTATTTCTTATTATCCATCAGTTGGTAGCACTACATTAATGTTCTATTTCTGCTTTGAGGGTCTAAAGTCAGAGATAGTCGTTTTTTAGGTTTTCAAAAGAGCGTCACGCAAAAAGTAAGTTTATTTTATTGCTTTTCAATGTTACGAAAATATTTTATGCTGTTATCACAGTCAATACTCTTTTCTTAAATATGTATCTTTCAAAATTGTTAAAATTACTTTTTAACACTGTTATATTTTCTTTTGCGTAGCGTTCTATATATAGGACGCTAGGCACGGATGGGTACATGTTTTTCTGACCTGTTCCGCTATACGAATGCGTCTTTTTTTTCTCAATTTATGATGTTTTATTACCATAGAGAAAAGGAAATGCTATTTATTTTCAGAAAAATGATGTTATAAATTATTTTTATAAATAAATATTATTGAGTATTCCTTATTTATGAAAATAATTTAAAAATAAATGTTCTGTTGATTAAGGAATGATTAAAAAAATTTCTTATTTAAGAGAAATATCAGGCTCTTGATAATGTAATGAACGTATTAACAAATTAGCCTCTTAAATACAAAAATTTTAATCAAAGGATGTGTTCTGTATTTAGTGATTTTAAAAAATAAAGAAAAATTACGAAGTACATAAGTAATTGTCTGGATGTTTTAAAAATATGTGTATTTTAAATGTCTATAATTTAATAAATTTTAAGAATTTTGTCTTTTAATCCAAATTTTATTTGATCTAAATATACTGAAATGGGCAATCGATAAGTTTTAAAGCTCTTATTTATATTTTTATTTTTATTTTAAGTTTGACTGTGGAGAGGCATTAGCTTTAATGGCAGAGTTATCTGATAATGATACGTTCCATGAAGCGGATATTTATTTGGACCCACCATCTAATGAAGTTACCGATGACTGGCACTATACGGGTTAATAGAACTAAAAAATGTCCACTTGGATATGTTAAATCTGTTAAAAAGAAGAGTAGGGGAAGTTTTGATTTTCAGAACTGCAAAAATTTTAAAATGGTTCGGTGGAATGACAATAGTGTCGTTACTTTGGCGTCTAACCATTATGGTATTGAACCTGTAGCTCAGGCCAAACGCTGGACGAATATTGATAAAAGATTTGTAGAGATTGACCAACCGTATATTGTGTCTCAATATAATAAATTTATGGGAGGCACCGATCAAATGGATCAAAATCTGGCACAATACCAGTGTTCCATAGGTCTGAAAAATGGTGGTGGCCACTGTTTTTGTTTAGCTTAGAAGCATCAATCCAAAATGCGTGGCTATTGTACAGATTATGCCCTTCTAATGACAGTAACAGAATGGATCTCCTCCACTTTAGAAGAGAAATCTGTCAGACATATTTTTCTAAGTACAGTAAGAGACCAAATAACAGTCTGGCTGCAGGGAAACCAAAAATACTTTCAAAAAGAGTGTCTGGTGATGTCCGGTATGGCGGAAAAGATCATTTAATCATTGTGAATCCAAAACAGATAAGGTGCGCCTACTGTGGCAAAAAATCCACAAGAAAATGCAATAAATGTTTAGTTGGATTGCATGATAAATGCTTTGAAATCTTTCGCACAAAATAGCTTGTATATAAATTGTGTAAAAAAAAATTACGAATAGCTTTTTTCATTATTTTGTATTTTAATAAGCCCCTTTTATATGTAAATTTAAATATAAAAGTGTGTAAAATTTATCATAAGACATAATTTATTAAATTTGTGCCTTTTAAGCTATTATTTTTGACATTTTCAGGTTTTTAAATTGTTTTGATTTCTTTTAAATGATTAAAATACAATTTAAAAACCTTGTGTTTATTTTATTATGCATTTTTTCGCAGAGTTCCTTTGGTTTCATGCGTTTATTTATCTAAAAATGACATTAAAAGGAATAGTTTTAGAAAATCTAAGGGTTGAAGTGTTTGTGTAAAACCTGTACCCTCCCGTGCCTAGCGTCCTTTTTATAGGACGGTAACATTATTTTGAATAAAAATTAAAATTTTAATGCAGGAATTTTTTTATTATTTTTTCAGTTCATTTTGCACCTGTACGAACATAATTTAGTAAAGAAAATTAAAGAATTCGATGTTGGGCATTAATGGGTTAAGAAGGATTTTAAGTGACCGTTCGGTTTTGGGATTTTTTTTCCAAAAAAATTCAATGCGTAAGTAAATTAAGTAATTTTGAAAGGTCCGGTATTAATCCAATTGCAGTAATGTTTTCAGATAAGATTTTGACAAAGTTTCATGAAATTGATTTGGGATATTGAATTTTGACTCGGATGTACATTTTGTTGAGGGTATCTTTGTACCCTTCCGCCATTAAAAAAAAACATCGCTCAGGTTTGGTTTCCCGCCTAACAGGAAATTCATCATTAGCAGCGGGAATTTCTTTCCTCCGGATTACGGTAGTTTCCTAGGATAGAAAATTGGTTTGAGAGATTGATGCTTTAAGTTCATCAGCCTGATTCAGAGGCCTGATTCAGAGGAATATAATCAAAATTGGGTGTAGAAGAAAATTTAAACGCACACTTACTGTGCATAAGATTAAAAAGTTATTTGAGATTGGGGATGTTAAACATTATTTTGAAAAAAAGAAAATTCATATTTTTAAAATTCCATAGCAATCACACATGGTTTCCATTACTTATTTCACTGACACATTGAATTGTGTTTTGTTTTGTTTTTTATTATTAAATTTTGGCATTATCTTTTGAGAATGTATTTTCGAAAATACATCTGATACGAAAATACATATTGATCGAAACATATTTCGAAAATACATATTGGTAAAAACGATCGTTTTTATCAATGCAACTCTTGCAGAAGTGCCACGGACGGGTAAGGGTGACTCGGTAACGAATTTAACAATCCTTTCTACTGCTTGTGTGTGACATGGAAAATTGCTGAAGTCAGTACGATGACTCTCCTGATCAGATTATTTTGCTTCCTTTAGAAACTAACTGCTTTAGTTTGTAATCAGAAATATGTCTCGTTCTGTAACTTTAACATCTTTACGTACAATCATACCAATATAATCCTTGGCATCAAAGTTTATACGTTGAATTTAAAACTTTCTAATGCCCCCTTCATTTTTCAGTCCTTGCTTTTAGAATCCGGTGTAATCCAAGCTCTCTTACTTGGCTGCGATCAACTGATATCATACATAGGAGGAGATTTTCAGAAGCAGCAAAGTACGAATTTCTTTGAATGACTGGGTCAATTACATTTTTAAGAGTCTGATGGCGGTAACGTGAATAGCTTACAAGTTTCCACAAGTGCTTCGATCCATGGATATAAGATAGTTTCAGCTTTATGTGAAACGAAACAGATGCATATACTTACAAAATGTACTCAGTCAGTATTCGAAGATTTTTTTTGCACTATATTCTGTTCCCACATACAAGGGAAGTATTCGGTTTGCTAATGTAAGCTATCATGAATAACAAAGTTTTCCTGGTTTTCTCATAGACAAATCAGAAGAGCACCTTCCAACATAGATTGCATTAGACATTTCTATCAAATATTTTGGGTCCACACTTAAATCATCCTTAATTTCTAATAATGGAATGCCATTTTCAATAGGTGATAATTCCATTACTGGAAGTTCATAGCAGTTTTCTAGTTGTTTACCTATTTCTCCTCTAAATTAGGACGTAGGCGCAGTTCATTTCCATGAAATAGACAAATCAACCACTGCAGTGACCTTCTTAATTCCTTTTCAAATAAACGAACCACACCATTATTCAATCCAGTGTTCACGGCAGTTCCACCCATTTCAATTACAGTAATGTTTAAATTCTGGTTGTTTCCATTGAAAAATGCTATTATGCTATCTTATATACATTTTCCAGTGCCAGAAATCTGTTTCTGAAAATCTCGTCCTTTGTATGATATCAGATGATCGCAGTCATGTAAGAGAGAGCTTGGATTACCCCGGAATCTAAAAGCAAGGGCTGAAAATGAAGGTGGCATCAAAAAGTTTTTATTTCAACGTATAAACTTTGATGCCGATTATTATATTGATATGATTGAATGGAATTATGTTAAAGTAACAGGACTTCCTATGAAGAGGCATATTTCTGATGACAAACAGAAAGCAATTCAATGTGTCAGTGAAATAAGTAAAGCATACCATGTATGATTACTATGGACTTTTGAAAAATATGAATGTTTATTTCAAAATAACACTTTGCCTTTAAAGACATTGCATTAATATTTTTCTAAATAAATGTGATTTGTTTATTTTAACTAAGGTCCGTTAATTAAAAATTGTTTTTTTTCAATCCAATGTGTATTATAAGAATATACTACTGCAAAATTAAGATGATGAAAATTGCGAAATTCTACAAAATCAGTTGTTCTGTAATGACATCTAAAAATTAGAAATACTTAGAAATACCTAAGTTTCCTGTAAAAAATATTTTGAATATTTTATTTACAAAAAATATATATTATTAATTTAATATACCATAAAATAAACAGAAAAAAAGAATGTTATCTCTTTTCACAAAAATATCTATTTTGAAGCTCTTTGGCACCTGAAAAATATTTCAGTGCAGCAATAAAATTTTATATTCTTTATTCTAATCCCAAAAGGCAGCTTTTGAAAGCTATAGCATATTAAAATTTCAAAGCATGTTTTTTCGCCTCGTAACCTTGGCTCGGAACTACAATGCACTAGTGTCATCTGATTGGACGTTCAGTTGCACGTGATTGAAAAGGCGCCATTAAAGATTGCTTAGAACTTGGCTGAAATTAATCCACAAGTAAGTTTCATTCGTTAGTCTTAAAATATTGCCTTTAGATTTTATTTAACACCCTTACATAGTGAACATTATTCTATTACTGTTATAAGATAGTGTTTTAATCCAGTTATAATATGAATTGACCGTATTTCAGATCAAATTCTACTGAACTGAGTGTCTATTGAATTAGCAATACTTATACTTATATTAGCAATACTTATGGCACTTACAAGCACTTTCGTATGTATAAATAAAAACATTTTGTTTCGGAAAAATTTAAGATTCGTGTTTCAGTTAATATTTTAGATTAACAAAGGAAGTAAATGGTTTGTTCATCATTATAAATCATATTATATTATTTTCTTTGATAGTTTTCTTCCTGTTCAATGTATTGTATGATAAATCAATGAAAAATTAGTTTGATATCTAAATTTTAATAATTATTAAATTATTGCACAATATAATTATGATCCATATGATGTAATTTAATGTAATTGACATTTGTTTCTATGATATTTTACTCCAAAATTTATTCATTCACTGAATTAGATTGCTCATAAGCCTATTAACAAACATCCCAACTCAAATTAAGAACTCCCCCTTTGAAATTGAGAGAAAGCATATTCACAGAGAAAGAAGAGATTGAGAATAATCATACTAAAGCATAATCCATGATTATAATTACATTAACAGCTATCTCATAGTAATATGAACACATAAGTACCTTTTTAAGCAATAATTTCTTAGGAAAGCCTTAATTGAATCAGGTTACTTTGTTTAGGAATTCCAGTTTTCTCTAGAAGGTTTTTTATAACAGATAATTTATTTTTTAGGAATAATTATAATTAAAGTCATCTAAAAAAATATCAAAAGCAACCAATATTACTTGTGGTTATATTATTTATATTAAAAATTGTTGATATATAATGTATATAATTATTGAATATATTGATATTTTCAATTATTATTGATATCCCTAAACTAAGAGAAAAATATTTTTCCACACAATTAGTAGCATGAAAAAAGTTTTAAATAAATAAGTACAATAACATTGGTAAAAAAAATAACAAAAAAAGACTTTTAATATGACAGTAGTATGTTCTAAAGCTGGTTATAAAATCCACTACAATTTCTTTCTAACCTAACTTTTTTTTTTCATTAGTTTGTATGAAACATTTAAATTTTCTTTTCATGAATGCCTACGAAATCCATGAGATAATCAAAACATTTGAACATTTGATGTATTTCATAATACCAGATCTGAAATACTAAAAATTTTTAAAAAAGAGTCAATGGTGCTATAATTTTGACTGCTATCCAAATACATTATTCATGTTTTTAATGGTAATATAGACAGCATTTTGCCTGTATGTTAACTTGGGCTTTATATTAAGAAACAAAATATTTAGCATATTATGGATATTTATATACACTTCACAATACCAACTAAGAAGGTTCAATTTCATGCTATAATTTTTATAAATTCTAACAGAACTTTATTGATTTTATACTTATAGATCATGCATACTTTTAACGCAACAAACCATATAATTCTGATTTATGCCCCATCATGTAGTATGCATGAGTGCGTAAAAGATGCAAAATACTCATGCACATATCAGTATAAATGTGACTATTAATGATTATAATTGTTTTTATTTTTTGTTATTGCTTAATCATATATAGATCCAAAAGGTTATTCCATTTTTCATCCCTAAGTTATTAAATTGTTGGTCATTGTGCATTTATATAATTTTATTTCTCAGTTTCAGCTTTAAAATCTTGAGAACCCAACAAGGATGAGAACTTTTATTTAGATAACATCATGTATGTTAGATTGATATTAAAACTTTAGGTAAACTTTTGTGTCATCGGTAAAATCTTTATTCATACTGTTCAAAATAAATAAGAACTTAGCCCAAAGTTATATGTAAAGGGGTCATATTCCCCTTTTTTATTTTAGTGATAAGCAAGTTTATAAAGAACTCTACTTTTCAATACTTCTTGGTTTGATAAATCGTTCAATTTTTATTATGACATTATAAGAAAATATTGGTTTCTTTTCAGAATTTTCAATGTGGAATCTAGCTTCAGATCGCAGTCGTTTTGGAAGACCAAAGCTGACTTGAATTCATAACTTGTAAGTTTGTAACTTTTTTTTTTCTCGACATATACTTTTGTTTTCAGCAGTAGACTCGTGGCCAAAATTACTGTTTTTAATATTTTTTAGATTTATTTTGAACTTTAATTTAAATATTTCTATGAATAAACTATAAAAATATTTATTAAAGAACTAAAAATTTCAAATTAATTTTTTTAACTTATATGCTAATCTCAACTTTCTCATAAATGTTGGTCTCAATAATTTGTGGATTGAATTTTAATTTACTTTACTTTATTTATTCTTTTTTAACTGTGAAGCTTGTTGTTAAGGTTTTAGGTGAGTGAGAAAGTGCAGTCCAGGGATTTCAGTTAACATGATGACTCTTGTGAAAGTCTTTAACTCTTGCTGAAAAAGAGGTTTATATTATAAAAGTATAAAATGCAAAGGTTTATTTAGAAAATATAAAATCTGTTCATTTGTAAAATCTTCATTAAAAATGTGAGAATTTCCTCAATAACTGATTTATAAGCTATTTGTTTTCAAGACTTTTAGAGAGTATTTAGTTGTCATGTTGTGCAAAATAAATAAGAACTTACTGGTCCAAAGCATAGATGTGCCCCCCCCCCCCAACTTAACTTGAAATAAATTAAAATGTTAGTAGAAGTTCAGTTAAATCAGAAAATTGTAGAAAACTTTTAAGAAAGTTGGTGTTTTCCCATTTTTTTCAAACTGTGACACTGAAAATACCGATTATATCTTTAGCCCTAATATAGTTTTTAACAATGATATGATCCATAACAAAAATTCGATGCTACATTTTTTTTTTCTTTTATTTATATTACATTTATTTTCCTCATTGTATAGCTTTTTGAATACTACTCAAACCAATTCTATTGTTACTCAATTTCAAAAAATCATATTTTAAATTTTAAGGATCGATCGGTAGTCAATGCGCTGAGAAGGGCCCTAGCTGAATTCAATTTGTATCCGTCCCAAATGTTAGAAGCACGCTACGCCTATGGTCCAAAGTATACATGTAAGGGGGTCATACTACCTTTTTTATTTCACTGATAAGCAAATAGACGAGTGCTCTGCACTAAAACGTTTTACTGATCTTGTTGAGAAGTATTGGAGAGCACGTGCACTGATGGCATAGGTGCTATTTTTGGTAGTGTGTGGAATTTGTAAAATAAATAAATAAATAATGAACTCTGCTTTTCAATGCTTCTTGGTGTCACAAATCACTCTAATTTTTATTATGGCATTATAAGAAAATATTGGTTTCTTTACAGAATTCTGAAACTGGAATCCATCTTCACCTCATTGTGATTTCCATGAAAAGATTCCACAACTCACTTGGCAGTGTGCTCGATTCATAATCTGTAAGTTGATTTTAACCTCACTGAACCCATTTTTTTTTATTCTCTAGATATCCTTTTTTTTCAGCAGTGAACTTGTGGGCAAAATCACAAAGTTGTGAATATATTTTTTTAAAATTTATTTGTTGTACTTAAATTTGAATTTTTCTATGAAAAACCATAAAAAAATATTTTATTACATAATTCTTAATTAATAAACAACTCAAATTTTCAAATTTCTCTTTGTATATTTTATACGCTAATCCGAACATTCTCATAAACTTTGGTTGCAGTAATTTGTGGATTGATATTGATTTCCTTTATTCATTATATTTTTAACTGGCAAGCCTGTTATTAAAGTATTAGGTATGTCTGAAAGTGCAGTTCAGGGACTTCAGTTAACCGTGACTCTTGTGAAAGTCATTTATCATAACTGCTTACCAAAAAAAATTTTATATTTTTATATTATAAAGATATAAAATGCCAAGGGTTATTTTACTCTTGATAGTTAATATTAAAAATTTTTTAATTTAACTATCAGAATTTCATGAGAAGTAGTTAGAGGTTCATTCATAATTCCTTACAGAAGTAATAATAATAATAATATTGCTTTTAGATGTATTAGATTATTCGTTGATGAGCTAATAGGTAGTTGAATGTCATTTGGAATACTAACTTCTGCCTACTATTTAATTTTTTTATTATTTCATTGTCAAATTTTGGTGGAGATCTGTCACATAAAATATATTTTTGTGAGCAGCTGTTATTATAAAGTGTAAGGATAAGGGCAGTAAAAAAATATTCCAAAATATATTATTTAGGTTCAGTTAATTATTAAACAATTGTTGACTATAATAAGGTTATGTTTGCAAGTGTGTAGGTTTTTTTTATGGTGTATTATTTGGTTTATCTAAATTAAGTTGAAAAATGATGCAAGCATACAAAGATTGACTGGCTGTCAATGTTGAGGGCAGTAGCATAGTTTATTTTACAAAGTGCAATAAAATACTTTTAACATTTCAAACCGAACTTCTAACCAGAATTTAAAAAAATTTTTAATAAAACTTTTAAAATTGAAAATATTTTCATGGATCTAAAGAATGGAACATAACACCTGTATTGTCAATTAAGTCATGGATAAAAGATGCAGCCCTAAAAGCAAAAGGCCTGGTTTCTGTATACTTTTATAATAATCCTGTTACAACAGTATACAGAAACCAGACTTTTTACTTTTAGAACTGAATCGTTTATCCATGAATTTGTTGACTATACGGGTTTTCTATTCCATTGTTAAGATCTGTGAAAATACTCTCATTAGCAAAATATTTTTTTAAAAACTTAAATTTGGGTTAGAAGCTTGGTTCAAAAAGTCTAAGTGTTTCTTCACGCTTTATAATATAATCTATGCCATTTCACTCAACATTGACAGCTAGTCAATATTACCCACCTCATTTTTCAAATTAACCTAGACTAATCAAACAATATATCATAACAATTGTTTAGTAATTACTGAATCTAAATAGTATATTTTGAATAATTTTTACTGTGGTTATCCCTAATAACAGCTGCTCACAAATAAAAAATATTTTATACACAGATCTCCACCATAATTTGACAATTAAGTAACAAAAGATATGCTCTATTAAAATACTATGCAGAAGTTAGTATCCCAAATTACTTTCTACCACAATTTTTGTAAAACCAATTACTGTGAAAGCTACATCATATAATAAATGTTTACTTTATTCATTATTATAGTAATAGATTAGTTGTTAAAGAGTATTCACCCTTTTCACTAAATTTCTGAGTACAGTAAGACATTCAATCCTGTCAATTAAATGATTAGTTATTACAGATATAAATAAAATAGATTAGAATGCCTTGATAGAGTACAATAATTGAAAGCTGACTGAGAGACTTGTTTAGAATGACAACAAAATTTTCTCTTCACTATCGAGAATCACTCTCACATTGAAAGTAAAGAAACACAAGAATGAAGATTGAATACTATATAAAATCTTAAATTTCTAAATCTGACCCAGCATCTGTATTAATGCTCTCTATGGCATGTTGTAATCAAATTTAGAAATTTAAGATTTTGTATGCTAATGTTTTACTTAGCATTCAATCTTTATTCTTGTGTTTCTCTACTTTCAACAGCTATATTGTCAATAGTGAAGAGGAAATTTTGGTGTCATTCTAGACAAGTCTCTGATTCAGCTTTCAATGTTGAGCTGAAATTATGCTCAACATTAAAAACTTATTATTGTACTCTTATCAAGGTAATCTACCCTATTTTATTTATATCTATAATAACAAATTAATCGACATGGTTGGATTTTCTACTGTACAAAGAGATATTTAGTGAAAAGGGGAATACTCTTTAACAAATATTTTATAACTATTTTCTATTAGTATATGTATTTAATGAAGTAAATATTTATTACATGATGTAGTTTTCACAGTATGTAATTGGTTTTACAAAAAAAATGTGGTAGGAATTTACTTCTTGGAAGTAGTTATCAATAAAATGACAACAGATTTAAAACTGCACTCATGTGTTGGGTGCTGTTTTATATCAAGTTTTTTTAAACCCCTGTCTCAGAATTTATATTTCCTAATTGGATTTATTTAATTCTACTTTATCAACAATGAATTTTTTCAACTACTTTCAACAATCAACTATTTTTACAACAATAAATTACCCTTTAATGTATGCAAAAAATAATTTTCTTATCTGCAGAGCATTTACTAACTCTACATCAAAAAATAATTTAAATAAATTCTTCTTTTGATTCATAAATTATATCAGGGGATGGGAGTCATTTTCCTTTCACATAAATTTATGAACTGATTTTCTCTTTTTTTTTTTTCCCTAGATGCTGTAAAGATGGAGCCAGAGGTACAGCGAAAGGATCCTGTTTTATAGAAATAAATTGTGTAAATGTGCTATGTACTTTCTAAATAAACTATTTTTACTTTAAACCAGCTCTTTTCTGTATTTAAAAACATGTTTCTATAATTAATTCTCAGAATTACAATAGAAGATATTACTATCACAGTACTATTTTTGAGAAATATTACTATCATAGTACTATTTCTCAAAAATAGTACTATCAAGTGTTAGATAGTGAATGTCCAATATAATATAAGACAAAGTATTTTTTAAAAATGACTTTAATGAATTACTCTTTAATTCACAAAACTATGCAAAAAATAATTTTCATATCTGTAGACCATTTATTAACTCTACACCAAAAAATAATTTAAATAAATTCTTCTGAACAAGTTTTCACAAGCTCACAAAGATGGGTTTCATCATACACACTACACATTACTCAAGTTTGAAAATGAATGTATCAAATTTATGTTTATAAATTTATCAAATTATGTTAATAAATTTTATACTGGGGAAGTACAAATTTTTTGGGTTAATTATTAAAGTAGTACTGTTTTACATA
>OU015494.1:13032880-13072880 GCA_907164885.2 Dolomedes plantarius | reverse complement strand
GTGAAAGCAAAAGTCAATCGCTTATCATGGTCGGGGTACAGTATCTCCTGTACACGGCTGATCTTGTACGGATAGAAGTTGATAATCTTTCGTAAGATTTTCCATACCGTACTGTAAGGCATATCCATATTCCGAGCTAATCCACGAGCGCTAGAGGTGGCAGCAATATTGTCTGGTCCTCTGTCGACAATCGCCGTGGCAACTGCTTCAATTGTAAACTGTGGTACAGGTTTTCGTCCTCTGCCTGACTGAACCTTCAGAGAACCTGTTTTCTCAAACGTCGCAAACATTGCTTTTAGCCCATTAACTGACACAGGACCGTTACCTTTACGCATTTTTTTGTGTGTTCTAAAAGCACGAAGAGCAGCTGACGCGTTGCACTGGTTGAGGTAAAAGAATTTGACCAGTAGCGCACTCTCGACTAAATAAGGAGACATTGCACATAAACTTTCAATCCGATTGATTCGAAACGTAACACATTGCCTTTTAAAACCCAAGCAGCTGGCACTGTGCCAATGGATGTAATTTGATTTGATAATGAGATTTGAATAAAGAACTTCTTCTTCTGCTCAGCGTACGTGATATTGCAGATCACGAGACTTTATCGGTGTTTATGTAGATTTTACGGTTTTTTAAAATTGTTGCATATTGCACTTGAACTAAATAAGAAAATGTGCATAATAAAAGGTAATTTTATTCCGTATTAATTTGCATTTGTTAACACTCTATTTTCTATTACACAGCGCCAAATATTCCCCTAGCGGTGACTTTTGGAACTAATTTATTTTTTCGCGGAATCCTTCGTCCCCCGTCTTGTTTAATCTTCCTACAAAATGTGGCGTCATTCTCGCAAATAGATCGCGCTACAGAACACTGTGAGCACTGTCAGTTTAATTATGGCCACCCGGTATATGTATATATACATATATATATATATGTATATATGTATATATATGTATATATATATATATATATATATATATATATATATATGTATATATATATATATATATATATATATATATATATATATATATATATATATATATATATATATATATATATATATATATATATATATATTTATGTATATATATAGATATATATACATAGATTTATATATATATATATATATATACAGGGTGTAGCGAAACTCTTGGGCAAAACTTTAAGGGGTAATAGTACACATCAAGACAAATAATATTATATAGGGAACTTAGGGTCCCAAACGTCTTCCAAAGGAGATAGACGCCATTAAAGTTTAGGGTCCGAAATTTCAAATGATCATAAAAAACGGGAAAATTTGTCTATTCGTTTGCTGTTTTCGCTTAAATTATTCTTTATGTCAAGATTTTCTGGAAAATAAATTTTAAAGATAAAGTTAAAAAATGCCGATAGAGGGCGCTTTAGACTTTGGAGTAACAAACAACTATTTTTTACTGTTATTTTTTGTATCAGATTAAATGCATTGAAAAGCTTAGACTTAAACTTAAATTTTAAGCTCAAAATCTGAATCGTTGGGGGTGGTTATGTCGCGAAAACTCAACAGTGTTCAGGAGGTGAAATTTGACCCCCCCCCCTCCTCCCCTGTACGCAATTCAGTTATTCACGATTTTGGATGCTCGGTCGTAGACCAGGCAGCAACTATTACCCACTAAACGTAAAATAAATGAGAGAGGGATGACAAAAAATAAAAAAAGTTATTCATAACAGACATGAGCAAGTTCTCGCAAAATACCCGATTTGCATGCAAAGTGTAGTACACAAGGATTTAACTGTATGGTTCTAACTGTATGTAAGGATGTAAAGTGCTGTAAAAGCTTTGGTTGTCTGCATTCATCGTGTTTTCGTTTTTGACGTCTGTAAGGATGACCAGCTACACTAGTCAAGAAATGGCCGATATCCATTTCATTTACGGCGTTGCAGATGGGATTGCCCTGGAGGCCCGGCGATTGTACGGGGCACGATTTCCTTTAAGACGCTTGCCAAACCGAAAAACTTTCGAACGCTTGCATCGGCGTCTCTCGTTTTTCAGCGGGATGCACGACACTGGGCGTACCAGGAGTTCCAGGACACCGGAACTTGAAGAATATGTGTTGCGTGAATTCGAGGAGCAATCGGAGACAAGCACGCGGACTGTAGCCAATGCCGCAAATGTGAGCCACATGGCGGTTTGGCGAGTATTGAGTGCAGAATGCCTTCGACCCTATCATGCGCAGCGTGTGCACGCCTTTAAAGCAACCGACCATCAGCCACGTGTCGATTTTTCACGATGGTTCCTCCAACGATTGGCTGTGCAACCAGACTTTGCCGCACACGTGCTGTTCACCGATGAATGCAGTTTCAGTCGGGAAGGCATTTTCAATGCGCACAATGCACACAACTGGGCGTACACTAACCCACACGCTACCCGCCCTCATGCATATCAACGCCGTTTCAGCGTCAATGTGTGGGCCGGAATTATCCACGATCATTTGATCGGGTCATATCTTCTGCCAAGGCGCCTGGACGGCGGAACGTATCTGGTATTCCTACAAGATTTGCTTCCAGTTCTGCTGCAAAGTGTTCCAGCCAACATAAAGGCTCGTATGTGGTTCCAAATGGAGCTCCTGCACATTTCAGCGCAAATGTGAGAAGTGCATTGGATACAGCATATCCAGGGCGATGGATTGGACGGGGTGGTCCGGTAAATTGACCGGCACGCTCGCCTGACCTCTCCTGTCTAGACTTCTTCGTCTGGCGCCATATGAAGAGTCTTGTTTACGCAAGCCCTGTCGACTCCAACCAGGAACTGGTTGCGAGAATTGCCGTCGTAGCAGGCGATATCCGGGAGATGCCCGGGGTATTTGCTAATGTTCGAAAGTCCCTCTGCCGGCGGTGTGAGGCCTGCATCTTTGCTAATGGGCGCTCTTTCGAGCAGTTTTTGTGATTCCACAAGAAAATCCTGCGTGTACCATTTTCTACGTGTCATCGTTCATTCAACCTTCATTCATACGCACGACATGCGTACATCGAATTGTTTTTTTTTATTTTGAGAGGAGAAATTGCTCATGTCTAGTATTATGAATAAATTTTCTAATTTTGTCATCCCTCTCTAGTTTATTTTACGTCTAGGAGGTAGTAGTTGCTGCCTTGTCTACGACACAAAGTCCTACGGCATCAAGATCGGGAATAACTGAACTCTGTTCAGGAGGGAGGGAGTTTCAAATTTCAACTCCTGAACAAAATTCCGTTTGCGCTACTTAGCCAACACCAACGAATCAGATTTTGAGCTCAAAATTTAAGTTTAAGGCTAAGCTTTTGAAAGCATTTAATGTGATAAAAAAATAACGGTAAAAAATAGTTGATCGTTACTCCAAAGTCTAAAGCGCCCTCTATAGACATTTTTTTTTACTTTATCTTTAAATTTATTTTTCAAGAAAAAACTGACAAAAAGAATAATTTTAGCTAAAACCGCTAACGAATTGACCCATTTTTCCGTTTTTTATAATCATTTGAAATTTCGGACCCTAAACTTTAATGGCGTCTATCTCCTTTCGAAGACGTTTGGGACCCTAAGTTTCTTATATAATATTGTTTGTCTTGATGTGTACTATCACCCCTTAAAGTTTTGCCCAAGAGTTTCGTTACACCCTGTTTATATATATATATATATATATAGATGTATATACATATATATATATATATATATATATATATATATATATATATATATATATATATATATATATATATATATATATATATTTATTTATTTATTTATTTATTTATGTATATACATGTGAGCAGATAAATAATTTTAGTATTATTTTCGATTGTACATATTCCTTTATTTTCTTAAAATTCATCTTTTTTTTACTTGAAAATTGTTTTGAAAACTTTCCCACCATTAAAATACTATAATCGATAAATAATGGTAACGCATGTTACAATAAATAAACGAGATGTAAAAAGCCACTTGTTGTCACAATATGTTTACAAATAGCCGGTCTGTCCATGTGAAGGGGAATTAGGGAAATTGCAAACACTCCTTCCCGTAAACACTCCCCCCCGGGGTAGCAAACTCTCTTCAACGGCAAAACTCCCACGGTCCGACAGAGGCAATTAGTGGTTTCTTCTTGATGGCCTTTCTTACAAATGGGGTATGAAATTTCCCGTTCTAAAGAGAAAATCGGAAATATGGGCCCCGTAAGCTAAAGGTTAACTATGAAAAATAATTTTATTTGATGGAATTATAACTTTTGTAAATAAATGTGATTTTGAATTAATTTTAATTGCATTAGGATTAGAAAAATGGTGAAACACAACATCAACATTGGAATGATTTATATCATGCGCGGGCCGCAAAATATGGTGTGCCGGGCCGCAGATTAAACATCCTTGGCCTAAAGCGAATTGCTCGCGACTCTAACTTAACTAGCATTAATGATCGAATCCCTCTCTCAAACCAATTTTCTATCCTAGGAAACTGTCGTAATCCGGAGGAATCTGTCGTAATGGAGAATTGCAGATATGTAGAAATTATCGCTGCTAATGATGAATTTCCTGTTAGGCGGGAAACCAAACATGAGCCATGTTTTTTTTAAATGTCGGAAGGGTACAAAGATACCCTCAATAAAATGTACAACCTAGTCAAAATTCAATATCCCAAATGAATTTCACGAAACTTTGTCAAAATCTTATCTGAAAACATTACTGCAATTGGATTAATTTCGGACCTTTCAAAATTACTTAATTAACTTACGCATTGAATTTTTTTGGAAAAAAACCCAAAACTGAACGGCCACTTAAAATCCTTTTTAAGGAATCCTTACCGACACTTTGGCTGTGGAAGTCGAAGGCGAATTAATGATTTTAGGCTTACGTCACTGTAAAACCTGGTAACCAGTTTGGTACCAATCAAACTTCCAATACTCTTTCATACAGCTAAGCTATTAAAAATAATCTAAATCTCTCATCTAGCAAACCTATTCAAAATTTACAACCCAACAATGTTTAATCTTTGGGAAACCTAGATGCACACTAAATAAATTTATCAAAAACCGCGATGTGTTAGCTGAAATTAAAAATTTATGTTCCGACCTTAATATTTAAAATCTTACCCAGTCCAATAATTGTTCACAGGTAAATTAATTGGTTTCTGATAGTGCTTAACATTTTTCATTTGTTTTTCTGTTCCCTGCCAGGCAGTTTCCTCTTACTGAAGTTCCACACTTAACAATCTGTCAGTGAATGCTGGTGTGTGGCGTCCGTTTTTGCTTCCGTCCTGGGTTTGATCCCGAAATTTCTGTTTTCTGTACTCGCGGATGTTCAGACCTGCCAATTTAATTTATTAAATATAACTTACTTATTATTTTAAACTTAATTGCCTTGATTTTTATTTCTAACATTTATTTAAACTAATTTTTTGGCCTTTTTTTTCTTATTGTAAATATTATTTATCGTATCCTGACTCAATTGCAAAAAAGCAATGTAATATATTCTTCAATGTACGTACTGAGGATAAAGGGTCTTATTTTGTGATCTTATTTGGCGTCTCATGACATCTACTGCCTATGTCTCTGACATTACATTACATTAATACTTTTCTAAATATGTGTTATTTGTTTATTTTAACAAAGATCTGTTAATTTAAAATTCTTTTTCTTTCATTCAAATGTGCATTATAAGAATATGTTACTGTAAAATTAATACTATGAAATTCGAGAAAAAATTCTACAAAATCAGTTGTTTTATAATGGCATCTAACAATTAGAAATACTTAGAATATGTAAGTTTCCTGAAAAATATATTTTGAATATTTTATCTACAAAAATATATATTATTATTTTAATATACTATAAAACAAATTTTAAAAAATACAAATTATATCACTATTTCCTCTCTTTTAAATAAAGAGTGGTGCAACAAGGACCCATTTTTAAGTAGATATTTAATTTCTGCAGTAATATATAAAAATAAACAATGAAACTAATTTTCATCTGTTTTTATAAGCTTCTAGGGAGTTAAAAACATACACACAGAATACAATCTTTACATACAAGGAAAATTATGTGAATTTTCACATAATGCAATTATACAATTTCACATAATACTTCTCACACAATACAATCTTTACATACAAGGAAAATTATGGGAATTTTCCGCGTAAAACAAGTTTCCCAACAATGAAATAAATATTTTTGAAAAGTCTGTTTAATTTAATCTTCGCTTTCCCTTTCAAACCCATAATTCTGATGCAGATATTTGTTACTTGTGGTTACGAATCAGAGCTCCAGTTCCGGGACGTAGAGGAAAAATGGTTTCGGGTCGATTCCCATCCAACCGTCACCGGCCCTTAAAAGGGTACACACTACGGGATCCCCCGTCGAAGATTCGTAAGTCACCCGGCAACGGTACGGATCATTTCCCCCGAGCTTATCCTTCTGCCGGCGCCTCAAGCACCGGTCCGTCAAGTTGCCGTCAGTCTTGTGTTTGTTGGGTAAATATATATATATATATATATATATACACATACATATATATGCACACTATCAACCAATAAGTATATGGACACCCATGCAAATGACGATATATGGTGTCCTGATATACGTCACTTCCTTCACCATGAAATATCGTGTACGAAACAACATTGGCATTAGTCGCATGCAAGATGCCACGAAGTGCAGAGTTATCTCATTTCAAAAGAGGTGTAATCGTCGGGTATCATAGAAATAGCCGATCCTTAAGGGACGTATCTAGAGAGCTGAATTACCCAAAATCGACAGTGGCCTAAATAATTCAGATGTAGAATGTGAGCGGGGATTGTTGGAATGCGCCCGGAGTCAGCATACCCACGAAACTGGCGCATAGAGACTGACGGTGGCTGTCCAGAGTAATCTGGAAGAACCGCACCCAACCGATGGCCCACATACTCCGGGATTTTCAACAGGCATCCGGGAGTGTTGTTTCAATGAATACCATCCGTAAGAAAGCACATCTACTGGGTTTTCACGGTCATGCTACCTCCAATAGGCCTTTAATCACAAAGTCCAACATCGCTGCTCGGATAATGTGGTGCACCATACCAATCCATGGATGTCGAAAGTGGACCGTATATCAATGGAAACGTGTTATCTCGAGTGATGAATTAAGGTTAACCTTCTACCGTTCGGATGACAGGGTCTGGGTCTGGCGTCTGCCTGGAGAACGCCTCCTGCCAGACTTCATTGTGTCCACAGTAAAGATCAGCGGAGGCGGAATTATGAATCACAATGAAATTGGAATTATAAATCCCAATGAAATTGGAATCCCCATGAAACTGGGAGATAGAGACCGACGGGTGCTGTCCAGAGAAATTCAGAAGAACCGCACCCAACCGAAAGTCTACATACAGCAGATGTTTCAACAGACATCCGGGAGTGTTGTTTCGATGAATATCATTCGTAATGAAGCACATCTGCTTGGTATTCATGGTCGTGCTGTCGCCCATAAGCCTTTAATCACAAAGTCCAACCGCGGTGTTCGGTTAATGCGGTGCAAAGCATGACGAAAGGGGGCCGTAGAGCAATAGAAATGAGTTCTCTGGAGCTACGAATCAAGGTTAATCCTCTACCATTCGGATGGCAGTGACTGGGTCCGGTGTCTGCCTGGATATTGCCTCCTGCTAGAATGCATTGCGCCCATAGGTAATTTCAGAGGAGGTGGAATTATAGTCTGGCGGTGTTTCTCCTGGTATAGACCGGGACCCTTAGTCCCAATTCATGGTAAGCTCAACGCCGACGCCTAAAGCACTACTTTGGATGTCAGTGTGCTTCCTACGTTGTGGTAGTTTTACGTGCTGGACTTATGTTACTTCCAGGGCGACAGCACCATCCGTCATATCGCGAGGTAGATCATGGATTGGTATGGTGACAATGGAGTTAACCGAATGGACTGGCTTGCCCAGAGCCCAGACCTGAACCCTATCGAGAACCTCTGCTACGAGTTGGATCGCCGGATTAAGGGTACAAAAACCGTCCAAAATCGATGAAGGAATTTACATGCCTTCTCGAAGCCGAGTGGAAGAAAATACCACTAGCAGTTGTACAAGCACTTGTGGAAAGCATGCCCGGAGGATTGAGGCTGTAATTGCTTATCGTGGATTCTCTACCAACTATTGAATATGAATAAAGTTTGTTTTTATTTTCTATCACAGTTGTCCAAATACTTATTGGTAGATAGTGTATATATGTAACGAAAAAAGGCTTTCTCCTATAAAATTACATTTAAAGCGTATCCTAAGTTACCCTTTCAATAAAGCACGACCCCTCTTCCAAATTGCGACCTAAAAATAATGTAAGTTATAATTTATATTGGCCCTGCAGATCATTAAGCAGGCATTTGAAATATCTGAATTCACTAACATCCCCATAATATCTGGCCCGAACCTGAAGGCCTTATTAAACTTGTATTCAATAAATAACACCTGTTTTCAAGTTATTTTTTTGGTAAAAAAAAAGAACTTGAAAATTCTTCCAATTTAATAATAAGTAATCTCGGCCCACTGGTGGAAAGTCCAGCAAACAGTCATTTGATAGTAGCTTGAACGAAAGACTTCTCTCTGAACTCTGTTATGTAAGCAGTTGCGATCTCCGAGCCCCGGCAAGTCCGGTGGGGGGCACGGCTCTTCTCTCCAAAATCTCCTTGTATGTGGACCTTGTATTTTTCGCGCCCCGTCCTGGTGACTATTACTACTCTTCCCTCCTAGCTCCTTTTGTATGTAGCTGCTGCAGATCTACTGTCAGATATGTTCTTTTCCGGTCAACTCCGGTGGCCATTACGGCATAGCCTTCGTCGTGATTCATGATGAATAAAGTTTTCAATGGATATCGACTGCGTAATCTGTGTATCTCTTCTCTGTGTTTTACTCATCACCTAACGAGCGACGGCATATGTGTGATCAACATCTCTTTCCCTGTGCCGACTGCATCTCCCATAACTTGTACGCAGATATTCATCCAGTGTGATTATTATCGTATATATATATATATATATATATATATATATATATATATATATATATATATATATATATATATATAGATAGATAGATAGATAGATAGATATATATATATATAGGGGAGCCCGGGATAGAACGGGGTACGAAGTTGAAAATGCGTTTTAAAAATACTAAACTAATACTCTCTCTGCTGGGAGAAAGAGAGCTGCAAATTTTTCTCTGAATACATCATACTGTAATAATCACAAAAATACAATAATATTGTAAGAAAATAAAAGAAAAATATTTTTTTTTCAATTACAAAAAGTTTGTCATTTGCCCTGTTCTTCCCCGGGTACGGGGCAGAACGGGGTGGTAAGGACAATTAATTTTAAAAACATATAAACTAGTGGAAATGCCGAAAAAATAATTTTGCTCTAAATTTATATAGTTTTTAGTCATTATAAAGGTTTAATTAAGGTCACGGTTTTCATTGATTATGTCCTTTTCTTAAGCCTATTCACAAAATTCACACATTAGGACAGCCTCATCATCTTTGCTATCTATTGCTGCAAAGGAATTGTGTGCCCATTTTTAGCACATGGAACAAGCGATACAACCTTCAACTGACTTTGAGTAAAATTCACCGCAATATAAACACTCGCAGTCAGAACAATCCCCATAATCAATCTCGTTAGTTTTGTGTTCTCTCTTCAGCTCCCTTTTTTTTCCCATTTATCTTCAGGCATTTCCCTTGTTTTTTTTCCATTCTTAATTTTATTATCTTTCTTCAATATTTTTATCCTTGCTCTTTCTTCTTTAGCAAAGTTCTTTTCTTCTTTTGTCTTAATAGCGGCTTCTAACTCTTTTTTGTATGAGGAATCTGTTAAGACAGCGGTCTTCCCCCTCTTCCTATTCGTCTATTTCGCGCTTTCTTTAACTGTTGGAATATGCATTAGAATTTCAGGTGAAACATGAAATGAAGAGGCCCTGTTGTCAATTGTCATCCAAGAGCAGCAAGGAGTGGCACAATTAGCGTCATCAAATCGGACTTTCTTAACCGGCGTGTCATCATTAGAGTTGGCTGAAACCTCACAAGCTTTATCATACAACCTGATATGCATGTGTTTTTTAACTGGTGTGCTAGGCGAAGGCAATTCCAGTTGTTCAGCTCCGGATATTATCACCTCTTCACTTGAAGGCCTACAAAGTCCGATGTCAGTTGTATCTGCTGGGAGAAAATCTGCGTCGGTGAATATGGATGGGTCAGTTGGCCATATTCCTGTAGCTTGAAAACCATTAATAGCAGTTTTTATTGTTTCGCTTTGGATAAAGCTGATCCAAAAAGCGTTGAAATTTGAAAGAGAGTTAAGGCGTTCCCTGGATTGCTTCGTAGCCATTTTCGAAGCTCATTGCTGTAATGAGGACTTAAAGGCTTCATAAAAGAAACATTAAGTGGCTGAAGTCTGTGTGAGCAATGTGGTGGTAGACATAGCAACGAAACTCCACTCTCCCTCGCGTAGTCTATAACCTCAAGGTTCTTCGTATGTGTTGAGTCGCCATCTTATATAAGAAGAACCAGTAAGTCTTTTGATGCCTTAGAAAATTCCACAAATTTTCGAAACCATACAAGAAATGACTCAGCAGTCATTCCTCCAGTTCTGAGCACCTCATCCCAATTTCCTGGTGGCGATCCTAACTCAAATTCTTTCTGATTCTTCTTTCGAGGAAAAATGAGCATCGGAAGCATGTAAGCTCCGTTTGCCGACATACAAATAAGGCATGTTACAGTTTCGCCCCTTTCTGCGGATGTTAATGATCCTACTTGACGTTTCCCCTTGCAAACTATAAAATCTTTGGTTGATTTTTAGGGTTCAAAGAAATGCCCGTTTCCTCTCAATTAAATATTTGAGAAGCCGTTAATTGTGCTTGTCGAGTAAGTTCGTTAGCAACTAAAAATAACTATTGACATCTACTTAATGTCACTCTGGTGCAAGAACCTATGACTCTTGCACTTGATGTTGCTTCGGCTTTGCGAACAGATTAAGTAGAATGTCTCTTAAGGAATCCATTGACCCAATCTTGGCCTGCGATTCCATTTTTTAATCCATGACCAATGGCATTTTTTCTGCCAACTGATAAGCTAACATACTCAAGCCCTTCTTGGTTAGACCAAATTACCTAGCCTCCATAGTTTTTAAGTAGTTAACGAGCACAAGTTCCTGCTCCTCTGAAAATCGTTTTTAAATTTCCAACCGTTTAATCAATCTTATAGTCAGGGTTTTCCCTTCTTTTTTTAACGTATCTTTCCATAGTAGACTGGGGAATATCAAATTGGTTCGAAGCCTTCAAATACCCAGATATTCCAGAAATAACCGCCTCGACAGCATTATTCATTGCCTCAGTAGACCATGATTGCCTATTTGTTTTTTTCTTATAGTCTCGAACCATCTGAATTCGAAAGAAAAAAATTTGGGGGCGTACTGAAAACGATCTTTTAGTTAAAAACATTGCGGAGCAGAATGGGGTAGTACCCCATTCTGCCCCAGGGAAACGATTTAGGTTAGTGACGTAAGGTAACTCTAGAAATATACGCAAACAAATGTTTAACTACAGGAAACTAAAGACAAGTAACATGATTCAAGCATGTACTAACTATAATTGTGATGTAAACAAGTATGTATACCTTACCTTGGTTACAAAATCATCAAAAGTTACAATACAGGAGCAAAAAATCACACAACGAAAACTGCACACACCAACGCTCGAGAAAACTATACTAAAATGGCTGTCCAAGTTGAGCAGCAATACGTTGGTCTAGTTGTACTTATTGCCGGTGGCTAGCAGCACGTCCTTGACACCTAAAAACGTCAAACTTCATTCCGCCCCGAACCTCCTTCTACCCCGTGTTTCCCTATATATATATATATATATATATATATATATATATATATATATATATATATATATATATATATATATACAGAGAGAGAGAGAGACAGGGGGGATGGTTATAATTAAACTTTCCCTATAAACAGCATCCTACAGCTCAAACGAGTGTACGGAATGTAACCACATTGGGTATATAGACTATACACAAGATGTGCTCAAGGAATTTCGAAAAAAAAAAAATAGTTAAAAAATTTTCAGATGCCGCTTTTCATGGGAAAACATTAAATTTGACAAAATAAACGACTGAAACGGAATACATAAGCAATTTGAACATTTATTGACTAGTTTTTGATCAACTTGTCGTCGAACCACATTAAATAAAGGTAAGGAAATAAATAACTGTGCGTCTTTGCTGTTTGATGAAAAAAAAATAGTTACGTTTGCAGAAACATGTATAGATTCTGATGAAATGTCACAAGAGGAATAGTTGTTAATCGTGTCCAGGACGATGTAAGGAAAGGTGCTCAATGTGACCACCGTCAGTCACCTGTAAAGTTTCAACGCGATTGACAGTGTGTTCAACAGCTGATTGTAACTGATCAGTTGTGAAGCTTCGCACATGAAGCTTAATGGAGGTTTTCAAGTCATCCGAAGTCGCAACATCCCCACGATAAACCAGATATTTTAAGTGGCTCTATAACCAGAAATCTCACGGAGTTAGATCCGGCGAACGTTGTGGCCATGAATTACTAAAGAAGCAACTAATAACACGTTCATTCGTGAAATGTTAGAGCAAAAGTGAACTTCGCGGACCCATGGACATGTTGGGGCGCACCATCCTGCATGAAAATGGTCGATGTAAGGCACTGCCTTTGCTGCAGTTGTGGCACAACAAACGTCTGCAGCATGTCATGGTACTTGACGGCCCGTAACAGAACACGTGAGAGCACCATATGCAGTTATTTCCTCAAAGAAGAACGGCCCAAGAATTAATGTTGCCTTGAATCCACAACAGACAGTCAAATTTTGAGAATGTAGGGGAATTTCACTGTTTATCCACGGATTTTCCTTAGCCCAATTGCGACAATTCTGTGTGTTGACTGTCCCATTGAGGTAGAAATGAGCCTGGTCGATCCACAGAATATTCCACGGCTATGACAGATCAACAACCATTCTGTTGAGAACTGCGAATGCGAGTCGTTGGGGCTTGTCCCTATCAGGATCGCTTGGGTTTGGTAGATCCTGTACGGGAAGAAGTGCATTATGTTTCTGAGCACTTTCCGGACGGGGTGCTGTAAAGATAGTCTGTCTCTCGAGAAACTGCACGTGCACTACTGGCACCAAATTAAGATGTCTATGACTGTGCGACAATGGCTGTATTGACGGCATCAATAACTACCGGTGTGACAGGTTTACGGTCCCTTCCAGGTTGGTTGAAATCCTTATTTCAAGGACTCTTCAAATCTCCCAATCATGGCCCGGACACCTTTAATAGACATTGGTCCAAGCCGTAGTTTTTTTATGCTATGAAATTCACGAACCGCAGCAGAAGCATTCTACTTGTTTTCGTAAAACAGCTACACCAATAAAGCACATTCAACTAAAGATACCGTCATCGTGACAGTCGGAAACATCGAAATAAAACATGACAACTTCTGCGAATGTTTTATACCCACAGATGTTTTGCATATCGCTTCCTCTTATTTGCACGCATACAAAATCTCGAGATTTTTTCCCCTAGAACAGACGGCTTTTCCCGGTTTTACATTTTATTACTTATAACTATTGTTCTGAATTGTTAATATTGTTTATATGTATTCCGTTTTGGTTGTTTATTTTGTTAAATTTAATGTTTTTCCTCAAAAAGTGCCATCTGGTGGACATTTTTAAACTTTTTTTCGAAATTACGGAAGCGCATCTCATGAGATTTCTATCGTCCACTGCGGCGGTTCCCAACCGGTGGGTCGCGGAAGGGTTACAGGTGGGTCGCGACACGATCCTAAAACTATTAAAATGGTCTTTGTGTACTTTTATAATTGTAGTTGTTATCTTCACGTAGGAACACTTGTCAGTGAGTATGAAACCACTTGTTACATATATTGCAAATATATATCTATTGTTAAATAAATAACTGTTTTGCTACAAAGTGCTTATATTTTGTCAACCATTTTCAAATCAGAACACAAATTGTTTATCAATTAACAATCTGTATCTTCTAAAAAGCACACACATATATACACTGCTGGCCACTGTAAATGTAACACCCTGAAGGAAACATGCAAATAACATGAAATTTACAACATGCATTAGTGGAGGTGAGATATGCAAATGATTAGAATTTCAGCGCAGACGCACATCACGCGCGCCTGTGGCGCCACTTCAAAGCACTATTTAAGGCTTGGAGATTTCGACGATTTCAAGTTCGGCAATTGTGTTTTTCTTGTGGTTTTTTTAAAAAAACGATCAATTATGCCTCGTCGAAAACAGCGATCATCTTTTGATCAAGTATCCGAGTTTGACAGAGGAAGGATAGTGGCCTACCGAGATTGTGGATCATCTTTCAGGGAAATCGATAGTCGTGTTGGACGAAACCAAACAACTGTAAAGCGAATATGTGATCGTTGGATGCAGGAGGGTACGACGGACCGGCGTGTTCGATCGCATCCACCTCAGCGTACCGCTTCACGTGATGACAGGCAAATTGTGCGCATGGCAGTGACGGATCACTCAGTCACATCACGAACCATAGCACAGCACATGCAGTCTGTAACGTATCATCCAGTGTCTGCGCGTACCATTCGACGCCATTTACAGCAGAGTGGTCTGTCCGCAAGACGTCCATTACTTTCTCTACCCTTGACGCAGAACCACAGACGTCTCCGCCGTCAATGGTGCGATGACAGAAGGATGTGGACGGCAGAATGGAATGAAATTGTCTTTACTGACGAGTCACGTATCTGTCTGCAACACCACGATGGCCGCATTCGAGTCTTGAGACACCGTGAAGAGAGGATGCTGAACAGCTGCGTTATGCACCGCCAGACTGGTCCTGCACCGGATATTATGGTATGGGGCGGTATTGGATATCACTCTCGCACACCTCTAGTACGTATTGCCGGTACTTTAAACAGCCAGCGCTACATCTCCGAGGTGTTGAAGCCAGTTGTCCTTCCTTACCTTCAGGGCTTGCCCACAGCCATATTTCAACAGGATAATGCGCGACCACACGTGGCACGCATTGTCCAACGGTTCTTCGTCAATCGCCAGATTGAATTGTCGCCAGATGAAAAAAGGTTGGGAACCACTGGTCTACTGTATATACCCAATATGATTACATTCTGTTCACCCGTTTGAGCTGTAGGATGCTGTTTTTAGGGGAAGTTTAATTATAACCACCATGTGTATATATATACAATCATAGACAAAAAAATTAGCGCACCAAGAAGGAGTCGTCAAAATGAAACGAAATTTTACATACGTAATGACTACTTTGATATAAGTAAATGATAAGAAAATCAAAGAAAAAGGATAATTTATTTCAGAGAAAAAGGCAAAGGAACGGAGGAGTTAATACTCCTCCCCCTCTAGCGCGAATGCACGATGCGATACGATCGAACATTGAGTCATACAAGTTCTGTATGATGTCTGGAGACATTTCGTTCCATATTTGCTGTAACCTTGCCTCTAGTTCGTTCAAACTCGTGGGATGCCCAACTCGTCGTCCCAAATGATCCCAGATATGCTCGATCGGAGACAAATCTGGGGATCGGGCAGGCCAAGGAAGGGTAGTAAGAGTGCAGAGACCGTCTTGTGACACCCTTGCCGTATGAGGCCGAGCATTGTCTTGTTGAAAAATGGCTCCTGTGAGCCGTTGCTTGAGTGGCAACACATGTGGTTGCAGGATTTCATGAACATACCGCTGGGCTGTCATGGTGCCACGGAACAATATTAGGGATGACCGTGTATTGTAGGCAATGGCACCCCATAACATCACACCAGCTGTGGGAGCGATGTGTCGCTGTACAGCAAAGGCAGGATTGAAGCGTTCACCACGGGCTCTCCACACACGAACACGATTGTCATCACTGCCCAGATTGAATCTGGATTCGTCGCTAAAGACGACCTGGTTCCATTCCGCTTCAGTCAAGTTTCCTCGTGCGCGGCAAAACTCCAAACGGAGGCGTCGATGGGTGGGCGTCAAGGGCAGCACACTTAATGGGCGCCGCGATACCAACTGTCCTTCAGCCAGGCACCTTCGTATGGTTCGAGAAGACACAGAGGCCCCTAGTGAAGGTGCTACATGTGCCTGGATGGCGGCCGATGAAGCAGTTGGCTGTACGCGTGCATTTCTTACGATGTGGCGGTCTTCTCGACGACTGGTCCGTCGAGGGCGTCCTGAGCCTGGTCTTCGTGTACATGACATCTCTCGTGTCTACTGGTCCCACGATTCTCCCCCTCTCAATCTTCGACAACTGCTTATATTGTCTTCGAACACGGCATAATGGCATGTCTATCTCAGCTCTTCCTTTGTAAATGATTCAGCACACTCAAACAAGCTTTGGTTACCTGTTTTATACTCCACAGAGTACGATGTTCAACGCCCTCTACCGGCTATACGTAATGCGCAATTACGCTGCATTTCTAATCATTTGCATATCTCCCCGACATGTACCTTCATTGCAAATTTCGTTACGATCCTGCAATTATTTCTTGGCCAGCTAATTTTTTTGTCCATGAGTATATATATATATATATATATATATATATATATATATATATATATATATATGTGTGTGTGTGTGACTTGTGAGAGATGTGGTTATTTAAATGTCTACAACTAGCAGATAGATAAAGCTTTCGTCTTTGAAATTTAGGCAGTAAAAAGCGCACCTTTTTTGCAGGTGGTTTTGTAATGCATAGAGAACTCCCTTGTAAACTCTCTGCATCAGTCATCTGTCTTTTCGACTAATGATGTATACTCATAATGTAGTGTATGGTTTATAATATGATTTATCCTAACGTACATAACTCGAAGCTTGTAAAATAAAGCTTAAAGGTCTATGACTCGGGAACGATGTCCTGATAAAGTTAGAGATTTTATGTTCTATGATACACTGTTCGATAAAACTGTGAAATTCTGTGCCTCGAATGCGTTTTTTCTTCTTTTTATACATTATCCCCTGAAAACATCATTTTCCTTGGAGGTTGAAACATAATTTCATGTTATCCCCAGATTTAAAAATGAATACTACTGAAAGAACTATCATTTTAGAACAGCAATATTAATACTTGCCGGGGCCAATTATCCATTGTCCATCAATTTCTCATTTTTCTATCAAGGATTAGAAAAATATCGAATAATATTTTTTTATTAAATTCTTTTTATAAATTACCTTGCGGTTTTTACTAGTATCTATTTCTGAAGTACAGAATGTCACTTTTTTTCCTGTGTCAAGGATATCCTTTGTTACGCATGCATGATTTATAGAATGAATATTAAGAAGAAATTTATTTAAAGTCATTTTATGCTTTTTTATGTTCATCAGTCTCCTAATACAGATAAATGAGAACGCTCTGGTGTACTTCTGATTGCATTTAATATTTTATGGTTTCATATAAATTGTTTCCCTTTGTTTAACATTTTGCGCATGAACGAATTTGTAAACACTTTGTCAAATACACATTACATGCTGTTTTTGAATTGTGATCAAATGACAGGGAGAAAGATTTATCACATTTTTTGCCGTGTATCTATCGCTACGAACTGAATGCCTCTAACAAGCTTCAATCTGAAATGAGAGAAAGTAATACTTTATTTATGTATCTGAAGCTTAATGAGCATATATTGTGTAGAGGATAAGAGTATTCCAGTGAGTCATATTTTCATAAAACTCGTTAGAACAGAAGAATTATCAATGTGTTGCATTTCCTTAGTATGTGTCCTTAGTATGTGTTAACGGCAATAAAGTAACAACTAATTATTTATTAATGCAATTTTGGAAAATTTCTGTAATTCATGTGTTTTCATTTTAAATATATGATAAAACGTGTCTTCTTGAATTACTTTTAAAGCATATTCTCTTTTTAATAAAGAACAACCCCTTTTCCAAAGTGCGACCTATTTACAAACAGAACTCCGAAGCTCGTGGTCTCGAAAACGACGCGACTATTTCACCATACCATCGCATGTTGTAAATCACGCGACTATTTCATCATGCACCGCCTGTTCGAAAACCACGTGACTTTTTACTCATACATCAAATGCATAGGTCATATGTCCGATTGAAGCCAATTGAATAACTCCAAGCCTTAGTCTTAAAATCGGGAAACATTCAATAAAAATGGTGAACAGAAGATTTTACTGCTAGCATGCTCTCTCTCTTGTAACTTAGTCCGACTATGAGGCCATGTTCATTTTGCTCCTCTAAGTCATCCATTACAATGTAACGCTCGTCTTACTTTTCCATTCTCCCTGCAAAAGCCGATGGCTGTTTCTATCAATATGTCTTGACCAACCTTAAATAAATAAATATTCTTCGAATAATGTTTTGCTCTCGAGATCATTTGTCGCCTGTACGACTGTCTACTTCTGTACGTATCAATGTCCATCCTACGAGCGACTACCTAATGAATGTGTAAAATTTTGTTCTTTTAACGCTTCTTCCTCGGACTTCTTTCGTCATAATTCTTCATGCATAATGTATGTGATTATTATTACCTACTTACCTACACACACACACACACACACACACACACACACACACACACACACATATATATATATATATATATATATATATATATATATATATATATATATACACTGAAGTGCCACTGAATTAGGGATACCTACCTAGAAACGAGTTGGGCCTCCTCTGGCCTTGATAACGGCTGCCACACGACGAGGCATAGATTCAACAAGTTTCTGGAAACGTTCCACGGGAATGACTTGCCAAATATTGGCTAAAGCTGTCCATACTTCAGTAAGGTTCTTTGGTGCTGTGTGATGGCCTTTCACGAATTATTCCAAAACAACCCGAAGTTGCTCAAAAGAATTCAAGTCTGGGCTTCTAGGTGGCCAATTCATGACAGAGAAGTCAGAGGAATGCTGATCCAACCAGCCAGTAGCCAACCGGGACTTGTGAGAGGTACAGTTGTCTTGCTGGAAAACTCCATTACCATGCGGATAACAGAACAGCGTAAACGGATGGAGGTGATCACCCAGCAACTCTACGTACCGAATTGCATTGAGGGAGGTTGGTACAGGCACCAAAGATCCCAAACTGTGCAGCCCGATAGCGAGTATAGAGCAATGGTACTCTCGTAGGTCGACGGCTCCCAAAACCCATACGGTGAAGCGAAAGTTGCAGAGTCCGTTTACTGACTGTACGACTGGCACCGTCATTAAACTGGGTGGTAATTTCAGCTTATGTTTGCCTTCGCTGGCTACGTAAAATACGCCTGAGCCGTCTCTCACCACGCACTGTCAAGGCTAATTGTCCTTTGCAGTGTGCCCGATCGCTAGTTTTTTTTCCACCATCCATGTATTCTTGGTATACTCTTGACACTGGCGACCTTGAAAATCCTAGCTGCCTGACGATTTCGGAAATTGAATGGCCCATGCGTCGCGTACCTACGATTTGTCTGCGATCGAAGGCGTCTAAATCAGGCAGTTTACCCATACAGGCAATTCCAACAACTAATTCAGAACAACCACAGTACGGGGTATATATGCAGTTACCACAGCGCCCTCACTTGCGCATACATGATTCGCAGCGCTACACAATTTGCATAGGCTTTGCTATCCCTAATTCAGTGGCACTTCAGTGTATATACATATATAATATATATATATATATATATAATATTAAAAAAACTAGTAATTTCTTAATTCAAAACTCTTAACATTTAAAAACTGTTAATTCTTCACTTTACTATTCCAAATTACAAACCCTTTTTTAATCCCTTAAACAATTCAATTCCCTTTGGGCATTCGCGTTAAATTCCATTATTACAGCCTTAGGCAATATCATTAAAGATGGCTGTCTTTTTTAACTAAAGGGAAGTCGTACATCAGTACAAATTTAAATCAGTTCTGCCCATCACCAACAACTTGAAACCAATCAACTATTAAGACACACCCTTTAATCACGAGATGGGGTGAAGTTTATATAAGACTTTTTACCCGGAAGTGGGATGGATTCCTGTACTTTCTCTTGCTGCATCCATACCGACGGAGCGATCGGTGAATAAATAAAATATATCCCGACAAACTTGTGTCGACGATTTTTCTTTCGGCCAGACTACCATTCCAGTGTCTACAGCAATGACTGTGATGTGGGATTGCGGCATTCTTCTTTGCTATGACCGGCGGCCGTTCTCCCCATGTCACAAAAAGCCGGCCCGATTATCTCACCTGCTGCGAGAAGATCACAAAGGAGTTCCATTGCCATAATGATCGTCGGCTGATACAGTTTTTCCCACCGGTTCAGTGTTTTAGTTAATTTCGCCGCACCAAGTTAGCAACGCAGAAAACGAAAGTAGGTCACCGCCATTGTGTTACGTCATCTTCGTTCCAATTCAGCGCTGTACAGAGATATATTTTTTTTCCTCCTGGCCATTTACCCGTGTGATGAACAGTGTTTCTATGGATTATAGAAGTCGCCTTTTTGTTTCTCTTTGAGGAAAAATTTTTGGAAAGAATCTTTTTTTTGCCGTATGTGAATTTAATTAAGCCGGTATGCAAGGCCTAGAGCTGTACCGTGAGCGAAAGACAAATTTTGTGCAACCTGCTGTCCGAGAATTTTACAGTAGTGTCTTCAACAAGTCAAGAATAACACGACCAGGTCGTATATGTTTTTTTCCGTCATAAACTTTTTAAAATTATTTTCATAAACACTGATTTTTATGATATAGAAAGTATTATCTCCCTATTTGACGTATTAATTTGTAATATTTTGATAATTTTAGTAATGGAGGAAAAAATATAAAAGCAGTACAGGAAAGATTTTTTTAAAATGTGATTTTATGGTATTATATTCCTGTTTTTAATTGAATTATATAATTGTGATATTTTGTTAAACTTATAAAATGGAAGGAAAAATATAAAAACAGAAAATCAGGGGGGACAAACAGAAAATAAAAATGAAGGGACAGAATGCAAGGACCAATTTCAACTTGATAATTTAGAGAAAGAATTCAGGGATTTTATTCCTTTTGACCCAGAGGGGGGTATGAAACTACAAAAATGGCTTGCCTATATTGAGCAGAAATTTTCCCAAGCAAATATTTCAGATGAACATAAAATAAGATGTATTTCAAAATTCCTAAAAGGGAAAGCTCTTACGACCTTCATAAACTCTTGTCTACACATTCAAGAATGGACAGAATTAAAAGATACTTTGCAAGAATTATTCTTTGAGGCAGATAGCTTCGAATTCTCTGAATTTTCAAATTTGAAATTTGAATATGATGATGACGTAACCAAATATTTTCATAAAAAAATTGATGTAGGAAAAAGATTGGGGTTATCACAGAAGAGAGGGCCTAACACAAGGCCTAAATGCTCAAATGAGAATGACCATAGCTGCAAATCCTCCTCAAACAATGACAGAATGGATAGTGTTGGCTAGTAAGCTAATGAAAATAAATAATGAAGGAAACAAGGCTAATCAAGGGGATCGGGATAACTTTTTTAACACTAGATTTGAAAATAGACGCCAATTTAGACAGAATTACTACAACCAACCTCAAGTTAGGATGAATTATAGCCCACCTCATCAATTTAGACAAAATTACTCTTCCCAGCCTCAATTTAGACCTAATAATAATCAATAAACTCAGTTTAGACCTAATTATAGTCAGCAGCATCAATTCAGACTATAGTTTCGTTTTGAATTCCCGCCATTGTTCTACAGGATTTTTGGTTTCGAATCCCGCATGCGTTCCTGAATTAACCAGCTTGAAATGACCAAAGCTAAAACATTCCTCATCAGAAAACCATGAAATTGCTACAGAAATCGACTACATCGAAGCAAGTAAAGATGCCATTGTTCCGGTTCGTTCCAGTTTCGTTTCCGCTTGACCTCACCATTTTTTCTTTCCGTTTTGGACTACGCCATCGTAAAGTCAATTACTAATGTGCAACGGACAAAAAACAACAAATAACATTATTTTTCTAAAAGTGACTACAACCCAGGAGATCTCCAAAAGAACTAAACCCTACTCGACGATAAAGACTGTGAATAAAAATAACTTTTGTGACTTTTACTATTATGTGAACTGTACTCGTCCATTACTCTGAAAACATTTCAGACTGTGATACACATGTCAGGGACTGAGACCTGCACAATATTTTTTCTTGTATCTGTATTTGGAACGTCTTTACATCTGTTTTTATTAGTGTCTTCATTTAAGTGTACGATTCCATTTTTATTTTTTGCAGCTATTTGTTTTAAGATTATGCCATATTATTATGTTTTTCTATTGTATATTTTAACATAAAAATTTGTGATTTTCGAGCCAGCTTCAATCTAATAATCTAACAACTAATTTTCATCTTCTCACTATCTGGAGTGTCTTGGAGTCGACGGCCGCGGCTCCAATCCATTTTAGATGGGGGGATATTCTGTGATAATATTACTAACTACCTATAATCACCCATTCTGTACTTCATCTCTGCCATGGTAACCCGTCCTTCTTGTCTTGACGTAAACTCTTTGCCTTCCACATACTAACTTCCTCCGCCAATTCTGGCAACCTCTTTCACCTAATTCTATTTTGGCGCTTTTTGCGAGCGACGCAAGCTGGCTCCGAACTGATTAAGATGTGTTAATCTCTACGTCAATAAACTTTAATTAATTTTAATGATTTGGAATCTTTGTTACGGCCTCGATTGCAGTATTTTCACGAGATGTCCAATCCGGACATTTCATATATAATTCAAACAAATTCAAAATATTTTGCGTTAACAACAGAAGAAAAATTTAGTTCTTCAAACCGTTTGAGAAATAAAAATCGATGACAGGCACTGAGCAAAGAGATAAAGTAAAATGATACAATTACTTTAGACTATTGAGAACAGGATAAAAAGTATCGAATAATAATAGTTTAAATAACAGTTTCTTTCTATAAAAACAAATTTTATCAACTTAAAGAAAACAAACCTTTAATTCCGATTTTCTGATTCTCTTAGTTGTTTAGTAAGTGTAACGTGTTGCAAGAGAAATATTTGCTTCATTGACTATTTAATTTCAATTTCAGGAAGCAGCCGAATTTTCCACTTTTCTCAAAACTAAATAATTTTTAAAAAATCTATTTCTTGCAATAATCTAGAAAAAAGAAAATTGCTTGTTCTAGAGTTACGAATTGATTCCGGAATGTTGAAAACTGATTTATTCTAGTTTTCTTGTATAAAAGCGGAAACAAACCATTTTCTCACACACCGTTATGCCTTTTGTTTAAATTTCTGATTTAAACGTATAAAACATTTCAATGTAAAATTATCATATTTAAAGTTCAAACTTAAGATATATTACAAATTTGAAAGTTGCATATTCGAACTAGGAGGAATTGTTATATTTTATGATAAAGAAAATAAAAAAAAAAGTTATGATTCAGGTTTAAATTTTTACTATCGGCATATTTTGAAGGAATGTTTTACTATCCCTCCCTAAAAATAAATATTTTAACTCCGCATGTCAGTTGGATATATATATATGAAATGACACGAGCGCGGGCCGATGAATGAAAGGGCTGAGTGGCATAGTTTTGAGGTTAACATCGATGACTTGTCGCCCGGCCGTGCATCACAAATATTTTAATCTTTCCCGCATTCATCTCCACCCTCGGACACGCAAAACATCACAACGTTGATTTAACTACATCTTTTATTTTTAAGATACGCAGAAATACAACATCTCGGGGCAACTTACAAATGAAAAAAGCCTACATGTACATGATACCAAACCTTATATAAACTTATCTCGTCATGTGATCGTAGTAGGGTTTAATTGGTTAAAAGTTAGGAAAAGGCGTGACAAATGCGCTAAAGCATTTAATTTTCTGTCCACGCTACGCAAGTTTAGTTTTCGAGAAATAGGCAGCCATTTAATATTTTCTCTCGAGGTTATTAGAACTTAGAATCAAAAGCGAAATTAGTTCGAACGCCGCAGGGAATTTAGAATAAATTAGAATTTAAAAGAGTTAAAGGATTTTTAATGTTATATAATATCCCCCCCCCCCCGCCTGAGAAGAGGCTGACCAACAATGCCTGCATTGGAGGACAGACTCACCCGGCCATGTGAGGAAAATGGGCATCGACCACAAATTTGGAAAAGTTTTAAAAGGAACATATGTTTTAAGTTAATTTAGTATGATGATCACATGACAAGACATTGGACATTTCAATATTGAATACACAAAAATACACTAATGATTTACTAATTTATGAACACAACAAAAGCAAAAAAAAATATAGTAATTAATGATCAACTATAGAAAATTGTAAATTATGTAAATTTCTTCTCATATTGTTGCTTTGAAAAAAATTAAATTTAAAAATGTATTTATCATCAACTGAAAACAATGCTGAACAGGGCGGCGCCTCCCCACACAACAAAATCTCAGAAGATAACAAATGAAACCTTTCTTAAAATTAACAAAATTACCAAAATTTCCCTTCAAATATACACTGAAATTTCAATTTAACCTCGAGTCGACTCATACAGATAATAAAATTGATCAGTAAGAATTGTAAACAAAACAAAAAAATAAAACAAAATTAAAAAAATTAAGTATTTGAAGTTGAACTTGATACAGTTCAAAATGTAACCTGTTTAACATTCCTCTGTAGAATTCATTACCATGGAGTGAGTCCCAAAAAAAATGACAGGAATTTCTGTCCATACATTGTTCATCAGTCCATTTTATCAAATAAAAGTTTCGTCATTTGGACATTAGGTTACAGAGAAGCAATATTGTTCCGATTTTCCAATCTCCTGAAGGAGTGTTTTATCACAGTCTCTTATAATTGCTGTGTCCTTGGTTACAAATATGGCTACACAAAATTTTCAATTTTAACAGAACAATATCTTGTATGACACTGAATAATATAAATCACAATTTTTAATAAAATCACATTTCTAATAAAAAAATTGTATATAAAATTACAGAACATATATTTTGTTTTTCAAATAACTCAATCTTGTATGAGTTCTCAGTATATCAATTCTGATTCATTATATCTAGTTTTCATATCTTTATATTTCTTATTACTCTCATTTCAATATTCATTTATTATTCCTACAATATTTACTTGTTCAAAAAAAATCTCTATTCAATATTCATTAGTTATTCTATTCATATTTATTCTAACTTTATTTATTTATTCTTGATTCTTTTCACTGTATTTTCAACTTATTTATTTGCTATTCATTTGTGTACATTTATTTTAATTCTACGTGGATATCCAAATTTTGTGTTGAAGGAACCTTGTTGTATGTGTGTTACCCAAATTATTAGTTTCAAATTCTTTAATTCTACCTCTAAGCAGTGAGGGGTTGTGTTTATGTTTGTGTAACAAGTGGGTTTCCTTTCTCCCTATTGTTCTCTGACTAATAAGGAGGAAGAGTCTTTTTAGCCGTAGAGTGGACTAACCGTGAATCTCCGACAAGATATGACTGCGTAGAAAAACAGCATCTTGCATAGTACAAAGATGGAGAAAAAGGAAAAGGTGCTGTTGTCATATTACACCTGTGGGAGTATAATATATAGAAATGGGAGGACAAAAGGAGTGGCCATCCCAGCCCTGTTTTAGTCATTACTCAAGCATATGGTCTTCAGCACTTTAAGTGACTGAGTTGATGAATTAAAAACAAATAGCAAAAAAAAATTAAAAAAGATTTTAAACAGTTGGGACGACATCCAACGCGCTTGTAGAGTGGGTGATAGGAAAGTGTATTCAAGAAATAGAAAATTTACTGAAAGGTTAAAGAAGTAGAGTTGTCATAGTCGGTGTTTAAATTGAGATCCAAAAAAAAAAAATTCACATATAATAGTATTCTTAAGAAGAAAGTTTAAGTAAGACAGTTTTTTTTATATCTTTAGTAGGACAACACATAATTAATTATATCAATTAAAAAAGTATAATGATGTTAAGCATCACATAGAAAAGAAAAAAAAATGGATCTAATGTTTGTCATTATTCGTGGTGTAGTTTTAAGTTCTCTGGTGCATTATAATATCTTAATCTGCAAGCATGGACAATTTCAGAATCTCGTTTAGAATGAAAATTTGGTTTATCAATTTTATATTCAATAGAATCAAAAATATACAACATATGAAAGTATTAAACACACAATAATAAAATACTCCTAATACCAATGATAATAATAATAATACCTTAATATTCTCTATCAATTGCCATAATTTAATGTTAATGTTCAAATTTCAAACTATTATTCAATCAATTGACACAAATAATCAAAATTCTTTTACCAATACCCATCTCAATTTTATTAAGTTAATCATGGAATCGATAAGCCAAAAACAATTTTTCTTTTCTTATATCACATTTTGACATGAATCCTCGCTGTAAAGTCTCTAAATATTCATCATTCGTATTCAATATCTCAAAACATATCTCTCATTATAATATTCTCGTTTCGATTTATTTATTTTTCTTCATTATTTCTATTTCGAGAATTTTCTGGGGCGGATGAACCAAATATAACATACAATGGTTTTTCAATTCTCCAATTGTGGTTTTTTGGCACCCTAAGTCATGTTATAAAGACGTTCCGTTTATATGAAAACCGCAATACGCCTTTTAACTGTCGACTAAAAACCTCCGGAAATCTCCTTTACTTAAATTCGTAGAACTACTCGAGGTCTCAAAATCAAATGTAATATGTCAAATTACCTAAATTATAAAATTTTCTTGATGTCTGAAATAATTACTATGTAATCCATGCAGATATTTTCCAAAATCAAAACCACAAGCATCAAATGTTTAGATTTAGAACCGCAAAAATTATAGGTTAAATGAATCAAAACAAGTTTGGCTCTTTTCGTGATCGTGTTTACAAAACTAATGCTGAGCATTCAAATTTATTGCGGAGGCGACTTTCGAAATGTAATACAACGGCTCTCGAAAACGGAAATGATTTACGTTATTTTTTTTCCTTTTTCTCCGCGACGATTCAGAACTACGTGCAAAATTAGATACTCATAACATTACTTTACTCATTTAATATTTCAATTTAACGTACCCAAGGATCATTAATTATCTTAAAACACTAAAATATTCATTATCAGAAAAAGAACATGGAAATATTATAAAATTACACTAAAAACACACACTTATAATAAATTTATCACATATAAGTCTAAAAAATTTCTTTAAATTCAAATATCTTATAATATGAAAAAATATACTCTTAAAATTCTATCAAAATGCAAATCAAAATGAAACGTTTTATAAAATGAAACCCGTAATACATATTTTTAAACCATTGATTTTCTGTACTTTTGTTTTTACTTTTTATTTATTTATTTATTTATTTTTTATCATAGTTACTTAACTAAATCAATAATTTGAAAACATTTTACTATCAATATATAGTAAAATTAAAAAGAACACTGCACTTTAAAAATGATTCGCAAATAATAACTTACCCCTTTGAAATTAATTCACTCTTTAATTGGTTATTATCATTTACCTATATTTTCAAACAATTATAAATCATAATCTTCAGTATTTTTATTATCAACTACAGTTGTGATGGTCAAAATCCTTTAACACCTTTATGCAAAAAGTTGATGAAAAACATCTTGAGCAATTTTAGTTACATATCATCAATCACCAATGTCGTGTAGCTGTTCGTTTAGCATATACAGCATCACCGTTGAAATACAACGTCGCTCCGGGAAATGAAACTTTCTAGTCGTCGCTACTATACAAATCACATGTTTTCGCAGCATTTCTCGGAATATCTTTATCCCCAGGTCAACTATTAGTGAAAATCGACGTTTCACATAATCTGAAAACACTTTTTCACGAAATCTCTGACACGAAACTTCGGAAGTTCACACATGATTCGACGACTGAAAAAAATCACACTGCAAACACAATTTGGATGCTCTGAAGATACATTGCAGTAAACAAAAATAACACTGGTGGTCGACAACTCGTCGTTGAAAATCGTAAACAGCAGGTAATCCACACTCCGAAGTCAGCGACATCATCTTGGCTTAATGTAATCCGGAATTGAAACTCCTCGTTGACACAAAATTTATTTTTCAGATTCAATCAAAGTTCACCGGAACTCACTTCGTGGGAATCCACGGGATTTGTACGCGACACACTCAGCACAATATTGTTTTCGAGTAATCTATTCAAGTTGAAGGTTCTACATCTTACATTTGAAAGTCGAGGAATTTTAGTTTCTGTTGGGATCGACTAACGGCGGCTTAAAAATTACTGCCTGTATCCGAGGGGAGGTCCACTCTGCCGACTTATGTAATGACACGAGCGCGGGCCGACGAATGAAAGGGCTGAGTGGCATAGTTTTGAGGTTAACATCGATGACTTGTCGCCCGGCCGTGCATCACAAATATTTTAATCCATTCCCGCATTCATCTCCACCCTCGGACACGCAAAACACCACAACGTTGATTTAACTACATCTTTTATTTTTAAGATACACAGAAATACAACATCTCGGGGCAACTTACAAATGAAAAAAGCCTACATGTACGTGATACCAAACCTTATATAAACTTATCTCGTCATGTGATCGTAGTAGGGTTTAATTGGTTAAAAGTTAGGAAAAAGCATGACTAATGCGCTGTTACGTCTTGGCCCTTTTCGGGAGAAAAGGGGCCACCGAAGCAAAAGCCCATCCCTTTGCGAATTCTTCCCGATTCCAAGAAACCATCGTGGATCACTCCTGCAACGCTCCCCCCGGGCCAGCTGGCTGAGAAGAAAAGCAGAGAGTTTTGGGGAAGTAAGGAGAGAGGTTGGCTATATTTTGAGCCTCGAATTTGTCCGTCGACAAGCAGGGCCGATAGGGCGCTGTGCGGACCGAAGGCCTGAAAATTCCTCTCTTGGCTCCCGTTTTTACAAGTGGAGAGACACATCTCTGTTATTGTAAAAGATATTTTGGTTCCTATAGAACCTCTCATTCAGAGGAGCCTAGACTCTCTGTTTTGTACATAGTGTACAGTTTTTATTTAATACAAGCTCTGTGTAATAATTAATAGTCTCTCGTGTGTCTTCTTTTTCCACCGAGGACGTTACAGCGCTAAAGCATTTAATTTTCTGTCCACACTACGCAAGTTTAGTTTTCGAGAAATAGGCAGCCATTTAATATTTTCTCTCCAGGTTATTAGAACTTAGAATCAAAAGCGAAATTAGTTCGAACGCCGGAGGGAATTTAGAATAAATTAGAATTTAAAAGAGTTATAGGATTTTTAATGTTATATATATATATATATATATATATATATATATATATATATATATATATATATATATATATATATACCATTGGACATTAAGATTGCAACACCAGGAAGGATAGCAAATAACAAAACTTTACGTATTTTACGTATACAGCATACTAGGTAGAAAATATGATTAAATTTATAGGCAGTTAGGTGTATACAGGGTCCGAAATTAGTAAACATAGCTGCCATCTCTGACAGCCACAGTCGAACACCTTTTGTGTCGACGTAGGTCTGGACGTGACGGGCAACGTTAACTTGTTCAAAGATGAATTCTCCGAGGCTTCGAAGGTACAGCACAGCCACCTGCCTTAAGATCTGAGATATGTAACGCTGGCTGTTCAGAATACCGACGACACGAACAAGAGGTGTTAATGTTGTGTACCCAATGCCTGCCGATAACATCACACCAGGTGCAGGGCCCGTATGACGATATCGAATGCAAACAGGCCACGTGCGTTCTCCCCGGCGCCCTCAGACACGCAGAAATGGAACTCGTCTGTAAAGATAATGTGGTGGCACTACTGTATCCTGTTTTGTCGTTGGGAGTACCGCTATTGCCGCGCGTCTCTATGCTTCGTCGATTCCATATTCACATGACAGTCGTTAGACTCCGACCAATGCGAGTAGCAATATCGCGGTACGAGAAACCGCACTCTCGATAGGCCACGATCATGCTGCTATCGAATTCAAACACGTGCTGTTAGCTGTTTCTGCTACTTATAAGAAGCATAACATGATCTTCTCACAAATAACCAACATTCAAATGTGATTTCCGAATGAGAAACCCCCTGCGTAACTTTCTTTTTATACTGAGTTTGAGATGCCGTTTCTCCCTCCTGAGGCGTTCGATTGCGCTGAAATACTAATCATTTGCACATTCCAGCTTCTTCCTTTCAGGCGAATTTGACGTTTGTAGCATCCCTCCTTCACGGTGTTACAATTTTAATGGCCAGCATTGTATATACACTGAAGAGCCATAGAAAACTGGTACACCGGCCTAATATCGTGTCGGGTTCACACGAGCAAAGAATTAATGCCGCAAAATGACGAGCCATAGACTTGACTCATGTTTGAAGGTATTCTGGAGGCAATTCATGCCATAAATACTGGAGGGCATTCCGCAAATCCATAGGAGTGCGAGTGGGTGGAGATCTCTTCTGAACAGCACGTCTCAAGGCATCCCAGATATGCTCAATAATGCTCATGTCTGGGGATTTAGGTGGCCAATGGTAGTGTCTATATATATACACTGGGTTACCAGAATTAAAACACTCCTACTCTGATCTCCCTGTTTATCGAATTACTCAGAGTAAAGGCTTCAAATTTTGTTCACATAATATTATCCATACATACCGAATTTCTTTAAAATATAATTTCTATGCAGACATACATAATGTACGTATACTTCAAGTCCATGAGCTCTTTCAGATGATTACGTTTCTATTATTTTAAGCTTATTAAACATAGGCTGTTCACTAATATTTCAGCATTTAAAATTCACCTGACAAAGTTTCTGCCTCTATTCATTTCCCATATATTATTCTAGAAGACATTTCTTACCAAATTTATATACTTCTTTCTTGCAACTTATTTTTACTTCTTTTTATGTCCGTTTCATACAACCTTTTCCTTTTTGTTGGTTGAACGATAATTTTTTTTCCATATATAAGTTTTTGATATGTTTTTTAAAATAAAAATTTAACCATTTTTTATATGCAAACCATCTAAATAGTCATGCACAGTTTTTTTTTATTTATAATGTCCTACATATGTACAGGTAGCCCTCCTATAGCACGGCTTCTTACAACACGGTTTCCCTCTAACACGATAGGATAAATTGCGGGAGCCCTCGTGTAACACTGCAACCTGTAACACGGTTTCGCTCTAATACGATAAAAAATTGCGAAAACCTTTGTACAACAATTTACATCTACAGCACTAGATAAAATGATTTTTGTTTAACACATTTAAAAAATAAAATATCTTAAAATAACGAATGGAAGGAATAATGAACTGTAATAAATTTACATGAAAATGTATAAACAAATTAATAATTAATTCATTTATAACTCTATTCCGATGTCATAGCGGAAAGCGTCATGGACAGTTTACACGTGTGACGTAATACCCCCACGTGGACGAACGCTGCGTCGCGTCGTACGAATTCGTGCTCATGACGTCGCGTCGGCAGATGCGCTTTTGATTTTGTTTAGATTAATGTACATTTTGATCTCTTTATGAGAAGCTTTGATTTGATCCGGTCATGCCGGTGTAATGTAAATAATTTGTAAAAATGTACATTAAACTTGTCGCTAGAATATACCGCGTGGCAGGACTTAGTTTTTTCGATTTGTCTACCCTTCCGCTCAAAAGAAGCCGAGAATTCAAAGAGGAGCTGCGAAAATGTCTATTTCCATACCGTGAAATCAACAATGGCTTTGTAAGAACCAGCAAACAAACCAAAATTACAGATTTTTTAAAAAAAGGATATAAGGTGCAAAATATCTAAATGATGAAAAAGGTTCTGAAAGTGAAGGTGATATCGTTCAACCGAAAAAATATTCTCGTTTGATTGTACTGAGCAGCAAAGGAAGAAATTTATTAAATTAAGGTCGCATTAAATGAAAATAATATTTTTTGTTTATTTTCGTTTTGTGTTATACATACATTTATATTTTTAATAAAAATTAAATTGCTCATATGGAATAAAAAGGTTTGTTTTTAATAAGTTTTCGGAACGTAACCCCCCCCCCCCATCTTTTGTACTGGCTTTGGGTCTCATATAACATGATTTCACACAACACGGCACTTTCTAGAGATCTATCTACCGTGTTATAGGAGGGTTACCTGTAGTTATGTAAGCATAAATTACGCGTTCTCTATTAATGGGATAAAAATATTTCATATTAATGTTACGTATAAACGAGTGCAATTTTAAAATTGTTCTTCAAAACTTATAGCATCTTTTATTTGTAAACGCTTTTGATCCCTTCATGTTGATATATTAAGCAGGAAGAAAATATGAGAATTTGTAAACCATATAAATGCCAATACATGAGATGTAAATTGAATTAATTTAAAATATTTATGTCGTTGAATATATCTTAGAAATTGCTTCATAACACTTTCATCTAAAATTTATGTTATTACTTTTTGAACTAATTAAGTCTCTACCTCATGAAAACAGTCCAGTGGATACAGTCTTATGATTTTTTAATGTTTCATTAAAGCAACTTCTGAGTTTGGTTTAAAGCGTCAGTTTTAAAACGTTTCAGGTTATTAATATTGATTTCTATTTTTCGGTTTGAAATCAAATATTAACACCTTTTAATACTCTATCTAAGTACCTATTATAAAGAAGAAGAACTCCTATTCCACAACCTTAAAAAAATAAGTTTGCCATTGCGGAAAAATAAAAGTAATTTTGTTTTCACTTCTGTATAATTTACAATACTTGTAGACTAATTTCCAGAGAAGTTATAAATTTATTTATAAGAAACTCCCAGACATTCATTCAAATTAACTCCTTTTACTATTACAACAGATTCATCAATTTAATGGACGATGTGTAAATAGTATGAAATTTAATTGTTAGAGAAATTGCATACGTATTCAATATCTCAAGGTAACTTTTGATAACATTTAGTTTCATACAAGCAACATTCTGTATTTTAAAATTAAATTTCACGTTTTAATCATATATTACCACGAGCAGTTAATTAGATAATCGACGTTTAGTAATTTAAGAGAAAATATTTCTATTTTCTTTTAGTAAATGGTATTGAAATTCTTAAATCTCATGCTTCATAAACTCCTTTTCTAACAATATCTGAAAGATGATTTCGAAAAATTCAGTCAAATTTAGAGGTAAATACATAATCTAATCGTTACTATAATCAATTAATTGTAGAACAAATAAATTGCATAAAAATATATAGTTCAATTATTATGCCCTGTCTAAATTTAGATGTTGTATGTACTCGTTAATTTATTTAAAAAAATCCACCATGCTTATTATTTACAGCTCCGCAATTTTTTTAGATTTCAATCGCAATAGAAAAAGACTAAGATCATACAGTACCATGTTTCATGCGTTTAGTTAAATTTCTAGGAAATTGTTTATTTTGGGAAAGACAAATTGAATTGCATTTGGGTCAAAATATATACTTTAACCACCTATTACCATTGTACTTTAAACGCCAGTACTTGGAAAAATTATCGCTTTTAAATTTTATCACAAGATCAAACTTTCTGTTAACCTTTCTTTTATTCAAATAAAGTATTTCTTCCTTATTTTAGAGAATTTGTACTTTTAATCTTTTTTACTGCAATGAACTAAAATGTAGAATTTAAGTTAAGAACATATGAATATGTAATGAGACACTTAATTTTTCATTTTGCAATTGCCACTGAGAGGTCTTTCAGTAAAATACACTTTAATGTCTTTCATATAAAGTTAAATGTCTTTAAAAACGACGGGGATTTAGCAGAATCATCTGCTATACCTTTGAAATGGCAAGATTAGTTGCACAGTGGGATTATTTATAATCTAAAGCGAAAAAGAGTGGAAGTCCCATCATAAAGGTAATGGCACTTTTCAGTGAAGAACTTTACGAGACTTCAAAAGAGCTGTGTTTAAGATCTAGTATGTTTTGCAGTCATAAAAGAAGGTATGAAAACAGAAATTGCATACCGATAATTTTATGGTCTGCATGAATTATCCGCATAATTGAAGTTTATAATCCTAACATACACAAAAACTTAACCTTACATCTAATTTTATCGTTTTCTGTAAGAACAATACTTCCAAAAATGTACTAAAAAGGTTATTGTAAACATCAATGTACGTTGCATGAATATTAAAGTCTTTATGTGTGAAGTAGGGAAGGAAAACTCTTTAAACGTTTTGAAAACTTATACGGGATTTTAAAACTATGTCTAAAGTTTCACGGCTAATCGTGGACAGCATAACGATGAAATTTATAAACTGATTGACTGTTGGTAGAAATTTTATATATCTATATATATTGATTTCGCCAAGTCCTGTAGCTAAAGCCGAAATAAATGAGAATTTACGACTACTTAAGGCTTTACACGGCCAATTTGAGATGAGCCCAACAATCAATAGCCAGTTCAGGAATAGTCCAAGAAAAAGTGACCAAAGTTAGATGTTTTGCAGAGTTTTGTTATTTTACAAGCAAAAATATGTTCAATTGATTAAAGAAACAAACAGAAAATAAATGGAAAAGCGTTGATAAGCGACAGCTTAACAGATTTGATGTACGTAATATAGGTAAGTGGTCATAAAAAGCTCTGCTGTTAAAGATGATAGTGGTGTACTCTATTACTTGATTACGATTTACAGGAGTTACTAAATGATATGAGTTCGAAATGGTATGATAATCTCCCGTAACTGAATCCGCACACTACAAGCTTTGGTGTAGTTTCTCGTTTATTTGGACTTTTACCAAATGACTTCCAGAAGTGGAAGTTCTAGAAGTGGCCAGATATTTCGCGAACTGGCCAGACTTCGGACATTGACCGTAACATTCGTGCGTAATCGCACGAATTTGTTTTGGAGAAATTCAATGTTTAAGGGGATTTTTAAGTTTAAACGAATTTATCATAAAAATATTTTCCACATTTAAGTATTGACGTTATGTTTCTTTAGACTTAACATAAAATTTTATAGTAATCATAAGAAAAGTTTTAGTCATTAAAGTATTTACAGTATTAAAGTATGTAAAGTATTTAGTATTTACATTTTAGTATTTAAAACCATAGAAAGATGCCACGAAAGTGCGAAAATTTAAGTTTCATTAAAATTTTAGTAAAATGCTTTAGCAGATACTTTAATAACAAAAAATAAACGTATAGCATTCATTCGAGGAAGTAATGAAATAATGCCATTTAATGCAACCTATAAAGTGAGCTATGGAGTGTAAAATATATATTTGGTTATTATTTAGATTCGATCAAATTAAAGCATTATTTACTATAAACTTGAATTAAAAAGAAAAAAAAAACATAGGTCATCATTTAATCGATTGTAAATTAAAATAATACATAAGATATGATTATTGTATGAGAAAAGATACATTTTATCTCTTTTTAACATGAGCTTTTGTTAAATTGTTATGTATTGAATGGATGATGGATTGTATGGATTTTGTTAATTTTAAAGGCAAAATTTTGGAACATTGTAAGAATGAAGTAAGAGAAATACATCTGATTTTAAATCGAAGGATTTATTACTACTGTTTTGATTTTATTACCAGGCGATAAAGTTTTTTTTGTTGGCGTACGGGGCATCAGTCAAAGATTTGTTTAACTGATGGCCTGTTTTACTGCAGGTCTGTACAATTTATGTGTTAAATTTGCAATGAGTTAAGTTTAAACCACTATTAATTTGAGGTAGAGACGTTATTTTACTACAGATTAATACCAACTGCTAATGTAAGGGACTGCGAAACTAATGAAAACTATTTCCGTGTCACTTAAAAGATAGGTACTAAATAGAAGTTTTTGCTTCCTTTTCTCTTCTATACCTGAAATCTATGTACTGTAAATATTTAGGAAGCATTCGCACAATTGTTTGCATGCAAATGAAGGATGCAAAAGTTTCTCTAAATAAATATTCGAAACCAATCAATAGGCAATGTAGGTTTGCATTCGAAAAAAAACTAATTGAGAATCCCTTTTGTGTATTTATTTTATATATATTATTAAGCTCAGTAAAAATGTCAAATCTGAGATTTTATATGACAGAGAAAAAAATTTCTCAGTTGTAAAATATTTCTCTTTCTTACAATTTATGTGATATTGTAAATAAGTTAGAGTTTAGTTTCGTAACATAAAAGTGTTCAAAATGGGATGTATTTTTCTTAATGTTCTTTTCCCTTTAGAAGAATCTGTTTTCTTGAACAAAAACATATGCAACATTTCACTTCTCTTCCCTGTGGAATGTTGCATTTAATTCCCAGACTTGTCCGGAACAGGAAAAAACATTTGATGTGTAAGGAAAGGAAAATTTGGACAAAAGTGTATTAGATAAAATAAAGTTCCTGGAAACATATTCATAATATAACGATTTTCAAAGCAATAATCGATAAAATTTCATGTGCAGAATATGGATGTGTTTGAATTTAAATCTTATTCGATACAGTATGTTTTTATTGATAAAGCTTTTTCCATTTCCAGCGTGGCGACTAGATTTTTGTATAATAGTTTCTTTTAAAAATCAAAAAGAATTTACTTTTGTCACCAGAAGATTTTTTCAGTAAAACTCCTTCAGATAATCAGTTTTGATAAGTCATTTAATATGTACTTATTAAATTTATTGAATTCTGCATTACTATTTCCCTGTTTGTCTGTTACATAGTTTTAAGACATTAATTTACTATAACTGCTAAATATCTATATATTTAAGTTGCTAAGCCGATTTTTTGGACAGTGCGTGAGAGAAAACTACTACATCAAATTACAACAGTTTGGTCTTAAAGAAAAAATTGTAATCTGTAGATTTTCCAAATTTGGTTTTTGTAACTGCTATTTCGATTAATTAGCGATAATTTACAATTAAAAATTTATTTCTGCGCATGCCACACTGGCATGTTTAAATATGGCTTTAGAAACTCACTGTTTCTGAGCATGCTCAGTGGCATGTTTTAATGATAAACACGTTTAATCCAAAGAATCTCTCTAGACCTCTCTCTGCCATTTTTTAATGATAATTATGTTTGTGAAATATAAGATTAAACCTGATGGAAATTGTTTGTTTCACAATGTTTAATTAGCGGTAATTTACAATTAAAAAATTGCTTTCTGCTCAGTGTCATTTTTAAATCTAGTTTTAGATACTCACTAAGAACGAGGCCGCTTAAACACATTAATTTGTTTCTGCTAATTATTATGATTTTCAACATTTGGCAATGATGTGTTCAGAATAATTTGTGTATTAGTACATTTATTTACTATCTAGCCGTCATGTTTTGATGGGTACCAACTAGTTAAATATTAATTTGAACTAGTTATTAGTTTTAACTTATTAGTTTTCTCTTGCTAGGTGTTACTTTAACTATTTCATTATGTTAGAAAAATCCCTGCTAAAAACTTATTGATTAAAATAGTGCATTTTTTACAACTGAATATTTTACGAACAACTTAATATCGTAATTGTAAAGTATCACTCCCATACATTTGTTATTTATGATATCACAATGTGATTAAATTATTTTCCTATGGGTCTCGGTATTGAGAATTTTTGAAAAGGATCATTTCAAGACTTAAGGGGACAGTGGACCTTCAAATCTAACTTTTTTTGTTTTGAATGGATTTGCTTGAAATTTTAATACGTGATTAGTACCATAGATATGTAAAAGTGGTTAAAATTTAAACATGAAATATTAATAATTTATGAATAATGAATTATTAATTATATCAAAAATTGGCCTAATTAAAAATGTTCCATGCGCATTTCTTTTGCGTATAATATGGTAATTTTTATTTACAGGATACCTTATAGAACTATCAATGAAACTTATTGCTAAGCATTTATTAAAAATATAAAGAGAAAAAATAATAATAGTGAAAACACCCATTTTTTTACGCAAAATACCTATAAATTATCTTTTCAAGTACAAAATTTAAAACTTCTGAGATACGAAGCACAATTTTTTTCAACAAGATTTATTTGATATACAGTTAAGTATATAAAGCTTAAATTTCAAAGCCATACGATAGTTAGAAATGTGCCTGGAGCAGTTAGAATATTCGTATGACATGAAAATTTTTATTTTGAGAAAAACACATTTAAAGTTATTGCTATTAGTAACCACATAATATCTAAATTGAATACAAATGCCTATAACTAGGAAAGTACTCGCAGAAATTAAAAATTCTTTTTGCAACACATCCCTACTCGTCCGTAGTTTCACAATTCAATAAAATAAATGTATCGAATTTTTTGACAAATTTCACAATTTTGTAAGTTTACTGACCCCTTAAGCATTCAAATTCCAGGTACAACTATTAAAATTTTCAAATTCCAGATTCAATAATTTTGCTAAAGTTGACAATGGACAAAAACCTCATGTTTGTATCTAAACACCAGCTCTGTCTGTTCTTTCCATTCCTGTTCCGAAAGTGTTGGCCCGCTATAATGTTTTTTTCCAATTAAGTACGAATTTTTGATTTTAAGAAACTGTGAACATCTTGAATAAACTACCAGGTAATTACCATAAATGAAAAATTTTTTCTTTAGTATGCTGTAAATTATCAGCATCTGTTCTGAGGTTTTGCACAAAAATATATTAAGTCTGATAAGTGTCCATAAATAAAAATTTTCCTGTTATAGAGCAGATAAAACTGTCATTAGTTTTATTTTCCATGACCAATACTTGTAAAGATTTTACGTGTTGAAACATACTTCTTTCAGAGCTTAATCTACTTATTTGCCTGATATACAAACAGTATCATTTTTAAATATTCGTCTGCAATAACAAGAGATTAAATGCGTTAAAATATAGGTATTTTAAACAATAAATTCTAGATTAGAAATTTTTGAGTAAAAGCTGTATTAATCTATATATATAAAACAGTTCCGTAACTGACTGACTGACTGACATACAACGCACAGACCAAACCGCTGGACTTAAAGGACTGAAATTTTGCATGGCGATTCTTCTTATAGTGCAGGGGTGCAATAAGAAAGATTTTTCAAAAAATTTTCTTAGATTTTTTAAAATTAAATTTTTAATATATTTTTAAACTTCTTTTAAGTTTGCCTTTAAAATAATAATTTGAGGGTTATAAAATTTATATCACGAGAAAGATCCTAAAAATACCTTTAAAATGAAATCTTTTTCGAATCTTTACCTTCATTTCCTGATTTTTGGTGAATTTTTAAAGATTCATTTTTAGAATTTAATTTATTAAATGCGGTTCACGTGATTTCTTTTTCTGGTACTTTAAATAAATTTATCGTCACGTGCATAAAAACTAAATAAACAAAAAAAAATTTTTTTTTCCTTGATAATGCGGCAGACGATTGGACATTATCGAAAAAAATATTAAAATACAGTAAAAGAAATGTTCTACAAACTGTACTATATTAATTGTACTATATTCTTTAGTATTCTTTATATTAGATTTAATTTGAATATTTTCTTCTACATTATTTTGTCTATAAAAATATTCCTTGCGATTTTTTTTATAAATATATATATATTTTTTTACATCAATTGTATACTTTGATCGTCGTATTTATTATTCGTATATATATATATATATATATATATATATATATATATATATATATATATGTATGTATATATGAAACAAATTTTAATCCTTTTAAATACTCCCAACATGCTTTTTCCAAATTCGTTTACCTTATTGCAACAGAATACAGTCCCCTTAACCTTGGATTGCGACCTAAATTCAACCAATATAAATCTATTTTTCCCCTAAAGCTGTTGCACGCGCGGACCATTATATAACAGTTATATAAGATCGAACCGGGTCGAACGCTCGAGAAACATCATCCGATATGACGCGCTAGGGTCATGTGTTCGCTTCTAGCCAATTAAAAAGTCAGTGCGCCCATACATGGCAGATCTTGGCGCTCTTTCTGAAGCTGTT
>OU015494.1:11997880-12290380 GCA_907164885.2 Dolomedes plantarius | reverse complement strand
ACAGTACCCAAGGATAATAATGTATCTTATTTCGTTTATATTTTTAGCAGTATATATTTGCATATAATTGTATCATATAGTACAGGATTTACAGGGAATTTGTGTTATAAGAATAGGTACTGGTATATTTTTTGTTTGTTATATACAAAAGTTTAAAGTATTTTCTGTTGCCATTCAGTCTGAGTTCGAATAAGTCACATTATTGGTAAAGGTATGAATGTAAAAGATTATGATATAGACAAACCAAAAGGCTAAACGAATGGTTATATCTGCGGCAAAGATGTCGTTGAGCATATAATGATATACATTATGTTATACAGGTGTGCAAATACTTTCATACAACGTGGACATTAATGGGATTCTATGACAACATTCAATGTTTTATACCAAAGATAAATATGTGAGGCAAAGTGTGATGAGGTATACGTGATGATGTATGACGCATTATGCAGTGAGGTAAAATACCGTTACACAGTGAGCAGACGGCACGTGGTAAGGGAAGGACAATGATAGAGGAGTGTTGCTAGAAGGATACGTGTGGTTATGTGAGGTGGTCACAATGTGAATATTAGTGGCTGAGATTGAGGATATGGTTGATTTTATTTTTTTTTGCTTTTTTTTTTCTGAAAGAAAGGGGTGGATGTCGCAGAATAGGCGACAGTTTTGGAAAATTAAACAGGTGCAAAGTTGGGCACAAAGAATAGGAGGAGAAGATATATTCCAAACAGCGGATAAATGGTGTACAGATGCAGTTTACGATCTGCTTATGTCAAAAAGGGAGACGATAATTGACATGTAAAAGGGGAACGGTCGAAAAATTGATGGCAGGGAGCGGCGGCCAGCTGCAGTTAATGATGTGGACAGGCAGAAATAGGAAACGAAGGGGTCCGAAATTTGATGTTAGCGAAGGACGAGTTAAGACTTTACGAGCTTCAATGCGTTAGGAGGTCAGTAGGGGGTCCGAATAGAAGCGTGTGAATGTAGGGGCGTGAGAATTCTCCAGAAGGGTGCAACGACTGACGCCCCCTTCAATTTTGAGTGGAGGAGATAGTAATATAAAAAAAAGAGTTGGAACCAATAAAGGGTATCCAGATTTACCCATTGGTCAGGAGGTGGCTACCAATGGAAAGCCTCGAATTAAGTGGGGGAGTTAAGTAAAAGATAGAGATGGAGAGAAATATATCAGAGAGAAGAGAGAGAGAGATAGAGTTGAAAAGCAATGAGCAGATGAGTTTTAGAATCCGCTGAGGAGAAGTCGGAGTCAAGAAAGACGGAAAGGGCCGCAGACGAATAAAGAAGATAGAGGTGTAAGCCCTCAAGTGCCGATGAATATATGCCCGCCGATTGAAGGATCAACGAGCCGAAAGCCTACCGCGCCGACCCTAACTCAATGCGCACGCCTAATGACTCCAGGAGCGAAGTCGAGCTGACTACTAGCCGATAGCGTAGCCCTAGAAGGAGACAACTGCCCAGGAGCCCAGACTCTCCCATGCCGCATCCCCTTCGCCGAGCGAGCGCCAGCTACCAAGAGGTTGTAGAGTACCGGAGCCCCGTATGCATAGAGGATTGCCACCAGCCACCCTGGCCCCGAGTGTAAAGTCCTTGTGTCGCAGATGACCGCCGCAAGCCTCTCATCGTCCCTCACGATTCTCCGAGCTGTGCAAGTAGCAGGTACGGGATTTTGTTTAGTTGATGATCTTGTGCCGATGCTCAATTAAATTAATAGGAGGATAGTAGCCGCGCGTAATATTGCATGTTGTCATAGATATATGTTACCGAATATTTGTGGTTTTGTATATATATTATTATATGTATTGTATTAACATGTTAAATGAATAATGATAGAAAGGCAAGAACGAGTAATATTAATGGTGTAGGATAAGTGATAGGGTAGATATATATATGTGTTGTATTAACATGTTAAAGGATTAATGATAAGAAGTCGATAATGAGTAATGTGAACTGTATAAATAGTGTGTTGATAGTTAATAAATTGATTTGTGATCATACACCTGAGTAATCATTAATCCATTGGGCCAAGCAATGTACTAACCACAATTAAATACTCCACAATAAATATCTTAATCACCAACCTAAAACTATTTTACGGTGACACAGAGCTAGAAAAGGTGAAGTTTTTGGACTGATGCATGCGAAAAAGCGTTCCGCGCATTGAAAAAGAGTCTTACGGATAAGCCCGTGTTACATGCCCCAAATTTCAATCGTGAATTTATCGTGCAAACCGATGCTTCGAATTCACGAATAGGAGTAGTTTTGAGCCAAGAGTCAGGAAACGGAGAAGAACACCCTATTCTATACCTGAGCAAAAATTTTTCAGACGTTGAAAGACGTTACAGTACCACTGAGCGAGAATGCGCCAGTATAGTGTTTGCAATAAAAAAATTACATTATTATTTGGATGGTCGAAATTTTACAATCATAACCGACCACAATCCTTTACGTTGGTTACGTACAAATGCCAGTTCAAACCCCCGATTAATGCGCTGGGCACTTGCATTACAACCGTATGAATTTGAAGTAAAACATAAATCGGGCAGAAATCACAAGAATGCAGACAGTCTGAGCCGGGTAGAGTCCGACCCGAAAGAATTGGGTCAAACCACCGCAAACCCCTCTAGTGACAGGAAAGAGAATTCGAACACGATTTCCCCTCCTATGGAAGGTATACTCACGAATGATGTAAGCCATGAAGAGATAAGAAGGCAATAGTACTTTATGTTTTCTTACGTTATTTTGTTTAGTGAATCATGCAATTGTGTATTTTTTGTCATAGTAAGAAAAAAAACTTTTGCGTTTATTTTGTTCTTGTAGTAGATAACTAAATACTTGTTATGTCGAGGTATAACAACGTGAATGGTTGTATTCAAGGGTTTAGAAAGCATAAAACGTATGAGAATTTTGATTTTGCTGTATAAGAAGTTTTTTTTATGTTGTATGCTTAATGTTTAGATAAAAGAGTATATTTAAAGAATGTTATATGTTATACTTACTTGTTAATACTCAGTTATAATTGTATTAGACATGAAATGGAGTTATTGTATTAGACATGAAATTAAGTGTTAGTTGAGGAATATGAGAATTATGAAAATGTGTGTTTATTATCGTCTGTGAATTGAATTTCTCTCTAGCACTTTTCAGAAGGTCATAACGTTAAAATTGTTAACATTTTAAGACAAAATTATGGCTTTGTACTTATATGCAATAACTCTGAATTTAAATGGAGTGACTCTAGGATGGAATTTTTCCGAGGAAAAATTCTTTAAACTATATAAGTCTGTGATGCTCGTTCCTACCCCTCAACATGAACTTGTCATGTATCGGCGAAATGTTAAACTGAGCGGTCTCATAAATACGAGGGAGCGGTCTCTAGGATACGAGGCCATAAATTTGGTGTAATATGCGATTCTGACGTTAAAAAAGTAATAAATACTTGAGTGGTTCGATGGCTCTCCAGAATTTTGACACTATAGCGACATGTGGAATCCCATAAACTTTGGATACTTACGAGCACTTAAAACGCCGGAGAACGCTTTTGAATTCGCCGACCGTATAAAAGAAGACCCCTATTACTGCACGGGAGAGATCTGTTTTTGAGTGTGAGAGAGACGGAGCTCTCTGGTCCGAGAGGCCTTCTGTAGGCCAGAGTTGGTCTGTGAACCCGAAGCTGTCCTGACATCTCTAACATGTAAATTCTAACTCGCTGTACATACTTGCTTTTGTAGTTGTAGTGTGTAGTTGTAGTTTGTAGTATTTAAGGTGGCGTAGTAAAGTAATTGAAGCGAAACGCTGGTCTTATTACTACCTACGTCACAATCCCAAGGCTGAATGAGAAAAATTCTTAACTTCATTAAATCCTCCTCTTATTAAAAGATCATATGACATATTTCATAAAAGATTTAATTTATTCTGATACTAGTTATTGTACTGTAAATAGGACATATTTAGTACATGTATTGAAATCCCCAACAGATGAGAAAATTTAAAAAAATTGCAAACGTGTAGGTAAAATATCAGTAAATTATATTTTTTTTATTTTGAATTTGATACATATTTTGAAATAACTTTATACAGGCACACAGAATGACAATTTAAAATTGGTAATTATATGGGGATTTAAATTAAAATATTGTATATTAAAAACAATTAAAGTGTATGAGATTAATTCGGAGAAATTATGCCATCGATCCTTGGTGTAAAGATTCGAGTATCTATGCGGTTTCCAGGGAGTCTGAACTTGATTTCAGAAATCTAGTGGCAAAAAGTCCTTATATCTATCCAAAACTAAATGATTTGAGAAAAAATTAAAACAGAGAGTTTTTAATGAAGTTGTATTTTCCATCTATGTACCGGGTGGCCAATTAAACTGACAGTGCTCACACTGTTCTGTAGCGCGATCTATTTGCGAGAATGACGCCACATTTTGTAGGAAGATTAAACAAGACGGGGGACGAAGGATTCCGCGAAAAAATAAATGAGTTCCAAAATTCCCCGCTAGGGGAATATTTGGCGCTGTGTAATAGAAAATAGAGTGTTGTATAGAAAATAGAGTGTAATAGAGAAGCAACTGCTTCGATTGTATCCTGTGGTACAGGTGAAAGAAAAATTAAGTAAAATGTAAAATAGGTTAAAGTTAACTAAACAAAGAATTAGTAACAATAACAACATTTTATTTCCCAACAAGTTGGGCTAGGGTTTACGTTCAAGATTCAAGAGTAAAAATCTTCCGAGTCATCATGCTCGGCCAAAACAACAAGAAGTGACAAACCGCAACAGACACCCCCAGGGCATTGACCCGTACAGCGCTATCTGGCGGTGAAAACATATATATTCCCAACAAACTGGGCCGGGCTGAACAGCAATGTTCAGAACAATACTTATTACATCATTTCAAAATTTTTTTTAGGTTCAAAAGTTCACATTTCAAATTCAATTTCTCAACATTTGAGTTGAGACCAAAACATTCAAAACTTCCAATTAATGTTCATGTTTCCAAAAAATCACCATCAAATTATTCATATTAAATTCAGAAAATCAAGTTTCCAATTAATGTTCATGATTCCAAAATTATACAATCAAATATACATATTAAATTCAGAAATTCAAGTTTACCATATAATTCAAAAATATAAAAGTTTGAAATTCAATTGTGAATGAAGTATTTTTTAACACGTTAATAAGTTAATAATATCCAAAGACTAACAATCTATAAGAAATGCAACAAAACCTATACAAGAATTAACAATATACAATCAGTAAGGAACTTACTATTCTCACTTCATTGGAGATCCTTAAACACACTTACCTAAATACTATATTTTTACACATAACTACACTTCACAAATGGAATCATTCTTAAAATTTCGCTACAAATAAACATACAATAAATATTATATACATTTTATATACATGAGACATTTGAACTACAGTTGTAGGAAAATGATTACATTTAACACTCTAAATTTACAAGTAGTTGAACTGGTCGTTTAATTGTTCCTCTTTCAGTTTTAATTTCACAACTACGAATACGACCATCTCTACCTGGAAAGGTTTTTACAATCCTTCCCAATCTCCACATATTTCGTCGTAAATGTTCATCATGAATGATCACAATGCCATTTTCTTTCAAATCACCTTTAGACTGCTGATTTTTATTACAGTTTGCAGATTTCAAGTTCAATAAATAGTCTTTAGTCCACTTGCGCCAAAACTGATTTAGCAGTCTTTCGCGATACAAATATGCTTTTAGCAAAGTTTCTTTACGGCTTTGACCCACAATGTTATTGAATTTAACTGGAGGTAAATTGGACACTTTATTACCTATTAGGAAATGAACGGGTGAAAGTGGTTGTGGATCATTGAGACTATCAGGGACATATGTCAGTGGTCTTCTATTGACCACCGCTTCAATTTCAGTTAGCAAGGTGTGAAGTTCGTCCACACCTAAGGATGTTCGTCCAAGGGTTTTTCGTAGTGGCACTTTCACGGAACGAACTAGTCGCTCATAGAAACCGCCCCACCACGCCGCTTTCTCGGCAATATATCTCCACTGGATACCCGAGGAAGCATAATACGTTTTAACGTCTGGATGACTTATTACCTTCCACACCTTTTTAAGTTCTGCATCTGCAGCCTTGAAGGTAAGAGCGTTGTCCGAATACACAACTGAACAGATTCCTCTTCTCGAGACGAACCTGCGAAAAGCTAAGAGAAATGAGTTAGTTGTTAAATCTCTCGTTAGTTCTAAGTGTACAGCTCTTGTAACTGCACACGTGCACAACAAAATGTAGAACTTGGTATGCTCATTTTTCACATAAAGTGGGACAGCAAAGTCTAACCCAACGACATCAAACGGTTGTGACTGTTCGATTCTTGCAGCCGGTAGTGGAGCCACAACTTGATTTACAGGTCGAGCATTCATGCGTCTGCACATAACACATTTTTTTAGTATGTTTTTTACATATTGTCTACCTTTTATCATCCAGTATCGTTCTCTAATGTAAATGAGAGTACTTGATACTCCGGAATGATACACCTTTTCATGTGCATCAAGAACAATAAGTTCAGCTAATTTGTTTTTAGGAGGCATGATTATCGGGTGCTTTTCATAGTAGCTCAATGAGGATTTTTGGAGTCTGCCTCCCACTAATAAGACGTTATCTTCATTTAAGAAGGGATTGAGCTCGAAAATGTTAGATTTTTTAGTAACTGGTTGTCCCAATTTTAGATTATGAATTTCCACTGCAAAATGTTCAGCTTGCGTTTCTCTAATTAATCGAATTTCCCCAGAGAATATTTCTTCAGCTGTCAAGGTGCCATTACTTTTCGGTAAATGTTTTCTTGTATTATAAATAAATCGCATTGCCCATGCGATAATTCTAACAGCTCGACTTAATTTGCTGTAATTTTCAAGATCTAAAAGGGGTTTGTGATCGTCGACACTAGCTTGCAAAATTGTAATGTCTTTTATATCCTTTTTTCTCTCTAACATGGATTCGGAATTCTGCGTTATATTTCGTACACTTCTTTGCCACATACAGTCTGGTTCACTCAACCAATGTGGCCCTGACCACCAAACCTTTGACGACAACAAATATTCTGCGGAACAACCACGTGAAAGAATGTCAGCAGGATTTGAAATTCCATCACAGTGCTTCCAACAAGCCGGATCTGTTAGGGACTGTATTTCAGTTACCCGATTTCTTACAAATTGTTTCCACCTATGTGGTGCCCCATTGATCCAATGTAAAACTATTGTACTGTCAGACCACATAAATGTTCTTTCGTCTGGAATCTTAAACAATTCCTTCAAATATTTTGCAAGTCTGGAGGCAATTAACGCGCCTAGTAATTTCAATCTAGGCAACGTCAGCTCTTTACTTGCTGGGGCAACTCTAGTTTTCGATGTTACAAATGACGTGGTGAATTCTTTGGGACACCTAAAGTATGCGACAGCTCCATAAGCTTTTATTGATGCGTCACAAAAAATGTGTAGTTCCAAATCATTTAAATTTCTGAGTTTCCCAGGAAAATATTCGCGTGTTAATTTCAGTTTCTTCAAATTCTCTATTTCATGATACCACTCAGACCACAATTGCTTACATTCTTTCGGAACTTCATCATCAAAATCTATTCCTAATTGCCAAAGATTTTGAATTAACAATTTTGCACGTATTACAAAAGGCGAAATAAAACCTACAGGATCAAAGATTGTAGCAGTCACCTTTAATATGTTTCTTTTAGTAATATTCTCACAATTATTTAATGTTTCACGCAAAGCTTCAAAGTTTAAGAAAATTTGGTCTTTACGAGTATACCAGTGAAGCCCTAGCACCTTTAATGAATTCTCTGAATCTTCTCCGTTTATTATCCCATTATTTATCCACCGACTCTTTAAAGCCTCTGAATTAGAACTAAATTTCCGTAAATTCATCCCTGCATCCCCAAATACTTTACATGCTTCAGAACTAAGCTTGAAGGTTTGCTCAAGAGTATCACCCCCATAAAAAAGATCATCTACATACACCGAAGTATTTAGCATCTCATAAACATCGGGTTTCTCTGGGGCTATCTTAGATATATGATACTTAATAGTACTATCTAGAATGAAGGGACTGCATGAAACGCCAAATGGTACTCTAGTCATCCTATATGGTTTCAAATTAAAATCCTTATCAAAATACAAAAATCTCAAAGCATCTCTGTCAACTTCCGCTATTCCAATTTGATGGAATGCTTTCTCAATATCTGCGGAAAAGGCATATTTAAATTGTCTGAAACGCAGTATCATATCTAACACTGAAGGATTTAAATTCGGCCCAGGAACTAAACAATCATTAAGGGATGCGGCATTGTTTTGTTTTGAAGAGGCATCATAAACTATTCTTACTTTAGTTGTCGTAGAATTTTTTCTTACAACTGGGGAATGTGGCATGTAATAAACTTTGTCACTGCTACTTTCAAAACTACATTCTTCAATAATTTGGCTATCTAACTGATCGCGTATTATTTCATTATAATGTTTACGAAGCCAAAAATGTTTCCTTAATTTATTTCCTAAAGACATTAAACGACTTTTCGCGCTTTCAAAATTATTACTTAAGGCTTCATGATTTTGTTTCCATAACAAGCGAGAAACATATCGCCCATTATCAAACTGCAATTCCCTCTGAAATTACTGAATAACCGATTCATCGGAAACCTCCTGTTTGTTTTCTGTCAACCCCAGTGTGTCCAGAGACCAGAACCGCTTTACGATGTCATTAATCTCAACATTCTTCGACGCGTCGGCAAAATACTGTACACCGATATTCATCACAGCTGCGTTCTCCAGGAGCTTGTCGTAGCCTCCACCCTGAATAGTCCACCCAAACAAGGTGTCAGTTGCGAACAAATTATTGCCTAGTTTCTCCTTCCCCCCAGCCAGGACATTCCAGTAGTAATCCGCCCCCACCAGAATTCTTATCTCCGATGCTTCTCCGCTATCGGCTAGCTGCAGCCCCTTTGATTCTAAGATTTCACGAATGCTTTTAGTTGGTACTTTTACAAAGGCTCCTGTTATAGTATCTGTTACAAGTGCTTCAATTATTATGGATTTTTGGGGGAACTTAACATTTTTCAGATTTATTTGAACGACTTCAAAATCCCGTTCACGACCTTCACTAAACCCAAATGAATAAACATACAGTTTTTCTTTTCTCAAACATCTTAAATTTAATTGTTTAGCTAGATCGGCTCTAATAAATGATTTCTGGGATCCTCCATCCATTAAAATCCTAACGGTACTATTTTTGTTTGTGTCAACATTTTCTGCTAAAACTGAACAAGTCTGTAAATATACCCCTTTACAAGTATTTTCGGAATTTAAAGACAAAGATGCAATAACAGACTCTTTGTCCTCCGTTGGTATATCAAGATTAACTTTCCTACAGAATAATTTGTTATGACTTGAACTATTACAATTTTGGCAGGGAGACATTTTGCTTCTACAATTTGGAGACATGTGTGTTTTTCCAAAACATTTATAACACCTACCCTGAATTTTCAAAAGTGTTCTTTTATCCTCGTCGGATTTCTCGCAATCTACAACACTATGGGAATTTACCTTGCAGAAAAAACAGTACGGTTTAATTACTGTAGTAAAGGCAGACGCAGTTGGGATATTTTTACCCTTCAAATAACTATTTTTGTTTAAGAATCCCGTTTTGTTTTTCTGATGGAAATCGAAATTATCTTTCGTATTACAGTCTTTACTAAATAGATACGACGCTTCCCTGCATTCAACTTCTTTTCGTACGAAATCTATTAACTCTGAAATATCAAAATCTGAATTAGACTTTCGTTTTCTGTTATACTCTAAACTTAACTCCTCTGGTAATTTTTGCAGTATTATTGGGCATAACAAGTTACCGTAAGAGCCCGACGTCACATTTAAAGACTGTAGACTCCTAATCTGAATTTCGCAATTATCATAAAACGTTCTGAGGGCTTTTACATTACGAACATTTTTTACAGGATCTACCGATAATAAGTTTTTTATATGTGAGCTGATTACCATGTCATTCCTGCCAAAACGCTGCTTTAGCAATTCAATAGATGAATCATAATTTTCATTTGACAAGGAGAACCCAGAAACAGCCGCCAAAGCCGGACCTCCCAAATACATTTTTAAATAACTAAATTTTTCAATTTTAGTTATGTCATCATTATTATGTATAGTTATTAAGTACTGGTTCCAAAAATCTAACCAATTGCTAGGATCCCCAAAGAATTTTCCTATAGTTAATTTAGGAAGTTGGATGCTTTGTTTAAATGTATTTCCGGAAGTTGAAGCAACCGAGGTCTGAGAGTTCTCAACGATTTTACTTTTGTTTTCATTATTGAGCTTCCTTTTTGCTCTAAATGACCAGATCGTAATTTTCTCTTCGTACTCTTGTACACAAATTAGTTCTTCTTCAAATTCCTTTTCAGTAACATTTAAATTCAACTCTATTGCTTTATCTAATTCTTTTAAATTTTCTGATTTTGTTGATAACAAATTTAAATTTTCTTCTAAAACTTCACAATCACAGTCCTCACTTTCGATTTCTGATTGTAGTTTATTTAAAATTTTGGACACAGCGGTCCTTATTATTTTTCTTTTTGATTTTAGTTTTGATATATCTTCTTCCATATTTAAAAAATATAATGTCCTACCTTATTCAGACGTCTTCAAGATCCATGTATGGTTTTCAATAATCCATTTTCAATTGGCACAATTTTAATACTAAGATCGTGCCCCACGTTGGGCGCCATGAAAGATAAATTAAGTAAAATGTAAAATAGGTTAAAGTTAACTAAACAAAGAATTAGTAACAATAACAACATTTTATTTCCCAACAAGTTGGGCCAGGGTTTACGTTCAAGATTCAAGAGTAAAAATCTTCCGAGTCATCATGCTCGGCCAAAACAACAAGAAGTGACAAACCGCAACAGACACCCCCAGGGCATTGACCCGTACAGCGCTATCTGGCGGTGAAAACATATATATTCCCAACAACAGGTTTTCGTCCTCTGCCTGACTGAACCTTCAGAGAACCTGTTTTCTCAAACGTTGCAACCATTGCTTTTAGCCCATTAACTGACACATGACAGTTACCTTTACGCATTTTTTGTGCGTTCTAAAAGCACGAAGAGCGGCTGACGCGTTGCACTGGTTGAGGTAAAAGAATTTGACCTAGTAACGAAGGATTTAAGAAGGAGACGCTCGATTAAAGAAGGAGACATTGCACATAAACATTCAATCCAAATGATTTGAAACGTAACACATTGCCTTTTAAAACCCAAGCAGCTGGCACTGTGCCAATGGATGTAACGTGAAATTTGAATAAAGAACTTCTTCTGTTCAGCGTACGTGATATTGCAGATCACGAGACTTTATCGGTGTTTATGTAGATTTTACGCTTTTTTAAAAGTGTTGCCATATTGCACTTGAACTAAATAAGAAAATGTGCATAATAAAAGGTAATTTTATTCTGTATTAATTTGCATTTGTTAACACTCTATTTTCTATTACACAGCGCCAAATATTCCCCTAGCGGTGACTTTTGGAACTAATTTATTTTTTCGCGGAATCATTCGTCCCCCGTCTTGTTTAATCTTCCTACAAAATGTGGTGTCATTCTCGCAAATAGATCGCGCTACAGAACACTGTGAGCACTGTCAGTTTAATTATGGCCACCCGGTACACTGAAGAGCCAGAAAAAATTGGCACACCTGCCTAATATTGTGTAGCGCTCCCACGAGCACGCAGAAGTGATACAGCACGATATGGCATTGACTCAATAAATGTCTGAAGGTATCCTGGAGGCAACTCACACCATAATTCCTGCAGGGCAGTCCACAAATCCATACGAGTGGAGGGGGAGGGGAGATCTCTTCTGAACAGCATGTTGCAAGGCATCCTAGTAGATATACTCAATAATGTTCATGTCTGGGGATTTAAGTATTCTAAAGTCAGAAGAGTGATCCTGGAGCCACTCGGTAGCAACTCTCGACATCTCTGGGGTGTCGAATTGTCCTGCTGTAATTGTCCAAGCCCGCTGGAATGGACAATGGACATGAATGGGTGTAGATGATCGGACAGGATGCTTATCTGCCCGTCACCTGTCAGAATAGCCTCTAGACGTATCAGGGGTTCCATATCACGCAAACCGAACACGCTCATACCATCACAGAGGCTCCACCAGCGTGCACAGTCCCATGTTGACACGTGCGATCCATGGATTCATGAGGTTGTCTCCAAACTCGTACACGTCCATCCGCCCGATACAATTGGAAACGACACTCGTCAGACGAGGCAACGTGTCTCCAATCATTAACAGTCCAATGGAGCTGTTGGCGGACCCAGTCGGGGGTAAAGCTTTGCGCCGTGCAGTCAACAACGGTTCACGAGTGGGCCTGCGGCTACGAAACCCCATATCAATGACGGTTAGTTGAACAGTTCGCACGCTGACACATGTTATGCCCCAGCATTGAAATCCGCAGCAATTTGAGGAAGTATTGCACGTCGATATCGTTTAAGGATTCTCGTCAGTCGTCGATGGTCCCCTACATTCAAGGTCTTTTTTCTGGCCGCACCGCTGTCGGAGATTTTATACTTTACCGGATACCTCATATTCACGGTACATTCGTGAAATGGTCCTGCACGAAAATCTAAATTGCATCGCTACCTCGGAGATGCTGTGTCCCATCTGTCGTGTGCCGACTATAACGCCAAGTTCAAAGTCACATAAATCATGATAACCTGCCATTGTAGCTGTAAGAACCGATCTAACAGCTTCTGCAGACACCTGTTGTCTTATATAGGTACTGCCGACCGCATCGCGTTACGCTGATTGGTTACATATCTGCGTTATTTGCATACGCATGTCTGTACCAGGTTTCTTTTTTTGTTGGGGGGGGGGGGCGCTTCAGTTGATAGAAATCTTTTTAAACGTAAGATTAAAAAAAATAATTGTCAGATAATAATAGAAACGTGAGGTTAAAATGTTTATACAAAAATGAAATGCTGAAATATTTTAAAAATCCATAAAAAGATAAATTAAAGAGACATTGAGGGTCTTCTTTTATTTACACGATGAAAAAAATTCAACACACGTTCATTCATGAACCAATCATACAGCCCTTCAAGATTTCTTCGCTAAACTGGAACTTTTTTATTTGTTAAAAAGAAAGCATACTGTAGAGGAAAACTTCTCAAATTGAGGCACTCTGAACCTAATTTAAAACATAAAGTGAAATGGAATGTTCAGTTCGAATAAAAATCGCTGATTTGCATATTTTTTTCAGAAGACACACTGAAAAGTTTTAAGTATAAAATAGATTTTTTTTTATAAATATATTTCAATGAACAATTTTGGGATATTTGAAAGGCAATTCTTTTGTTTTGAAGTTATAGATGACCTCAGCTTCTTTTCTTGATTCCAACAGAAATGCTTCTCATTACTCATAATTGTACGTTCCTTAGTATGTCAAATCAGATTTATTTCCCTGAGTTTCGTGTATTTTTATGATGCTATGATATTACATTTATAAAATGCGAAACACAAATTTGTCAAAGTAGGACCATTGAATATCAAAACTTTCAAATCTGAGTTACTTTCAGGCAATTCATTTAATTGATGAAATAGCTAATATTTACTTTTAAAAATTCTATTTTGTTATATGTTCTCTGTAGGAAATATTTATTTTCGCATTAATGCATAGTTTCGAATCCTAGGTCTGAAAATTGAAGTACACTTAAGGCGACAGTGGACTTTCAAACCTAACTTTTTTTGTTTTCAATGGATTTGCTTGAAATTAGAATATGTGATTAGTACCATAGATATGTAAAAGTGGTTAAAATTTAATTATGAAATATTAATAATTTATGAATTATGAATTAATAATTATATCAATAATTGGCCTAATTAAAAATGTCCCATGAGCATTTCTTTTGCATATAATATGGTAATTTTTATTTTCAGGATACCTTATAGAACTAACAATGAAACATATTGCTTATTTTAAGCATTCATTAAAAACATAAAGAGAACAAAATAATAATAGTGAAAACACCCTTTCTAATAGGCAAAATACCTATAAATCATCTTTTCAACTACAAAATTTAGAAATTCTGAACTACGAAGCATAATTTTTTTTAATAAGATTTATTTTATATACAGTTAAATATATAAAACTTAAATTTCTAAGGAATACAATAATTAGAAATGCGCATGGGACTTTTTAATTAGGCCAATTATTGATATAATTATTAATTCATAATTCATAAATTATTAATATTTCATCATTAAATTTTAAACACTTTTACATATTTATGGTACTAATCACATATTAAAATTTCAAGCAAATACTTTCAAAACAAAAAAGTTAGGTTTGAAAGTCCACTGTCCTCTTAATAGGATTTCCATCAGTGACACAATTTGCGTTTAATATTGCACCGTGAAACATATTTTTAGACACCTTTTTTTATTTAAAAACACCTCAGAAATATTGAATTTTCATATGTACTCGTAGTATCATATGTAAGAATTTACTGTTATATCAATAAAAGTTTTGACCTAGTCTCGGATAGAAACAAATAACTATAAATCTCATTTCTTTTTTACATGGAAGTGTACCGTATTTCTGGCGTATAACGCGCACCTAGAATTTTAAACCACATTTTTTAATTTTGAGGCATATTCTCCGTGCAACATGCACTCTTTTCTTGACGAAGAAACCTGAAATAAACATGTGCGATGCTCTTATCTTTTGAAGTCTATCATTCGATAGATTTCCCCAAGCTTTCGAACAATGGTATACAGAACTAACAAGTGATAAGGGGTACAATATGTGTGTGGGGAAAATGCTTGAGGGAGTAAATAATTCTGCAAACAGAGGGTAAGAACGCACTTCTGACCCGAATGAATTCGCAGAATTTGGAGTTAGACGTTTTCTATTTCTCCAGACATTAGAAGCCGTGATTTTGAAGTGAACACCGACGACTTTAGCAAATTCATTCAATTTGCAAAAGAAAATGGAAATCGTGATGCAGCAAGGATGTTTGGTGCTGGTGAAATCTCCCTACTTGAGTGGAAGAAAAATGAAATAACAATAATTAATATGCCAAAGAATGACTGTGCTTTGCTTAAAGGAGTAACGAAATGGCCTATCCTAAAAGAAAATGTTGCGAACTGGGTCCTAGAAAATCGCCAGAATGGATTAATTGTAGCAAGAAACAGCATGCGTTTATTTGCCGTAAAGTGGGATAAAAAGAATGCAAATGAAAGTGAAAACTTTAAAGCAACTTTGAGTGGTTGTTGTCGATTTATGGCACGGAATAATTTAGTTCTACGAGAAAAAATAAAAGTTTCCCAAAAGCTTCCGAAAGATTTGGACAACAAATTGATAAATTTCCAGAATTATGTTATTGATCTACGAAAGAACAAAAATTATTTACCGTCACATATTGGAAATATAGATAAAACCCTATATTTGATATGATAGGAAATAAAACAATTGATGTGAAAGGAACAAAAACGGTTCATATAAAAACAACAGGTCACGAAAAATTTCACTTCACCGTAGTGCTTTCCTGCTTAGCGGACGGTGCAAAATTAAAACCCATGATTAGTTTTAAAAGAAAGACGATGCCGAAATGTAATTTCCCAAATGATGTTTTCACTCATGTTCACGAGAAAAGATGGCTGGACGAAAACGGTGCAAATTTGTGAATAAGAAATGTTTGGCAATAAGCGTCTTGGTGTCTTAAAGAATCCAGAAAGTCTTTTAGTTTGGTACATGTTCAGATCCCATCTAACGGATAATACGAAGAAATTGATGAAAGAGTGTAACACAGACATGGCAGTTATTCCAGGCAGATTAACGCCATTAGTTCAGCCTTTAGATGTGTGTATCAATAAACCATTCAAAGGAAGTTTAAAACGACTGTAAAACAAATGGATGTTCGAAGATGAAAAAATTTTTACAACAGGAAGCCAAATGCGTCATGCCAGTCTAGAAATAGTGTGTGAGGAGATAATAAAATCATGGAATGAAATTTAACCTCGCATGATTAAAAAATCATCTAAAAAATGTAGTATATCTAACAATCTAGATGTAACGGAAGATGATTATCTTTTTATGGATCAGAATAACAGTGATGGTGAAGATGAAACAGAATTCGTTGATGTGCTTGAAGATATAACGGAAGACGAATATGACGAACTATTCGTGTTATCCGATAATTAAAATTTTTAAGTCATAAGGTATGTCATTTCTTTTAAATAAATAGCATTTAGGTACATGTTGAAATCTATTTTTTTTATGTTCATATTTTTTGTTATTTTTAAATCTATCATCTTTATATCCGTCGTATAACGCGCACCCGAAAATTTCAATCTTCTTTTTTGTATTAAAGGTGCCGAAAAATACGGTAATTCTTTTATTCATTTAAAAATCCTTATTGAATGATTCAGAGATTAAAAGAAACATTAAAATTCCAATAGTTTAAGTTTATTAAAAAGTGACTCACTATCTAATAGAGAAAAACTACTTTTTATTATGATCAAAATGGGATCGGATAACTCCTGATAGTCTGATGAGCCGAGGAAATTGTCCAGAGGAAATTGTCCGAGGAAATTGTCCTGATTGTGGTTGAATAATTCGTTCTTTTCCGAATGCCATCCTTCTGTCCTTGTCTGTATGATTGTTTGCATGTTTATGCTTTTGTATGCTCCTTTCAATTACTCTCCAAACATGCTAAATAAAATTCATATCGCAGAAAACGATTACACAATACTAGGTATTGTATTTCATCTGGTTCCATACAAACATAGTCCAGGTATCCTCTGTTTTTAATTCACCTCTTACAGTTTACAAAATTCCTTTAGATTTTTTAGTGATATTGCTTTCAATTATATAAGTTTAAATAGATCTTTCATGTTCCTGCCACAGAGTTTGAAGTGAAGAATAGATAGGTCAGTGGAGATACGAGACCTCCCTGTCTTCCTGAATTCATAGTCCAGGAATCCTATACTTCTCGCTCTTTCTAGTGCTGTGTTTTCATCTATAAACAGGAGTATAGGCTCTGGCAGAACGTTTGAGAGATTGTAAGTAATTTGATATTCCTATTTTTTGTTATTTTTTCTCTTTGTATGGAAGAATGTACGCGAAATCTTCAAATGTCAACCTGAAACTTGACTTCCCCAACTCTTCATAGTTATTTTATAACTCTGGAGTGCTTAAAAGCATAGTATTTCAGGGGAGGACCCCCATCTGATGTTGACAAAAGTAAACAAACGTTATATGTACAGAAGGTCGTTCGCAATTTATGGAAGCGATTTTGATAGTTAATCTTTATGTATAAATGCAGTATTTTTCGCAGCGATTTGCTTCTTTCTGATAGCCATTGTTCTTGACAATAGCTCTAACTCTAGCTCGAATTTTCAATGAAAGCAAACTTTCTCTTGGTACTGTCATATCAATTTTATCCCATTCCTCTTGGACCGTTTTCCAAAATCCGTTCAGTGTTCTTGGATGCCGTTTTACTAAGGCTCGTTTTAATAAACTGAAAGTGCAAAAGTCCTTTGGAGAAGCGTCAGGGGATTTTACAGATATTTCATTAAATGAGATACACTTTCCTCCTGTTTCTTATTATTTCATTGCTAATTAAGTAGCATTCGCTTTAGACGAGTGACTAGAGGCTTTGTCCCTATGAAGCTCAAATTTATCAATGTCCTTTCCATATAAGGTTGGAATTTCTTCTTCATAAATTAGTTCTAAAATATCCCACTGATAGTAGAGTGAATTAATTTTGGCTTTACTTGAGACGTTTTTGATATTTAATTTGTCGTTGTAACAAAATTTTGCAACTATCATGAATCCCTTTGGGAACTATTCTGTATATTGACGAAGCCATTTCGTACGGTCAGTTGAGCAATAGCAAATTTATCTTTTTTTTACAGTCACTTAAATACATCCATGCCTCATTGAGTGCTACCACAAATTTCCATTTTTCAGCAGCTAGGTGGTTTTCATATAATTTCCTACAATTTGTTTTTATTTCAACAATATGCTTTGGAAAAAGCAGCTGAACGTTAGGTTTAAACATCTTTTTTAACTTCAAATCATTTTGAATGATTTTACTTACAGTGCCAGAAGACATTCCTAGTTTCGATGCAATCGATCTTTGAACCGGCGTTTTTTCTTTGAGACTTCACTTTCTTGTTATTTACCTGCGTTCGAACAGTCTTACGATGGGGGTTTCGTGGTCATGTTTTCATTTTTACTTTCAGTTAGACTTTTTTTTCCCTTTCAAATTTAATATATTATAAATACCGGGTGGTGATAAAAAACTTTGCCGATATATGGACCTCTAGCGGTTGTTCCGTTCAACCGATCAAGATGAAATTTCAGATATAGTTATTCAGAGGTATGAGGTCGGAATTCTGTGAGCGGCAACCAAGTGGCGCTCACGGTTACGGTTATAGATACAGAAAATCGAAATTTTCGAATGGCAAAACCCACTTTTTCCCATCGGAAAATGCTCAGCTCATGCAAAAACCCTAAAGAGCGTTGAAACGGTACGTGTATCACAAAAAACGGAAGCGTTGTGCACGCACATAAAACAGCTCTGCAAACGGCCTGTGATGGCACCCATTAAGGAAATGTGTAATCAAAATAAAAGTTTTCTTTTGTCCAATATGTATTGTCATCAGTGATTGGTGTCTTGCTTTTGTCATATGCAAATTTCCTCCGTGTGGCCCGATCGTGCTTTTGTTGGCCGTTTGCAGAGATGTTTTATGTGCGTGCACCAATCAGTGATGACAACACAGATCGGACAAAGGAAAACTTTTATTTGGATTACACATTTTCCAGATGGGTGCCATCACAGGCCGTTCGCCGAGCTGTTTTTTGTGCGTGTATAACGCGTCCTTTTTTTGTGATACACGTACCATTCCAACGCTCTTTAGGGTTTCCGCATGCGCTGAGCATTTAGCGACAGGAAAATGTGGGCGTTGCCATTCGAAAATTTCGAGTTTCTTTACTTATAACCGTAACCGTGAGAGCCACTTTGTTGCCGTTCACAGAATCCCAAGCTCATACCTCTGAATAACTATGTCTGGAAATCTCATCTCGACCTGTTGAACGGAACAACCGCTATAGGTCCATATATCGGCAAAAATTTTTATGACCACCCTGTACCTTTTTTTGAAATGCCATAACCGTGATTTTTACACAGCTGTATGATTTGTTTATACGAATATTTCTTCTCGGAAAGCGCAGTTACGTAACCTTCGACCCATCTATCAATTTTAGGAGCCATTTTCAAAATAATCTTTTATTTTACATTCCAATCAAAACAAAACAGTAGCAGACGATTATTCAGAGGTTGCCAAAGTTTTAACTCAAAATGCAAATGACAAAAATAAATTACAAAATCGTTTCCCTAAAATGACCTTCTGTATTACGGGAAAATAACATGCAATAGTTACATTTCTAGAATTATTGTTGAAGCTATAGAATTTCCAGCTAATGAAAATTTGGCTCGAAAGATTACGATATAAGTTTCAAACACAGCCTTCTTTCTTGAAATTTTAACTGCGGCATAGTGGTAACAAACTTTTAATTAAACTGCGTATCGTGCACAAATTTTTGTGGAATTGCCCCGGTTTAGGTTCTTGTGAATTCAATGGCGACACCGTGACTGACACTGAGAGGCACGGTATAAGGAATATATTAAGTAAGGGCTGTAATAAAACAAAATTATAATGTTTCCCGCCTAAGAGAGGATTTTAAGTCTTTCGGCTACTATGAAAATAATCGGAATAAGACTGTCGATCTCTACAATATCTGGTGATCATTCTTTAGAGCACTAATCCGACTTTTATGCTTTAATAGAGTGACTAATTCTCCTTCCTCTGATGACATATATTGTGATAGTGAAAAATCTTATGAGTTCTTCCTAATACTTATGTCGCATGTAAGGCTGTATAAACGAAAACGAACGGCACTGTAAAAACGAAATGGTGCTTTAGGTACAAAAAAAGCTACCTGTTTCAGAGCTTAATGTTCCTGGGTAGTAGGTTTGCCTGTTTTGCATTTCCCACTTCCGTTTCCTCAACACGTTCTCTTGCCTTTCTAGCTTTACTCCCACTTTTGTAATATGCTCCAAACAACATTTTATTTTTACAGTGCAGTTTCGCCTGCCCACCTTGAATCTGGTAGACCAGTTTAATAAGGATTACAGAGAAAATATAATGAACCAGATCAATTTACGAGATTATCATTTAACGAATTATAATTGAAGGCAATAACAGGGTTAATGGATAAGCCACATACATCCTCCGACTAATTTACAGTTGCATGTGTTTTAATTTGACTAAATTAAGTATCAACTAAAGATTATGAATTAATTATGTGTAACTTTGTGTGCCTTTTATAATAGTTAATGCTCATCATTTATAAAGCCACTAAAAGCCACTATTTTGTAATAAAAACAAATTGTTTTAATAGATAAAACCTAACTGTCTATTATATTTCCACCCTCTTCCATTTATAATTGATATTTCAAATGGCAATCATCTATTATTTATTTTTTTTACTATTCATACTATGCATTTTATTTCTATACTCTACATACCAAAGTTTAATTGTTCGCCTTATGCGCATCTCAGTATTCTTAGTCCATTCATATTATCTGTATTCTGTATTTCATCTACAATCTAACGATCATTTAAAGTCGCAATAAACATTTTTATCAAAAGTTCTGATATCTTTCACTGTTATATATCCATACGATATTCGTCCGTACGACTGGAAAAGTTTGAATTGAGATTCAACAATCCCTTTGACCACTCTTCTACGGTGTCTGAATAACGTGATAGAAACTACTGCTGTCTCTTTCTGGCATTACGCCGGATAATCTGGGGCTTATGTGCAGCCTATCTGCTATAATATCCGGTATTATATGGTTCACAATGAACTGTGCGTGTTGTGATATTTACTCATGTGGCTTGGGACGCCTCTGACGCAGATAGTTTCTCGTTTTTATTTTTGTAACCTACGTCAAGGAAAGTATATAGCAATCGCAATTTCCTTCTGGCATCCCAATAAGTTCAGCTTGTTTAAAATAGTCAGACACTGAAAATTTCTTGCCAGATAAAACAGGACATGTTAAAAGGCGATTAAAATTCATAAAAAGCCCTTCAAAGCACAGAGTACAGTCTGGGGATGGGACTGCTCTAATGCGGTGTAGGTGCCCTCTTAAGTAGTTATAGGATATTAAAATTCTATAATTTCCTGCAAAAACGTGTATTGCATGGCTCTGCGGCATTGTATGAGTTAAAAGTTCACTCCACGATTTGTCTGTGGCCTTGAATATGTGGTTATTTCTAATTGCCTCGCCTATCCTTCTTGTGATCTTGCCGCAAGCCCAGAGTAGGAGGGGTGCGATAGCTTACAGCCCGATCAGAGATTACCAGAGATGGCTTGGGATCCGCTGGTACACAATTTGTCAACCAGAACAGTAGGCGTTGCTGACAAGTAAGCGAGTCTTGGACACACGATTTTAGGTCAACGATAATGCAATAGAAGAGCTATTCTGTTTCAGAGTCCGTACTAGGCATCCCTTGCATCGATCGTTCAATTTGTGGAACCTCTCAGGTTCGGGCTTCACTCATCTAGTGTCTTGAGCCTTCTCTCTTCGAGCAATATCTGCCACAGTTGATTTTGGAATGCCCAGACGACCAGCAATTGCACTTAAAGAGCGTTTGTTTAAGTGGCATTCTATAACCTTTTATAGGATGGAATTGGATAGAATTGCCAGAAAATTTTGCCTCTGTATAACCGTAAGTTCGGCTCCGCCCGCCATAGCAGATTCCGAAAAAATTTAAAGTCTTTCTAGGTGATCACATTTATATATATTACTTAATGAGCAGTGAGTATCTTCATTTGCGTATGCGAATTTAACTATATTTGTGTATTCAGAGTTGTCGGACTACATTTAGCAATAGTGTGTGTGTGTATATAAATCCAGTTTTATAAGCATAATATACATATTTCAATACTAAGAACCTAGATCAATTTTAACCTCTAATTATTATTATTTATGATAAATATTTTCTAATAAGAGAGAAATATTTTCTTTAAAGCATTTACTTACAAGTTTATTTTTAAATCATATTTTTGGATACTGTTTAAAAAAATATTTTTAACATTCCATTTTATGATTTCGTTTTTGTGGATAAGTACACAATGTTGTATGAAGTATATGAGGTAACAACTAAGAATATATATTTTACATTTTGCATAGCAGTTTTATATTACTAAATGGAATTTTTTTATCAGCAATAACTACGTTTAATAGCTCATTTTAAAGGCTTAATAGATAATTAGTGACCTTGGCATATTTGACAGATAAATTTAAGAAAAATATTAGCATTAATTTCATAGATTTATAGAATTTAATATTTTATTCTTATTTAGGTTATTCCATTTTGAGAAATCGTACACCTTGATTTATTTGCCTTTTCAAAGAGAGGTTTCGGCCCAACCCAATTGCAACCTTAATAACATTAACCTTTGTCCTTAATTTAGGGAATGTGGAACACAATCTTTCCTATTTTCTCTTCCTAAAACTCGTATGGATTATTAGGGAAGATTATGACATGGTTTAGTTGTGTAATTGTCTATCTAGAAAAAACAGAAGTAGACTTGTTCTATTTTTATCGAGTTGTATATTGAGAGAAAAAAACGTTATTAAACAAAACAGAGTGTATGGTGCAAAGTGGTCATTGGATACTTTCATGGAAATAAATTTTTTGAACGGATGCAGTTTATAATTACAGGAAAAATCACCATTTAACTGTGTTCAAAATGGTATAACTTTTTATTTACTGACAAATGTATTTCATAACAATTTTCTTTATGCTAAGTTTTCATTTCGTAGGTTTTACAAATTAGGTTGAGATACATAGACAGTTGCTGAATCAATGAACATTACATTTATATTCCCTCCACCACATCTTCTTTTCTTAATTTCATATGATAAATGAAATAAAAATTTTCATTTAATAATAGAAGTTAAACGTTTCACTTTAACAGAATAAAATTTAACTCTGATTAACCAATGTCTTCTATTTTTTTAAGTAGCTAAAACTAGAACATATCTTCAGCTTCATTTTCAGAGATTTATTATGTATTCATTGTGTATAACGGTATAATTTTAGAAAAGATCAAAAAGCCCTATTATTAACAGAACTAGGGTATCTTGAAATGCCATTTACGGACAATCACAATTATGTCATTTGTTAATAGAGTCAGGGTTTGTCGCTCTTTCTTCGTTATTAAACCAAGAGAAAAAAATACCAATACTGGTGCTTTTATTTATGTTTTGTTTTAAATTTCTACCAGATCAACTTAAATCGGTTTATAAATCTCTCTATTTATTTCGTTTTAGTTGATAGATTTATTACTATCATTACTAAAGTGACTTTATGAAAAACTAGTACCTTTGATCTATGAAAATTTTTTCAAGTTTTAATATAGTTATTAGCAAAAAATCTACATATTTTAGTGATGTGAAGATAGCAAAAAATATATTGCTTACCTCCGTCTCGGCGGTGCAGCTGTCTTGGTACTAAGTAATTCCAGGTACACGAACATTAAACATGTATTTATTTAATCTACTACGAAACAAAAAGAACGTTACATTGCTACGATACAAAAACGGAAAATTACATAAACAGAAGTAAGAAAGGAATCATGGGATACCTTCTGGTTTGCTCCGGTTTGGCGCGCGCCTTGGCGACTTAGGGTTGCATGAAAAGGTTAATTTTCAAAATGTGTGATTACTTTCCAACAATGCCCCCCCTTAATCATGCATTTTGGGATAAGCCGAAATTAGATTTAATTCACATCTTAATTTCATAAATTTTGGTTTTGGCAAAGGTTTGGTAAAAATATCTGCGATCATACTATTTGTATTGCAATATGTTAATTCAATTACTTTGTTTTCTTCCATTTTCCTTAAAAAGAAATATTTAGCATTAATGTGTTTTAGTCTGGTATTCATCTTACCATGTTGAATTAGAGAGATTGTGGACTTATTGTCCTCGAACATTTTAATGGGTAGTTTTTGAGATAGCCCAAAATCCTTTAGGAGGTCTAATATCCATTTGAGCTCTTGAGCAGCAGCAACCGCAGAAATGAGCTCAGACTCGGTCGATGATAAGGAAACACAATTTTGTCTCTTTGTGGACCAAAAAATTGGGCTGTTTCCTAGGAAGAATATATTTCCTCCGGTTGACCGTCTAGTGGTCATATCAGATGCATAGTCAGCATCAGTATAGCAGGTAAGTATTGGTGGGTGGTTAGAGTCAATTCGCAGGTTAATGTCCTTTGTTAAATTCTGGTATTCGATGACTCTGATAACTGCTTTCCAGTCATTTTCATTTGGAGATTCGTTTTTCCTGCTAAATAAATTCACTGTTAGAACGATGTCTGGTTGGGTCACGGTGGCTATGTAGAGTAGTGATCCGATGGCTTGTCTATATTTGGTATTGTCCACTGGTGGAGAGGTGTCCTCTTCCTTTGGATAAGAAACGTCCATCGGTGTGTAAGACGGTTTGTGGATATCAGAACAGAATTTCTTCTTCAATCCTTCGATTTTGCGAGTTTGGTTCAGTAAAAATTTGTTATCATCTCTGTTGATGTTGATTCCTAAGTAGTTTCTGATTTCTCCTAGGTCCTTTACTTCGAAGAATTTGTTGAGATATTTGATTAGACTTTGAATCTTGTCTTCATTTTTGCATGCTATAAGGATATCGTCCACGTAAACCGTGATCATTATTGTATCTACTTCATCTTTCTTTAAGAATAGGCAAGGGTCTGCGGTAGATTGAGAGAAATCGTTGTTTCTGAGGATTCCTTCGATTCTTTTGTTCCAAGCTCTGGCTGACTGTTTCAAGCCGTAGAGAGATTTCCTTAGTTTGCAAACCTTTTGTTCTTGTCCTATTTGAACTGTGCCTTCCGGTTGCTCCATAAAAATTTCTTCTTCTAGGTTTCCGTGAAGGAAAGCTGTGGTGACGTCAGCATGTCGCACGTGCATATTACCGTATGCAGCGGCAGCAAAGAAGGTTCTGATAGTCGTATGTCGAACTACTGGTGCGAAGGTATGGTCGTAGTCAGTCCCAAATTTTTGACTATACCCCTTTGCGACTAGTCGTGCATTGTAGCGGTTGACTGTTCCATCTTCGTTCTTTTTCAGTTTGAAGGTCCATCGACATCCGATACCTTTCTTTCCTACAGGAAGATCTACTAATTCCCATGTTTTATTTTGGGACAAGGAATTGATTTCTTCGTCGACAACGAGTAACCATTTTTCCTTTTCTTCGGAATCCCATTTGTTCAGGTCTTCGAAATTTTCGGGTATGTCCTTAGTTGTGTTTACTATGTATCCCATACTTTCTGGTGGTTGTCCCTTCGTTTTTCTTTCTGATCTTCTCAGCGCTTCTACGGGTATAATTTCATGTTCTGTCTCATTTTCTTCGTCTTTTACTTCCGGACGAGAGGGAATTTCGATATTTTGATTCACTGGTGATTTTTCGACAAATTTTACGCTTCTACTGACAATTATCCGATTTTCGCCTGTATAGATTCTGTACCCCTTTGACCTTTGGTCGTAACCGACAAAAGTTCCTTCAATTGCTCTTGGATCTAATTTTCTTCGGTTTTCTTTATGTATATATGCATAGGCTGTGCAACCAAATTCTTTTATGTGAGCCAAATTTGGTTTTCTTCCGCACCATAACTCGTAGGGCGTCTTTTCACAGGCTCTAGTAGGAAGACGGTTTTGAATATAATTTGCGGTATTGACAGCTTCTCCCCAGAATTTGTTTGGCAGTTGACTTTGGGACAGCATGCATCTGGTCATTTCGGTAAGACTTCTATTTTTCCTTTCACTCACACCGTTCTGAGGAGGTGAGAAAGGAACGCTAAGTTGATGTTTGATGCTATCACTCGACAGAAATTCCTCTATTTCTTTACTGGTGTATTCACCGCCGTTATCTGTTCGGAGAGTCTGTATGGTTCTACCAAATTTATTTTTGGGTATGCCGACAAAATCCTTCAGTTTACTAAGAACTTCACTCTTTCTAGTAAGTAGATGATGGTGTATCTCGTAAAGTCGTCGATAAATGTCACGAAATAGAGCTTTCCACCTATGCTAGGAGTGGGCATGGGGTCCGCAAATGTCGCTATGTACAAGTTCCAACGGTTTCTTTGCACGGACACTGGCTGTTTTTGGATACGGGGATTTTTGCATTTTATTCTTTATGCATTCTGAACAAGTTTTATTATGAAGACAATTATCTAGTTTTATTCCATCGGCGAGATTTTCGTGAACGAGTCGCTTAATTCCATCATAACTCCGATGACCTAATCTCGAATGCCATAACTGTATACAATTATCATTTTTGCATTCTATCGCGACATTAGCATTTTCCGAGTGTTTGTTTAAAACAATTTTGTATAAACTATCTTTATCAGAATATGCGTGCATAATCACTTCATTATTCTTCTTCACGAAGCAATTATTTTTCTCGAAAAGGACAGAGTACCCCATACTAGCGATTTTTTAACGGAAATTAAATTGCTCTTTAAATCAGGAACAAAAAGGGCATTCGTCAGTCTTATTTTCTGCATATTTAGATCAAGGTCAACAAATCCGCTGCCTTTGGAAAATACGATCCTACCATCTGCTAGAATAATTTTCGTGGGTGATTCATTTTGTTTCAGTTCTGTAAATAAATTTTCATCGGACAGCAAATGACTGCTTGCTCCGGAATCCACATATAGAACCTTTACATTTGTATTTTGTTCAGAACGGTAAATAGAGGCCTTGCACTTGACTGGCGCCTGTTGACTGTAAACATTCGCGCTCATACATTGCCGGTCTGATTTTCCGCCATGTTTGGTCACGCGAGTTTCTAACTTTGTGTTATTAGAATTATAAGAACAAGTATTGTTATGCCTGTTCTGTAACTTAAAACAACAGTTTCGGGTATGGCCGTTTCACTTACAAAAGCTGCAAAATTTCTCCGAACTTTTATTGTTAGAATTTTTTGCGTTTATAGCAGATTTAAATGCCGTTGAAGTATTATCGGAATTTCGGTCCGCTTTCTGTTCTAACCTTCTATTATATTCATCGGCGAGTTTCGTTTTTACTAAATCCGTAGTTATAAGTGTCTCATCTCGAGCTTCTAGGGCGGTAATGAGATTATTGTAAGATTCAGGAATCGAAACTAACAATTGGGCGGCTATGTGCTGATCTGGAATGTTCTCACCGATAGCTTTCAGTTTTTCAACCAAATCCATCATGTGATTGATGTGCGCGATCATATCACCGTGTTCAGGCATTTTAATTGAATATAATTTTCTTAAAAGATATAACTTGCTACTTAAATGGGAACGTTCATGTACTGATTTCAGTTTTTGCCATATACCGGCAGCAGTTGTTTCGTTTTTAACATGAATGATTTGGGAATCTTCTCTGCATAGATTTATGATTGCTCGTGCTTGTTTATCCCTCTTTAAAAATGTTCCATCAGGTTTATCAGGTGGTGGAGAATTAAGAAGATCATCTAACCCATCCCGCAACAAAAGCATTTCAATCTTGAATTTCCAAACCGCATAATTTTCGGAATTCAGTTTAGTCATCAGCGTCGAATCTTTAAACACTGATTGAGCCATTTTAAATTTAGTACCAGAATTTAGCAATTCAGTCTCATAATCATTGATGTGAAGATAGCAAAAAATATATTGCTTACCTCCGTCTCGGCGGTGCAGCTGTCTTGGTACTAAGTAATTCTAGGTACACGAACATTAAACATATATTTATTTAATCTACTACGAAACAAAAAGAACGTTACATTGCTACGATACAAAAACGGAAAATTACATAAACAGAAGTAAGAAAGGAATCATGGGATACCTTCTGGTTTGCTCCGGTTTGGCGCGCGCCTTGGCGACTTAGGGTTGCATGAAAAGGTTAATTTTCAAAATGTGTGATTACTTTCCAACATTTAGTACAATTTAGTAAGAACCTAAATAGCGCAACATTTGGAAGTACAACTTATCTGTTATTAACCAATATGTTTCACAAGGGGTGGTAATGCCTAATAATTATCAATTATTTTAACTTAAACTTCATAAATGACGAAGTAAATTTAAGAGTAAATGCATGCGGTAGTTTTTGTCTTTTCTTGTGACTTTGTGTGGTGTGGGAAAATGGACATAATTTCCTTTTTTAGAATACAGAAGTGTAATAAGTCATTGTACATTGTTTAAATTCTGTAAAACAGTATATAAGACTGTCTATCAAAAAGAACAAGGTACCTCTCATGGATGGTTTTAGAACTTAGCACGACAGTTGGAAGTATTGGAATTATAAAGAGGAAAGAATACAATTTGATAACACGAAGGAAAAATTCAAAGAGTCTTTTTTAAAAAAAATTTCATTAAAAATGATTTTTTTGATGTTATTTCAGATCTTCACCTTAATGAAAACCTAGATAATATTACGTTCAAAAATTTAAATAAAAAGAACTCCAGGCACAGGAATGATAAATAAAGATGGATAATTTTTTTTTAAATTCTTTTTTTCATCATAACTTCAATTTCATTCAGTCGTCGAATAAGTATTATTTATAAATGAAATTAGCAACAGATTTAATTGTAATTAACAATATTTAATAATTGAAGACAAAAAGCACTTTTGCAAAATTCTCTTTGTTTTGCTATATTTTAAATGTTATCATCGCATCCTAAAAAAGGATTATTAACTTTTTCTGGTTTCCCAACTATGCCGATAGCATAACGCCTTTGTTTAGGAGGATTTTTTTAAGTTAGTCGGATGATCTCAAGTTAAAATATTCTTCATAAAATATTTATGTAGTATCAGGCACCTTTAGCTAGAGACTGTGCCTGATACTAGGCTGAAATTGAGGAGCGACGGGTGCATCCTCAAGCGGCCTCGAGGGGAAAAGGTCAATTGGGAATTGGGAGAGCAAGAGGTAGCAGCCCCAGCGGGTAGGATGGCAGTTTTGTAACGATCCCTCTGTGCCATTCTCAGTCAGATAGTAATACTTTTAGCGAGTAGGCTGAGAGTATCATAACAAAGCTCCAGAGCTTCTGCCGTGAGCGGATTATATTTATTCTTTGTTCCTTCTACATGTATATATGTACGTGTGTTTGTCAAGAAAATAAACGTCTTTCGTCCGAATGTCCGAATGGTGCCCATTCATTGAGTGAAAGAACTGAAACGACCACTTGAACCACGATTGACTCTAAAATTTATGTGAATACTTTTTGTCTACATCAGCAGAAGATTTATATCTTAAATTAAGTGAAAAATTTAGAACAGATTTATTTTTATTACAAAGATAAAAGAAGCTTTAAACATAAAACAAAAATAAATTCCCATAAACCAATTACAAATACTTTCAAAGCTTGATTTTTATTTTTGTTATCATTGAATACAAATATTAGTCTTTTTGGATTGGAGACGTTGGTTCATAAAAAATTAAAACAAAATTGTCATAAATTTTCAACATTGAATACAATGATAGATGCTATTATAATTTAAATACATAAATGTGAATCCTAAAACTAAATATTCTCAGATAAAACATCTTTAAACCTATGCAAGGCTTCTGATTTTTCACCGTACGTCTCTGCGTGGGAGCCCAATGTAGTCCTGTAACTGAAAGAAATATAAAAACCATCTGGCATATTACTATCTGCAACGTTACTAAGATCATGGCAAGTATTAGGTTCTTGTCTTATCTGAAATGTTAAAAAAAGAATGAGGCGTCTTTTTTAACACACAATAGGCAAGTTGGAGAGTCTGACAAGCCAGTTCGGTATTTATAATCATCAAAAGCATTTGTGTTTATAACCCTCTCTACTGAATTATATTCAATTGAAGAGCATTCCTTAGTTAAGTCAGAACCAGTCTCGATTGCACCATACATCAAGTCATTACAATGACTGAGGATCCTTTGCAGTGTAAAACGATGACCACTCACAGTAAGATAATTGATTGCGAGTTGTTATCTTGGAACTGATTCGAAGCAACTACGAAAGAAAACAGTGATAGCCTCTATCGTGGCTTGAGAATCTATAAAAATAGCACTTTTGGATTTTTTTTCTATAATGGCCACCAGGGCCAAAGAAACAAAAGCCACTTGACTATCATTATTGCTACATTCTTTTCTAACTACTCTACTGAGCACGAAGTACAGTGAAATTCCTCTATGGAGGCCAGTAATGGCTCTGAAAAGAAGTGGCCATTTTGAAGGGTGGCAATGGAAAAGGGGTTTTTCCATAACATTAGCTCCAGGGAGTATTTAATGGGTTCTGAACAAAATATGACCGGCTAGAGAAGTTTCACTGTACTACGATTACACCCCAGCACCATAAAATAATAATAAATATGTAAAATGGATTACAAATATACATTTTTCTGTAGTAATAATTAATAATAATTACATTTATTAATTATTGGTTAGATTTGTAGATAAATAAAAGTGCTTTTGGGTTTTAATCTGCCTTTAAACTGAAATCATGAAATTAGAGAACTGATACAAATTCTATGGCTACTTCCTTAGTAGAACAACTATAAAAGCGAAAGAAAATCCGACTACATTGTTAAGCTGTAGATATCAGGTTAGAACTATTGGAATGGGACCACTAATGTATGTCACTAATACATATTTGATTATACTTCAGTAATAGAAGTTCAAGAAAAGATAATATTTAAAAAGATAAAGGGATTCATTTTTCCTGTATTACAAGTTATCCTAAATGTCAAGTTCTATGGATCAGTGACATGTTAAATACTGTTTCTTCCTCTGCGGGTGGCAGTCTTGGTATTCGCCTGTAGATGGCGCTTATGTAGAGATCTTTCACGTCTAATTGTTTTATAGTCTATGTTCGTTCGTATATAAGGAAAGCAATCAGCTGCTTATTATGTTGGTGAATAAAAGAAATCCTCTGATGTATTTATGTGATTCCTGACCATTGGAAGGAAACGGCGCTCACAGTCCTCAAAAGAACCACTATCACTGGAAAGCCAACTGAGGAACTTTAATATTATGATCTAGCTTCAAAAAGCGAAGTTAGTGAGAGTTATGTTTTTTAACATATCTACCAGAATCTGTTCGAAGCCGATTTCACAGTAGTGCATGTTTATAAGCATAATATAATGATTGGGGCGACACTTGGTGCTGCGAAGCTCAGTGGTAATGATTTCGTGTGGGCTCAAGGTTGATAAACAAGATGTGTAAAATATTACTGATATAAAATAAAGTTCATTACAGACTTCGTAGTTATTGGTAAATTTTCTTACAGACTTAATAAAATGCATGTAAGAAAATGGTTCAAGTTAATCTAAGCCCATTTTAATACTTAATTGCGTGTATGCCAGACAACTAGCAAAACAAAATGTGCATGTTACCTTTGAAAAGGAAAAGTTACAATGCCACTGGTTTTAATAAGTGTATATTGAGTCAGTGGCAATATAAATCTAATTTTTTACGTAGAAAATAATTCGAAAAGTAAGATGAAGTATTGGAACAAATTTTCCCCAAAATATAAACACTATAAACAAATGCAACAAAACTTTTGAGAATGCAAATAAAAATTAAATTTTCGTTGTTCTGTATAAAACCTGCAATGAGATGTCAGGTCTATTTTGCAGTGTGGTCTTGCGATTCTGTTCAAGGTTTAAGCATAACCAGCGAAATAGAAGTTGCATCTGATAAGATTAAAGCTACACTGAGAACTACTTTTAACTACACTGAGATAGAAGTATATAATGCGATAGAGATATATGAAATAAATAAATAGCATTTATTTGTACTACATAATCTATTACAGTACAGTAGAAAAATCCACAATATTCAAATTTCATAAACTTATAAAACTATCCTTGACAATTTAGAATCAGATTGTGTGTAAACATTCACTTGGTTTGGGATATCATAGTATTATAAATTTAAACCAAATTCATAATTAACAACGTTTAACGATACTGATGATCGCATTATATTATCTAATTTACAGATATTATACCATTTCTCCACCTAAGCTCTCCTCTTTTAAAAGTTATTATACTCTTTACCTAAAAGTATCGCATAATTTTTCGCATATTTTCATCATATAACATTTGCAAATTTCAATTTTGTTCAAAAGAAATCTTATTTATCATTTTACGTTGAAAACTCGATTAACTCACGGAAAATCATTAGCATTTGTTTAATTAAGGTTTGTTTGTTTGCTTGTTTGCGAAACTGTTTGTGTGTTGTACATGTTATGTAACAAATTAAGGCAAAGATGAAATTTACTTAGAGAGGGAACTGGAGCAGGACAGAGGAACAAACTTAAAGAGGAAAAGAACCCCTTTCAGTTTAAAAAAAAACAATTTCAAACTATTAATTCTCAAAGTAATTTTTAAGGTTTTAAAGTAACTCATTTTGATTTGCAAGATAAAAAATTTATATGCTTTTAATTACAATCATTTCTGTTCGGAGAAATATTTCACTACACCCATTACACATAATTCAGATACTTTTCTTAAATTATCTTTTTCTATTCTTACTTTAATCATCAAACCTTGATTAAAGTTTCTAAACTTCTGTAAAAGTAAACGGAGATTTTAAGATGCTAATGAATAAGAATTCTAACTTCTGATGATTTAATTACAGTTTCGAAAGTAATTTCGTGGATTAAGGATTTCGACTTTCGTTTCAAAACAGTGTCGTGGTATTTCATTTCGAGCTTTTCAATGCAATTAAAATGAAGAGAATATGTTATGATATTAACTATGCATTTATTCATAACAAAAAAAAATCATAATCGTGTTGCATAGTGATAAAAGTTTTCGAATATAATCTTATATTCTTGTTAAATTCTTTAAAAATTTAGAGAGAACAAATTGAGTTATTTGTGTGTTTTTTTATTTATTACACTGCTGGCCACCCAAATTGCAACACCAAGAAAGACAAGAGATATCACAACAAAATTTATTTTGTAGATAACATGTTGACCAAGTATCAAATGATTAAATTTATAGACTTCTGTGAAGTGTGGTTCCAGCCAAAATCAGTAGCCAGAGTAGCCGCCATTGTTGGAGATCACCGCTGCCACACGCCTCGGCATTGATTCAAAGAGACTTTGGATGAGTTCTTGGGGTACAGCAGACAAAGCAGCTACCACACGTTACCAAAGTTGATCTGCTGTGGCAGCTGGGGATGGAATCTGGGTCAATCGTAGAGCAACCATGGACCAAATGTTTTCTATCGGCGAAAGATCCGGAGAGCGAGGTGGCCAGGGAAGCAATTCAATCTGGCGATTGCGAAGAACCGTTGGACAATGCGTGCCACGTGTGGTCGCGCATTATCCCGTTGAAATATGGCTGTGGGCAAGCCCTGAAGGTAAGGAAGGACAACTGGCTCCAACACCTCGGAGATGTAGCGCTGGCTGTTTAAAGTACCGGCAATGCGTACTAGAGGTGTGCGAGAGTGATATCCAGTACCGCCCCATACCGTAATACCCGGTGCAGGACCAATGTGGCGGTGCATAACGCAGCTCTTCAGCATCCCCTCTTCACGGTGTCTCCGGACTCGAATGCAACCATCGTGGTGTTGCAGACAGAAGCGTGACTCGTCAGTAAAGACAATTTCATTCCATTCTGCCGTCCACATCCTTCTGTCATCGTACCATTGGCGGCGGAGACGTCTGTGGTTCTGCGTCAAGGGTAGCCAAAGCAATGGACGTCTTGCGGACAGACCACTCTGCTGTAAACGGCGTCGAATGGTACGCGCAGACACTGGATGATGCGTTACAGACTGCATGTGCTGTGCTATGGTTCGTGATGTGACTGAGCGATCCGTCACTGCCATGCGCACAATTTGCCTGTCATCACGTGAAGTGGTGCGCTGAGGTGGATGCGATCGAACACACCGGTCCGTCGTACCCTCCTGCATCCAACGATCACATATTCGCATTACAGTTGTTTGGTTTCGTCCAACACGACTACCGATTTCCCTGAAAGATAATCCACAATCTCGGTAGGCCACTATCCTTCCTCTGTCGAACTCGGATACTTGATCAAAAGATGATCGCTGTTTTCGACGAGGCATAATTGATCGTTTTTTTGAAAAACCACAAGAAAAACACAATTGCCGAACTTGAAATCGTCGAAATCTCCAAGCCTTAAATAGCGCTTTGAAGTGGCGCCACAGGCGCGCGTGATGTGCGTCTGCGCTGAAATTCTAATCATTTGCATATCTCACCTCCGCTAATGCATGTTGTAAATTTTATGTTATTTGCATGTTTCCTTCAGGGTGTTGCATTTATAGTAGCCAGCAGTGTATATTTATTTAATTTTTAAACACAAGCTACATTCTTTGTCATTTTAACACAAATATTAACTGTAAGGGTAGAATTATATTTAATGAAATGCTAAGTACTTTGAAATTTTTTCTTTGATTTCTACATAAAAAATACCAAAAACTGTCCCGTTTGTTTTCTTACGCCTTCTCTATAAAAGCTGCCGACTATTGTATATAGAAAAATTATAAATCCTTATATCTCCATAACATTTATTCCTACGAACCATAACAATTATCCAAAAGAAAGTTGTTTTTTTGAAAAAGATCATTTTCTACTTATAATTTTCTAAAAATGTAATCTTAAAAAATAACTTTTGACTCTATAACGATTATATTTCATGAAATGGAATAAAGCTAATGTCCGTTTGCAAAACATAAAGTTCTTACTCTACTGCTACTAAATAAACTCTTTCAAAAATCATATCTTCAGAGATCTTCTGATGCAATGAAGTAATGGTTTGTCGGTAAAAGAGGAAGGAGGAAATATCATCGGAAAGTGACCTACATTCTACTCTACAGCATTAAGTTGGGACAGATTCTGACAAGTTTGATAAAGTATTGGGAAAAGTGAGCCCCAGTGTTACGTAAAAAAGTCCCTGGCTCACATCATTCACTTCTAAGTCGTATGCCATAGGTCCACTTGCCATCACGGTGTCCAGTTGCAAAAAAAATCAATAGTAAACCATTTCATCAATCTTTCTTAGAATATCAGGGGATAGAACACGTTCTTTAATCGAAAACCAGTATATTACAGACACTACTAACTCAAAGTGCAAAAACATGCTATGTGTAATAAAAGATCTCATATATTTCATTACTGACCATGCTTCCGCAGAAAGAAAGCTAATGAATTCAGGAACTATAGAAAATCACACTTTAAAACAACGCAATGTAATTTATATTTCATTTTCTTAGAAAGAATTTCATATCCATAAACTGGAAACTCATAACTCTTTCCAAAAATATTAACTCTAAAGAGGAAGCAAAACATCAAAAGTCTATAAAATTCACCAAAAGTAATTAGATATGAAGTTCCAAATACAAAAGAAGGAATTTCCCCTTAACCACTTAAAAGTTATCCTATTATTGTTCCCGAAATTTTACACAAATTCACATCAGATCTCAGATTTTTCACTGATAGACATCGAACAACTAGACTGAGGTAGAGTTATTTTTTATTCCCCATTAATGTTTCAATATGTACTGGTACAGTAAATAATTTCGTTTGTGTCAGTCACTTCGTAAGCTAATTGGTTGGAAACGCCGCGATAATCTTTTTTGCAACCCGACTGCTGAAATAGATTGTATTGATATTTATAAATTTTAGTAGTACTGTGCATGATGCATCAAAACTATTACACTTTGAAATACTTCAAAACAAATTTATAACATAATTTCGGAAATTATATTAATGTTTTTATTTGCTCTTCATACAAAAAAAAATTATTGTACTGAAATCTGTAGTAGTTATTTTATCCGTAGTGAAAATTCACAGCAAACACTCACACAACTTTCACCAAACAGAGTAGTTAAAACTATTTCATATTCTAAAATAAATTGAATTTTAATTTACTTTTTCCTAATTTAGGGAGTTTTTACCAACATAAAATTAAATTTTCTTTAATAAAATCTAAAAAAAAGTAAAACTTTTGGGCAATACTTAACATTGATTTAATCTAATGAACATATAAATTTGAAATCAATCAAAAACTTACGCTCTCAATGTTTGATTTCCTAACCATTTCATTTAGTTTCTTTGAAATTATTCAGAAAATGTTAAGTTTAGTTCCATGCTAGTGAAGAAAGTCCAATCTTACATTGAGACAGTTTCAATGAAAATTGATATCAGAGAGGGGAAGAAATAAGACGGATTATAAAAACCTAATCAATTTCCTTTTTTTCTCAACATTCTTTTGCATTCCATTTAGTTTTATGAATAGAAATATAGAAAAAATTCAATGTATTTCTACGCTTTTGAAGAAAAAAATTATAACAGTATCTACTTTTAGGAACTGCATCTTTCTATTTTAAAACTATTTATTTGTCCGTTCGCGTAAATCAGCGATTTTACTAAAAACCCATAATTATACTTTTAAGTACCTTTGATGAATTCATTCGCAGAAATAAGTCTTTAAACCAGACTTTAAAATAACATTAATAAAAGAAGTTATATAGATATTAAAAGCAAATATATTTTTCCATTACCATCAGATAAAAAATGTAACGTGATTTCTCTACACTTGGCAGAAATTCAGAAATTTGACCCATTTGAAATGCTAGCGTTAAATACACTCATGGACAAAAAAAATTACCGCACCAAGAAGGAGTCGTCAAAATGAAACGAAATTTTACATACGTAATGACTACTTTGATATAAGTAAATGATAAGAAAATCAAAGAAAAAGGATAATTTATTTCAGAGAAAGAGGCAAAAGAACGGAGGAGTTAATACTCCGTTGGACCCCCTCTAGCGCGAATGCACGATGCGATACGATCGGGCATTGAGTCATACAAGTTCTGTATGATGTCTTGAGAAATTTCGTTCCATATTTGCTGTAACCTTGCCTCTAGTTCGTTCAAACTAGTGGGATGCCCAACTCGTCGTCCCAAATGATCCCAGATATGCTCGATTGGAGAAAAATCTGGGGATCGGACAGGCCAAGGAAGGGTAGTAACAGTGCGGAGACAGTCTTGTGACACCCTTGCTGTATGAGGCCAAGCATTGTCTTGTTGAAAAATGGCTCCTGGGAACCGTTGCATGAGTGTCAACACATGTGGTTGCAGGATTTCTTGAACATACCGCTGGGCTGTCATGGTGCCACGGAACAATACTAGGGGTGACCGTGTATTGTAGGCAATGGCACCCCATACCATCACACCAGCTATGGGAGCGATGTGTCGCTGTACAGCAAAGGCAGGATTGAAGCGTTCACCACGGGCTCTCCACACACAAACACGATTATCATCACTGCCGAGATTAAATCTGGATTCGTCGCTAAAGACGATCTGGTTCCATTCCGCTGCAGTCCAGTTTCCTCGTGCGTGGCAAAACTCCAAACGGATGCGTCGATGGGTGGGCGTCAAGGGCAGCACACGTAATGGGCGCCGCGATACCAACTGTCCTTCAGCCAGGCGCCTTCGTATGTTTCGAGAAGACACAGAGGCCCCTAGTGAAGGTGCTACCTGTGCCTGGATTTCGGCCGATGAAGCAGTTATCTGTACGAGTGCATTTCTTACGATGTGGCGGTCTTCTCGACGACTGGTCTGTCGAGGGCGTCCTGAGCCTGGTCTTCGTGTACATGACATCTCTCGAGTCCACTGGTCCCAACACCTCCTCACAACACAATCAGAGCGGCCTAATTGACGAGCTACTCACCTAGCAGACCACCCAGCTTCCATCATCCCGACGACTCTCCCCCTCTCAAACTGCGACAACTGCTTATATTGTCTTCGAACACGGCGTAATGGCATGTCTATCTCAGCTCTTCCTTTGTAAATGATTCAGCACTCTCAAACAAGCTTTGGTTACCTGTTTTATACTCCACAGAGTACGATGTTCAACGCCCTCTACCGGCTATACGTAATGCGAAATCACACTGCATTTCTAATCATTTGCATATCTCCCCGACATGTACCTTCATTGCAAGTTTCGTTACGATCCCGCAATTATTTCTTGGTGCGATAATTTTTTTGTCCATGAGTGTATAATAGAACAAGTTGATAAAAGGAATTTTTTATTATTCTTTTCGCGTAAGGCTAGGAACAAACTTAGAATGTTGAGTATGAGGGAGAAAGTAATTTAATTTATTTTCTAAAACAGTTTGTTGGTATTTAGTTTTTGAAACAGTGCATCCATTCACGTAACACAAATCTTTTTTAGAGTTGAAAATCTCTTTTCACTCAATGAAAAAAATTGTTCTGCCATGGGCCTGGTGGTCAAACACTAAAACTCAGGTAACACACCAGAATTTATTACAACTGTACTTATAGCACAATTAAATACATACAATTAACCCTTCAGCGGGCGCGCCAATTTTTGGAACACCAGCAGGCGCTTTTTGCATAAAGTGCAACGTCTCTTTCAACCTTGATTATTCCTTTTGTAATAATTTTTTTTTAAATTGAAAATAATAATTCTACATTTCATGACAAGATATAAAATGTTGATAATATTGAGATATATTTATAATTAAAGGCCAAAGAATGCAGATAAAATAGCCTTATTTCAAAACTGCCTGGTTTAATGCATTTAAGGACAACTTGCGAATCGATTCCTATTATGTCCAAAAACCTAAACCCCAATGAGATTGTCCATCTTCGTGATATTCAGAATACCGTGTAATAGCTACACATTTGATCTACTACATCAACTCATAATTTTGTCGTATTGCAATCCAGTATAATCGCTGGTTTACCACGGTTAAATTACGACGACTAACAATGAATGGAAAGGAATACAAGGGTCAGAAAATCAGACGTGCATTAGAAAGGGTGTAGCTATAAATATAAACTGCTTGGAAAATTCAAACCTTACATGTAAAAACAAACCATTCAAAATTACAAAAATGCTGCACTTTATACACGGGTGCGCCCGCTGAAGGGTTAAAGAGAGGATGAACACTGATATATATCTCTCTTCAGATCAAGAGGTGAATTAACAATCTATTTAAAACCTTACTGCTACTTCACATCTATGAATTGAAAGATTATCACCTATCTGCTTGGTCAGTTACTTGAGGCGAAGATCTCTGTCACTAAGCGATTAGAGAAATCCCTTCTTGATTCACTTCTTCCTCGTGTAAATGACTCGTGCCATTTTAAGGCATACTGTCTAGTTCCCACATCCTCTATATCTTCTCGCGCTCCGGATGTGAACGCCGTTTACGGATCCATGGAGACTAGAAGATGAACAACAGGAAATTGAACTTAATTAGTTTACAGAGAGTAATAATATAATATATTAAAATATCATAATAAAACAAACATAAAATATTAAGTTTAAAAATAATGTAAAGAATTTTTCTTCAATTTATATAAAATGATGAAAAATAACTAATTAAAAAAAATATATCAACTTCATCATACACAATGTATACTTTTATTAGTGGACCTTATATAAAGTGAAGCTTATATAAAATTTAATACCTATTTTATTTGAAAAACTCTTATGATCCGGCATGACTACGTGAGTAACTATAACTTGGGTAACACAGACTAGACACTCACTTTCTGATAGAGATATCTAGGTCGTTAAACAATAGGACTCTGAGATCGAAACATGTGATTTCGAATTAACGCATAAGTCTAACAGATATACTTTCTGTAGTACAGCTTACTAACCAACTTTACATCTGCAGTTTTTACTTTCAGAAACTAAACTCGTTCGTGAACTAACACGCAATAACCAACTACCAATGAGAAGTATACTTTAGGAACTCTACCATTTTCTCTCTGTGTTATACTACACTGTTGATTCTGTATATTTATATTTACCTTGTTTCTATTAGATGTGTAGTAACTTTTTAGCCTATATAAAACGAAGCGACTTTTTGGCGTTCCGTTTTCGACGTAAAATCGCTTCAACAGTGTTGATAGCTTGCTTGGCACACACTCGGAGTAGCGCCGCAGCTCCACTTTCTCGACAAGGCCAATCATCGGCGACATTCTGAGCGACTCAAAGACTGGCCTTACACTAAGGTGACCAGACGTCTCGCTTTTGGCGGGACAGTCCCGATTTTTAACAATTTGTCCCACGGCGGTTTCAAAAAGTCCCGATTTTTGGAAAGAATGCACGACAAGCTAGGGAACGGCGGGAGAACGGGAAGGGAATATACGGTTTTCGGTCTCCATGTGGCTATTTAGCCAGGATATGAGTTTTATATTATTTTTGCTAATTTGATAATGTAAAAATTTAATAATAACAAATAATTGTTGAACTGATTATCGAGAACTGCTTATGAAAGTTCGCATTGTTAATCTGTTGTTAGACTTCGAATTTTGAAACAAACCATGTTCCATACAATAGTGCACTAAAAAATGTGGATTAAGCGCTGTCCTCACCATGCTACCACTGAACGCGTTTTTCTACGGTAAAAAAAGTGTGCAGATCTGAAAAATCACAGTTAAGTTTTGAGACTTTGAAAGCCATTTTATGTATGAAATATAATTTGACAAATTCTTGGGAAAAATTTTATGGCCTTTTAAGCAACGACAGCAATCTACTAAAAAAAAATTCACGCAAATGAGAAATATGCCAAAGAATAAAATAATACCATACATAATTTTTTTTATTTATTATATTTGTAAATTGTACTTATGTTGAAATTTAAAAATATATATTACGATACTATTTTTGCGTTCTATGAAAATTTTTGTTGCTCCATATAGACCAAATTTTTCATGAAGAACATAACATCACCCACCCCCTCCGCTTGTCAATGGTACTTAATCAATGGTACTACCCGCTTTACCAATGTTAAAACCTGGTCACCTTACATTACACGGTTAATTATTGTATACTTACTGATCAGAGTAACTGAAAGAAGGATGTGGAGAATACTTTGCACTGGAGCATAACATAGAAACGATTATATATGAAAATGAGGAGAGTGTCATAGACACATGACAGTAGTGTCACGGCCAGGGGCAGGAAAATTGAAAATTACAGGACGAAGTAAAATAATTGCTAAATGTAAGAAAGAAACATGGCAAATGACGGGCAATAAAAAGAGAAAGGGAGAGAGCCAGCAATATAGTGAAACTAAAAAATATAGATTGTGCTTGTAGCAAGAAGTATAAGATAAAGGTTCAAGAGAGTGAGTTGCACTAATAGAAGAAAAGAAGAAAGGGAACACTAAATTTATGATGGCTATAAAACAGGCCACCCGAAAGCCGAAGCATGGGAAAAGTTAAGTTAGAGGGATAATTTTATAAATCCTGCCCTTGATGCGCATTGGTGAAAAGGGGATTGAGAAGAGGCAGCCACGGATGAATGGCAATGGCATGGTAATAATATGACCAATGGAAATTGTAAGAGGCGGAGTCAACATTAATAAGAGAAAATAATATGAAATAAGAAAGAAAGGCACATATAACCTATGGAGAGAGTTAGTTAGAAGTTTTGAGATAGAAGTAGCGTCAAGGCACGTATAACCTATGAGGAGAGTTAGAATATTTGAGATAGGTGTAGTGTCGAGCGCCCAGTGTCCCGTGCCGAGGGTCTGCAAGGAGTGAAGGAGTCAGAGAACCGATGATGAGCGTGCCCCAGTGTCCCGTGCAGAGTGTCTGCCATGATTGGCGGAGCCTTATACCAGACGAAGAAAGTGCCCTAGTTCCGTGCGATGATAATACATCGAAGTTCGTCATTACGAGTGCCAGCCGCCCATCATAGTGATCCAACAGTCATCTTTCGAGGTACCGACTTTTCGCGTTTCCTTTTTATATTACTGACATTGCTTCTCAGTGGGTAGCCTTAATAACTAATATAGAGCGCGATGAGGATGTTATTGAGTATAAAATGTTTAAGGAGATGACCGATAATTCGTAAAAAAACAATTTAATTAATGATGTTATGCTTATATATATATGAGTAAATATTGGTAGTAATGGAACATGGATATATTAGTGATAATGTTTGTAAAATGTTATCATAATAAGTGAATGAATTAAATATATGTGTCGTAGTAATGAAGTTGACAGTAATATGTGTAGATGAAGTACGAAAGATTGTCATAATAATTGAATGAATTAAATATATGTGTCGTAGTAATGAAGTTGAGAGTAATATTTGTAGATGAAGTACGAAATATTGTCATAATAATTGAGTGAATTAAATATATGTGTAGTAGAGAATTAATTTAGTAGTAAAGAAGTTGCGAGTAATGTGTAAATACAGGAGGAAATATTTAGTAACTTGTAGCGTATTATTTATCTGTTTTAATAATCAATAAATTAATTTGTCAGAGTAAACCAGAGTTGTTTCCATCATTTGGGAATCACAACAATTAATCAATGTACTAACCGCAATCTTAATCCTCTGAATTCAAAAAATCATAATCATCATTAATATTAAGATATTTAATATCTAATAACCCCAATCAATTAAACTAAATTAACTTTTCACTGCCACAGAGAGTCCATCAATTTGGAACGTAGTAGGGATGGCTATAAAAAACAGGCCTTTGCAAAAACGTAGAATATATGGGCAGTAAAGTCTCAACGTAACGAACTTTTGTTTCGAGAATTTTCTTCAGAACCCTTTCTTTAAAGGACATTTAAAAACTAGTTAATCTTCATATAACGTAAAATGGTCAAAGACAAGGGGCAAAAAAAATAATAATTTATCCAGATAAAATTTCGGAAATTGTTTTTATCACTGAAAGCGTGGTATATTTAATGGAAATTTTTCTGACAATATGTTTTGATTTTTCTTTGTTTTTAAAGCGTTTTTGTTGGTTAAGCCTTGTGCTTACTATTTGTTTTGTTATGAATATTATTTAGTAATGAACTCATTTTGACAAATGCAAAATGAATTTTGTTGAACTAAGAGTGACAATAAGAAAGGTCGTGGGTAAGCTGATTCATAAAGATGGCGCGATCAACACAGAGATTTTGAAAGCAAAATTCTCAAAAATATTCTATTATAAAACACTTATAATTTTCTTATTATTGCATTAATACATATATTTTTATTGTTTCTTTGCAGGATTAAACTGCTTTCCTCGTTTCACTTTTGTACTTGCTGAAACGACTGAGAAGCCCAAGAATGAAAGAAAATAAGATAGCAAGATTGCGTATATTTCATAATTCAATTTTACTGCATTTAATGATCTTATAGCAGTTTACTTCAGTTTTTCCCTTCAGTACTCAAATTTTAGAAACATCAGATAAGTTTATTGGTTTACACATCCCATATACTTAATGTCGAAAACTAGAGCTGAGGAACAATAATATTAATATAATCCCTGTTATATAGTTTATATATTATTCAACCACAAATCAACGGGAAAATAGTCCCAGTTTCATATCTTTAAACATTCACATATTCATCAGTTATATAATTTTTACGCCATACATATATTCCATTCGCGGTTGTCAAATTTGCTAAATAAGTTGATAATATCTTTGTACAGCAGTTCATAACTCTGAATATTTGCAAAATGAATATAGCAACACGTGATAATTGTGTAATAACTCCTCAACGTTTCTGCATACATTAAAACACACTCAGAACAAATATGCCCGAGTTATACAAAAAAAGTTGTTCAACTAAATTCTCCTGATATAAAACACTTTGATAATGGAGGAAATTGAAAGACACCAAAGTATTTTTGATTAAATTGTACAGATCTCTTAGACATAAGGTACAAAATGATCCGAGCCAAGACTGATATCAAAATATGCGTAGCTCATATTAAGAAAATTTGAATCCAACAAATGCCCAAGTAACTATTAACAATTTCTGCACTAATGACAGAAAAATATTTTTCATTTCCTTTTACGAATAAATTCATGGATGGGGAGCAAAGGAAAGAAAATAAACCCCTTTTTTCGAAAAAGATTTCAATTTACAAGTACGCTTTGTTTCAAATTATAAGTTTCTAAATTAACTAAAGTAGTTTTTCATAAAAACGACTTATTAAAATGCCGATTCAAAGTAGTCTAAAAGGATCAAAATCGCTGTCACTGAGCTACTATGTATTTCAAATGACTCTAGCACATAAAATTTTTCCAAGATTCCTTAGCGATCAACAGATTCTGCATTAAGAATACAACATTTCGACAGATTCTATGCTAAGCGTACACTTTGGGAGAACTTTTTATGTTTAAACCATTTTAATATTTAACTTTACGTTGTAGGAAACTTCGAGAAAATATGACTCCTTCATTGCATGCCGTAAGCATTCAGATCAAGCTATTCCCCACATAAATCCTTTAACGTGATAAAAATGCAAATAATATGAACTCTCCAAAGACGAAATCTGGTTCCAGAAATCTAGAATAGAACATGCTGAAGGCCCCCAAAAAGTTTCATGCTCTTATCCTTTTCTGACAACACGAATAATATCACTGTTACTTAAAACATATCAAGTGTTCTGAAGATCCCTAATTCTAGATTCTAGTGAGGAATTGAAATGGTATAGCAGGAGTAGTATTCGATTTTTTAAATTTATCTTAGGATTAAAATATTTCTTTGAGTAGAAAGCTTGATGTAGTATTAAACCTTTTTGAGCAAAATTTTTGTTGGGATATGTATCATAATTTATAATAATTCGTGATACCGCATATGAAATGGAATTAAGTTTTGCTACTATTGAGTAAGATAAAGCTTCGAAAATATTTATTGGAATATGGATTTCATCTTAAAATGCTATTCCTTAATGCAGTTTATCGAATAGGCCATTTTTAAAAGCAGTAAGAAAAAAGGGATGTTATAAAAATACCATATGAAGACTGATCAATATTGCTTATTTCATTCTGGTCCCATGCATCGGCTATTCATATGAGTCAAACATCTGTTAAACATTTAAAGTGCCATAAAACCTTTGTATTATGTTTAATTTAATCGTTAAACCTCAGGTTTGTTGAAACTTTTGAGAACATGTACTAGATAAAATGTAAAATAAACATTTTGTGCAACTGGCACTCTTATGTGATAAGAAAAGAAACCCATTGTACTAACTAGGTCATAATTTTCTTTTGTTGTTAACGCATCATGAAGAATGTAATCGAAAACAAGAACCCATTCCAATTCAGAGGAAGCTCAGCATGGAAAGCTTCCGTCTCGAGATGAGAGGATACAGTCCTACTGCTAATTTTCGCATAAGTCATTAAAGCGTTACGTAAAGAGTCAAAGAATGTGGTGATAGAAAATATTACTTCAAATCCTTTTCCAAAGCAACGGATATGAATAATTGTGTAATATCATCCTCATTCTATTTTAAATCAACAATTGATAATCTCTGATGATATTATAAAGCATGCAAAGATAATAATTAAAAATTATGACTATTTAATGGGTATAAGGAATACTAAATGGTGTGAAAGGGAGGAAGAGAAGAAGAATTTTCAGATAAAATAGGCTTCAGGACAGTAGGAATTTCTGTACAGTTTAAATGCACGCCTATTGGATAAAAATATTCTAAATATGGGTCATCGTTTCAGTAATGCGGTTATTTATTTATCTGTCAAAATGAAAGATGTACTGTTATAACAGTTATTGCGTAATCATTCAATGTGCAGGATTTACTAAAACATGCAAAACTGCGAAACTTTTGTATGAGAATAAAATACGATCAATTTTATACCTAGGTGGGTAGTTTATAGTAGGATAAAATAAAAACCTGTTCTTTGGAAGCCATTGTTTATTTGTTAAATAACAATGGTGCGTACAAAACCGATTACAAAACACCCTCGGACACAAAACTGGAGGTGAAGCATACACAAAACAGGGGAACATGAGATATAGACACTGTAAAATACCTTTGTTACAAGATAAGTATGACGCAAAGTCTTGGAAAATGTGATATTTACATTACAAAACCTCTTTGTACACACTATTTGACCGTGCCGTATCGACGCATCCAGAAAAAGAACTCTAGGCTAAAATGTCAATTTTTAACTTCGATTTTTAAACAAACAATACAATGTGTCATCCTAAATTAACAATTCCTCAGAAGCGGAGAACTCAGTCTTTAAAATGGTACCTAATTTATTGATTTTGGTAAAGTATGAAGGGAGAAAAAGAGATCGTCACCAAAAATAACCACCTTCTAGAAAGAATATTCATCTTCTAGAAATAATGATGATGATGGTACGTTATTAAATTTAGAGGTTAGAGTTCGAGAGCCGTTAAGCCGAGCGATGGTCAAATGGCTAGGGAGCTGGCATTCGGTAAAAAAGTCTGTGGGTTCGAGTGCCACTCTTGGCATGGATGTTTGAAGCCTTTCGGAATCGGCTTTTAGCAGTAGGCCCCAGTCTAATTAGCCATCGTGTAGCAAAACATGGCCGTAACGCTCCAAACCCAACCAAACCAAACCTAGTGTTCGAGACGTATAAGTAAAGAAATAAGCAAGTGCGTGCTTGCCATCTTCAAATCTTTACATGTCTTGCGCACATTTTCCCGTAGAGTTTACCTAAAAAATTTGTCGATCCGTTGCCCCAATCTCATTTTTTTCTTCGACTTTCACATCTACATGGTAAGACCTGTATTTAGATTTTCCTTTAATTATGAGACAAATTAGAAGACTTCTCTCGATAGCTTGGATCAATTTTGTCATACTCAATTCAATTCTGTACATAGAAATGAATAAACAGAATTTAACTCTTAAAAGGCATACCAAAGGAAAATATCACTCATAAAATTTTCTACGGGGGAAGGGGGAGAAAGAAAATAGATTTTAGTCCAAACAAATAATTTTTCCATGCAAAAAGAATAATGTACACCTACGCAGATGTTGCCAAGAAAGAAACTTATTAATTAATTCTCAGAATGATAATTAAAGCAGATGATTTTAAAATTTAAGAGACCAGAATGGGAAAAAAAGTCAAGCAAGAGCCCACTATCTAACGGAAGAAAAAATATTTTTAATGCTTATACTTCGAATTTTAAACAGACAATACAAAGCATAATTCTAAATTAACAATTCGTCAGAAGCGGAGATCTGAATTTTTAAAATGGTACCTCATTTATCGATTTTGGTTAAGTATGAAAGGAGAAAAAGAGATAGTCAAAAAAGAATCTCCTTCTAGAAATAATATATATGGAGGATTTAAGTAATTGTGCGTCGGTTAAGTTTTCACACGTGGATGTAAGAAAAAAAGTATTATCATGGAAGTTCCGGAAGAGAATTAAAGACATAATTTTCTTTAGGAGTTTCGCCAAAGTAACGCTATTACAGGAGCAATATATATACAGTGGAATCTCGATCGATCGTTTTCGGATCCATCGTTTTTCCGTATGTGTCGTTCATTTTATCAAATCTCAACGATCATATTGCTTTGTTATGTTTCCGCATCTATCGTTTTCCCGCATTTATCGTTCATTTCAATCGGTCCCTTGGAAAACGATAGATCGAGATTCCACTGTAATAAGAAAAATGTATGGCCCACATATTATGAGTGAAAGTCAAGTTATTTTTAAGCTCTTTCGTATGGGGAACTATAGCGTTGGGAATGAACAAAGGTCACAAACAGGACCAGCCCGTGGCGTGTGCGAAGTGTGAGAATGATCAGTGGGGCGCGGTTGGGCGCAGACCTGGCCACAACGCCCTCTAGAGTTTCCTGACGAGAAGATACGTATACTGATAAAGCAAAATCTCAGTTGAATGATGGAATGTATATCTGAGCACCTCCAATCAACCTATTTAATGGTTTACCAGCATTTATAGACTATAAGAAAAGTTTCTAAACTGGTTCAGAGGGTTCTGCACGAATTATCGAAAATGAATTTGAGACATCGAATGGAAATTTGCACTTTGCACCTGTATGGATTCTGAGAAGAGCCCTTTCTCAATCGAAAAGTCACTAGTCACAAAATATGGATCCTTTACAAGAATATAAGATGTAAAATACGGTGGGTTGATAAAGATGCAATCTGCGACACCGAAAGGCCTTCATCTAATGATAATAACACTGTGTGTTTGGTTGGATATGGAAAGAATTATCTATCATTATCTAAAACTATCTAGAATTATCTAAAACATCTCTACAGTGCTGAATTGCTCCCCAAAAACTGTCATAACTAAATCAAGCTATTGATGAAAAAAGATTTGCACAAGCTAACGTAGAGGCCTAATTTTTTCATCCTGACAGCACACGACCTCCCACGGCACGAGAAATGCTACAAAAGTTAACACAGTTTGAATGGAAAATTATGACCACCGCTTTCTCCTGATCTGTCACTGTCAGATTACCGCCATTTATGAAGGCTTCAAATCCCCTCAATAGAAAATGTTTTAACTCTGTATATCATATCTGAAGAGAGCTCCATTCATTCCTTGGTTTAATACACAAGACCTTCTATCACCAGTGTAGTGAAAATTTAAAATTAAAATGTGAACAACTTATAATTAGCAATGGTCAGTTTATCTTAGATTAAAGTTGAATCTGCTTTTATTGCGTTTTTTTAAACTTACCCTAAAATACCGCATTACTTTTATTATTGACCGCATTACTTTTATTATTTATTATTACTTTTATTATTTTTTTATTATTGACAGGACTGTCTAAAAACATCATTTATTTTTCAGCGACAGTTACACGGCAGGGGTTTTTGTCGGGAATTTATAAAAATCACTAGCTTTCAGACATAGAGGCATAACAACTGGTTGTCAATACTAACAAAAATAAGCACGCAATTTATTTTTGATGCGGAACCTCAAATAACTTTCTGTTTAATCGAACAGGATAATAACGAAATCTCATTTTAGAGACAATTAAAGTGCCCATTTCGCAAGAGGAGGATGTTGATTATCTATCTTTTAAAACCGTGCAATGCTGACAGTTATGCTCCACTAACTACCATCGTGCTGTACGCAATCGTATTTAAATATTTACCAATGATTACGACGAAACTACAAAAGGATTTCCACACACACGACTGAATTTATCAATGCATTGAAGTGTCACAAAGGCATTCGCAAATACATTTGTCTTTGCAAATGCGTTAGGGAATAGTCCAAACAGATAATCACGGCAAACGGTTCCTGGACAGACAAAGAACTACATCAATTAAATTGAAGCACATTGCCGTTCTTACCTTTTAAGAATCTCTGGACTCCTGTTAATACAACATTCAAATCATAATTTTAATTTCATTTTAGAGTTCTCAAAATTTATAACTATACTTAATTGCAAATACAAACAATATGTCTCAAACATCATTTCTTTGAGCATTAAATTATTTCCTTTCTGCTGGTAAAAAGTTTGCTACACTTTTCTGATAAAATCTATTTTATCAGAATTTTCTGATAAAATCTATTTTATAATGTTTAAAATGATATTTAACAATATTTATAAAACTTTCTAACATATTTCGGACGGACTGAATAAAATTTCAAACTGCCTTTTCCTATCACTAAAAGAGTATGCGAGACACTCGAGTTGGGAAATAGTGGTGGTTCACGCTGTAATCGAGATTTTTTAAAAAACGTCATAAATTCGTGTCACTTTCCAGAATAATTTCTGTCAAACTCTTTCAGACTATCCTTTTAAAGTGATATCCATTTCCACCGAAGATTTCTATGAAACATTTTCGACATCAGAGGGATTCTGAAATAACGTAACATACGGAAAAAGAGAAAATGTATTTCATTTTACTTTCAAAAGAACACTTCAATTGAATTTTTCCATTAAAGATCCTCAATTCTCTTTACTTTTTATAGAAATATATTCTATAATAAAGACTATTCTTTATATATATATATATATATATATATATATATATATATATATATATATATATACACTGAAGTGCCACTGAAATAGGGATAGCAAAGCCTATGCAAATTGTGTAGCGCTGCGCATCATGTATGCGCAAGTGAGGGCACTGTGGTAACTGCATATATAGCGCGTACTGTGGTTGTTCTGAATTAGTTGTTGGAATTGCCAGTATGGGTAAACTGCCTGATTTAGACGCCTTCGATCGCGGACAAATCGTAGGTGCGCGACGCATGGGCCATTCAATTTCCGAAATCGTCAGACAGCTAGGATTTTCAAGGTCGACAGTGTCAAGAGTATACCAAGAATACATAGATGGTGGAGAAAAAACTAGCAATCGGGCAAACTGCAAAGGACAATTAGCCTTGACAGTGCATGGTGACAGACGGCTCAGGCGTATTGTTCGTAGCCAGCGAAGCCAAACATTAGCTCAAATTACCACCCAGTTTAATGACGGTGCCAGTCGTACAGTCAGTAAACGGACTGTGCAACGCTCGCTTCACCGTATGGGTTTCCGGAGCCGTCGACCTACGAGAGTACCATTGCTCTATACTCGCCATCGGGCTGCACGTCTTGCCTGGGCAAAAGAGCACAGAGACTGGAGTGTAGAGGACTGGAAACGAGTAGCATGGAATGATGAGTCTTGATTCCAACTACTTAACGGCGACGGGAGGCTGAGAAAATGGCGTCAGGATCATGAAGCCATGGATCCTGCATGCCTGGCTGGAACTGTACAAGGGCATGGTGGCTCAAAAATGGTCTGGGGTGTTTTTTCGTGGCACAGTTTGGGATCTTTGGTGCGTGTACCAACATCCCTCAATGCAATTCGGTATGTAGAGTTGCTGGGTGATCACCTCCATCCGTTTATGCTGTTCTGTTATCCGCACGGTAATGGAGTTTTCCAGCAAGACAACTGTACCTCTCACAAGTCCCGGTTGGCTACTGGCTGGTTGGATGAGCATTCCTCTGACTTATCTGTCATGAATTGGCCACCTAGAAGCCCAGACTTAAATCCTATTGAGCATCTTTGGGATGTTTTGGAACAAGGCGTGAAAGGCCATCACACAGCACCAAAGAACCTTACTGAATTATAGACAGATTTAGCCAATATTTGGCAAGCCACTCCCGTGGAACGTTTCCAGAAACTTGTTGAATCTATGCCTCGTCGTGTGGCAGCCGTTATCAAGGCCAGAGGAGGCCCAACTCGTTACTAGGTAGGTATCCCTAATTCAGTGGCACTTCAGTGTATATATATCTGTGGATGTGTGCAAGAAGTGCCTAAGTCAGTTTTCTCTAAGATGACTTTTTTTTTGCTTATGACTCTTAAAAAAATAAATCACATATATATATATATATATATATATATATATATATATATATATATATATATATATATATATCGATATAAATATCTCAATATGATATGTAATTAATACACACACACACACACAAACAAACAAACACACACACACACACACACACACACATATATATATATATATATATATATATATATATACAGGGCTTGTGGCAGCCCAGTGGTACAGTGCGCTGGTTTACGGTGCTGAGTGTGCTCGGATCGATTCCTGGCGTCGCGCCACGACAAATTCCTCCGTTCATGTCGTCCATTCATAGGGGTAATACTGTCAGCCTATATGGTGCCCCCATAATAAAATGGGCAATAAACTTGTGGCGTAGTATAGGCGAATGTTTGACGATAAGTGCCTCCGCATTGAAGATATATATATATACACTCAAGAGCCAAATCATTATGACCACCTGTCAATAACGAGTTGGCCCACCTTTGGCGCACAACACAGCTTCAACCCGCCTTGGCATGGATGCCACAAGTCCTTGGTAGATGGCCGGAGACAAATTGTACCAGATGTTTAAGCAACGGTCACGTAAATCCGAGATATTGCGAATTGGTGGTCTTTGAACTCTGAGCTGCCGTCCCATGACATCCCAAATGTGTTCTATCGGATTGAGATCCGGTGAGTTAGGCGGCCAGGACATTAACTGGAATTCAGCATCATGTTCCTGGAACCACTCCAACACAATTTTAGCCTTGTGACACGGGGCGTTGTCCTGTTGGAACATTCCATTTCCAGCTGGAAAAACAGAGGCCATGTAAGGGTGCAACAGGTCCGCAATGATGTTCAAATACCCTGTAGCATTCATGGTCTGCTCTACCACAACCACGGGTCCCAGAGACGCCCAAGAGAACGTCCCTCAAAGCATAATACTGCCACAACCGACCTGTGTATGACCTACTGTACATTGAGGGAGCAACAGTTCGCCTGGAAGACGGCGTATCCTGACACGGCCATCGGCGTGATGAATGACAAACCGTGATTCATCTGACCAGGCAACTCTCTCCCACTGATCCATGGACCAGTCGCGATGTTCCCGGGCCCAGCGCAGGTGCAGTTGTCGATGACGCTTGGTCAGCAAAGGCACCCGAGTGGGACTTTTGCTGCGTAGGCCCATATCCAACAGTGTCCGCTGAACAGTGTGTTGCGATACTATTCTACTTGGCCCTGCATTGTATTGGGCTGTCAGCTGAGCCACTGTCTGGCTCCGGTTTTGCTTCACCATGCGAGACAGTCTCCGACGACCTTTTTCTTTGATAGCGTGTGGACGTCCAACACCATGTCGTCTACTGCAGGTTTCACCGTCATTCATCCACTTTGCATAAGTACTAACAACTGTAGGTCGCGAACAACCCACGAGTCGTGCAGTTTCGGAAATACTTGTTCCGAGCCTTCGAGCCATTACAATATGCCCTCTATCAAAGTCGCTTAGATCCGCAGCCTTTCCCATCACACACAGAAGTAAGTGAAAGAATGATTCTTCAGACTCTCCAGCAGCAGTTAAATACCACTTCCACCTGATCACGTGCCTTCCACGTCATCCAGGATAATTCATTGCAAAATGTAGAGGTGGTGGCTCTTGAGAGTATATGCTAGCTGAATACCCGTGCTTCGCTATAGAGTACATTCAAATTAAATACAACGGTCAATGTATGTAATTAATGCCAAAAAAAATATTAATAAAAAATCATAACGGATATTTTTATAGACAAAATAATATAGAAGAAAATATTGAAATTAAATCTAATAGACCATACTAAAGATCATAACACAGTTAATGTAGTACAGTTTGAGGAACAGTTCCTTTACCGTATTTTAATATTTTTTTGGATAATGTGTAATCGACTGCCGCATTAGGAAGAAAAAAAATATTTTTTGTCTATTTCGTTGCTATGCACGTGACATAAAATTAGTTTATGTCACGTTATGTTTAGTATTAGTATCACAAAAAGAAAAGAAACCACGTGATCAGAATTTAATAAATTAAATTCTAAAAATTAATCTTTAAAAATTCACCAAAAATCAGAAAAAGAAGGTAAAGATTCAAAAAGGATTTCATTTTAAAGGAATTTGTATAATCTTTCTCGTTATGTAAATTTTATAACCCTCAAATTATTATTTTAAATGCAAACTTGAAAAAAGTTACAAAAGCAGCTTAAAAATGTAATTTTTAAAAAATCTAAGAAGAATTTTTGAAAAATCTTTCTTAGTGCACCCCTTCACAATAAGACAAATGGCCATGCAAAACTTCAGCCGTCCAGGTCCAGCGGTTTGGTCTTTGCATTATATGTCAGTCAGTCAATCAGTCAGACAGTCCGTTATGGAATTGTTATATATATATACTAGCTGAATACCCGTGCTTCGCTACGGAGTACATTAAAATTGCATACATACGGTCAATGTATGCAATTAATGCCAAAAAAATGTATTTAAAAAAATCGTAACAGATATTTTAGATAATCGTAATAGACAAAATAATGTAGAAGAAAATATTGAAATTAAATCTAATAGAACATACAAAAGAATATAGTACAGTTAATATAGCACAGTTTGAGGAACATTTCTTTAACTATATTTTAATATTTTTACCTGAAGTTTACCTGAAAACAGAGATTAAAATCAAAAGGACAAAATTACAGAAAAGGAAATACAGTATAAATAAAAACTAAACACAATTTAAATCAGAACTATAAATGAAAGACGCCTGAAATAAAACTGAGATTAAAATCAAGAGTGCAAAATTACAGAAAATGAAATGAAAAGCATGTTTTGAAATTATAGACATACAAAATCAAAATAAATGACTGAAAAAGTTTGCCTTAAAACTGAGATTAAAATGAAAAGGGCAAAATTAAAGAAAAGGAAACACAGTATAGCCAAAGATGAAAAAACTGCAAACGTGGCCACTAACGGGCATTTTATGACGGTATTGCTGTTTTCCTCACCACGCTAGGCGTACAGCAAAGGCGCCTTATCCTCCTTTCGCAATATTTCCAAGGCGAGGATTCCCCAGTAGGGATATTTTTCCTTGATTATTTATATATCCTTAATCATTTATGAGTTGTAAATAATGTAAAAAGCAATCAATTTTTATAATATCAATTATTTTTTAAATTAAAAAAAATTAGTCCCTGCAAAAAAACATTAACATTATCTCCATTAATTTGAACAGAAAAAAAATATTCAGACAGTGGGAAAAAATGTAATTTTGCAAATAGAAATTAAACATTATTATACACTACAGGCCTAAATACACTAACAAAAGTTGAAAGCTTTTATATATCTACATTTAAATCATTTGAGTTGAAAATAATGTACTAAAAAGCAATCAATTCTTATAATATCTGAATCATTTTTCATGTCAACAAAAAATTGCTCCCTGCAAAAAAACACTAACATTATCACCATTAATTTGAATTTATAATAAACCACTAAAAGTCGAAAAGGAAAAATGTCAAATTGTCATTAGGAAAGTAAAGAATTTTGAAAAGTAAAGCTGAAAAGTAAAAATGTCACTTTGTCGAATGTTTGTTAAACAACATCAATTTAAAAACCCCAACACAATATAAATAAGATTAAATTGTCGAATGCTTTTTAACCAAATTCAATTTAAAAACTCAACACAGTATAAATAAGATTGAAATTGTCGAATGCTTATGTTCTATTGAAATTTGTCACTTTAAGTTGTCAAATTAAAAGTTGAACATTGAGGTATACCCAGGTATTACTCTCAAAAAAAAGCAAAGAGATGTGACAATAACAAAATCGAGAAAAAATGTGGTTGATGATCATCTTATGGGATTTATTTAATTATGACAAAAAAAAGGGTGGCTTAAGGCCATGATAACATTAAAGCTGACAAAATTTAAGCTAGGATAAGTCGTCACGCAGATCTGAGGATGCCTGGATTCTCATGCGGTGACCTCTTCGTCGACCCAGGGGGGTCTCTTCTGTGGTCCACATCCTTCGTCATCAGCAGCCAGCGGTGCTCTGTGATTGTCGTTAAAATTCCTTCTTCCAGCGTGGGTTGGTCACGTGATATGATGAGCTGGCCAGATGTGGAATTTTGGCGCCGCCAAGCAGTGGAGCCACGACCGCCAATCAGTGGAGGGGAGCTTGGAAAACACATATTAGTAGTTTTTGTGTGTCTAAGGAGGGAAGGCGAGGAATGCGCAAAGTGGACTGGACATTGAGACTAACCCTTTTGCACGTGCATCCTGGAATGTGTAGACATGAACACAGCGCCTAAAATCGTACAAAAATGGGATTTTTGTTGAATGAAAAAGGTTTGTAGACGGGTCCGTATCCATATCTACAAGATGCGAGGCGTTCTTAAGGGAACAATCCTCAGATGGTGAATATGATGAAAAGGGTAGAATATATCCAGTGTAAAAAGCTGAAAAACGTTACGACATTTCACCCCCGCAGACACACAAAAAAAAGGACCTTTTGCATAAGCAGAAAAAAATGGCGTAACGCCAAAAAGATATGTCTCGTGATGACATTAAAGTATGGTAAACAAAAAAATACAAACACAAAAAAAAACACTGGTCAACACTTCCTCTAAAAAAATATAGTACAGTGGTTAAATAAGGTAATATGAGTATAATAATAATAATAAACAAATGGAGTATCTATGTATAGCATAATAATAAAGAAGCAAAATGAATGAGGGAGAAGATTAACCATTTTACATAAAATATGAATTGTGAGGAAATATGCATAGCTGCCACTACTTTGAGTGGTCTTACAAAAGTATGAAAAGAGTAGCTCGATTGATGACTACCTTACATAACAAATAATATTGTGAATTTTCCCATGCCACAACTTTGAGTGGACTTACATGGGAACAGTGCAGTTGCTCCTGGGATGACAACACGCACAGAAGATATCGAACAGTGAGTACCTTCAGTATCATCACCGACGAAAAAAACACAAATTTAGAGCAAGATGTGTCCTCTAAGTGGACATATCATTGAGTCACACATAAACATTAGCTCTTTTAGAAATTCCATAAAATATTCACCTCAAATAAAAAAGTCCCCATGTATGGGATTCACAAGTTAACCTCCAATTATAAACGTAGTGATAGAACAAAAGCCTTCATTTTTTACAAAAGATTATATGAAGTATATATATAGTATATGCAATAATATCGTACATGTAACAATAAAAATGATATAAGTACTAGTAGCTAATGTGATAATATATAAAATAAGATGGGAAAGTGTTGCTAGGGAGAGGTGACATGTTCACCAAAAAAAAAGGAAAGTGATCTTAAGTGGAGTAGTTAACCCAGTCAACAAGGTACTGTGCATAAAAGGTAAACGTATAATGTATAAAAGTAAAAAAATATGAGTTCTGGCAAAAAAATTACCTAAATTCAAAAATCTCAACATCATTTAAATTACAATTAATCTTAGACCTCAATAGCATGGTATGGACAACAATGACAATGTGCAATATGATGAGTAGTTTATCTTTTTACCTCAGAAAATGTCAACCAATAAGTTATATCGATTGGGATGAGTGTCGTTAACAGTTAGGATCAAACAAATTGTAGAGAATATACGCCTTAACAGTGCAAAAAAAAAAAAAAAGATTTGAGAATTTTTTTACATATAAAATACATAACAAACAAGGAGCCAATGTACGCCAGCGTAGAGAGGCCAGGACAAAACAAAACAACACAATATAACTACTGGGTGCGTCGACTCAACCAAATAATTATATTTACAGAAAAATTAAATTCTCGATCTTAAGTAATATCTCGTTCTGTATTGGCGAGAAGTCGGTTGTTCACTTTGAGAGTTACAGTTAAAGGCTTGATTCAAATAAGGTTTACGAGGAGGAGCTAACAAAAGTCTATCAGTATGAATTTCGAACAAGTTAGCAGAAGAATCATTAAGTATCCTTATAGAATACGTAATCAATGAGTGTCGTGTGACTACTTCATATGGTCCAGTAAACTTTTTATGGAACTTTTTATTGGACTTTAAATATACAATATCACCAATATTGAATTCACGTAATTTTGCATGAGGAAGCAGCTTATCAGATTGATTAATTTGTTTATCTTTAAGATTTTCAATTACTGACACATATATATGTTTTAAGGAACATAAAATATTATGCAAGTAGACAGATTTGTCAAGTTGTTCCACATTAACAGAGTTATCAAAGGTATCAAAAAGGAGGGAGAGTTCCCTAGCAAAATGTAACATATTAGGAGCAAAATTTGTAGATGAATGGACAGAACCATTGTATAAATTTTGATGAATCAATACAGCATGTTTGAAATTGATTTTAGAATCAAGTAATGAGTTGATAGTAGACTTTATTGATGTATTTATACGTTCACTGATACAATTTGCCTGAGGATGACCAGAAGCAGAATGACAAAGATTTATTCCCAATGAAGAAGAAAATTTATTGAATACTTCGGAAGTGAACTGAGTCCCTAAATCAGTTAAAATAGAAGATGGACGACCAAAAGTAGAAATGTAATTGAAAAGAGAGTCAGTAACAGCCTCAGAAGTAATTTTAGCAAGTGGATATAACTGCATGTGTCTTGAAAAATGATCTATTATGGTTAAGATATATTGACTATTTTGTAAAGGGCCTAAAATATCCATGGAAATGATTTGATTTGTAGAATTTGGAATAGGATTAGGTTGGAAAGGAGCTTTACGAATATTATGTTGCTTTTGTTTAATGCAAGTGTGACAAGAATTTATGAAATTAACAGTATCAGCATACATGCCTTTCCAATGATAACGTAATTTGAGTAGGGCATACATTTTATCAATACCAAAATTTGTGAGGTGCATTATATTTAAAATTTTAGCTTTTAGTGAATTAGGAACAACAATGATATTATGAGGAGAAGAATTATTAGCAAATTTGTTGTCCCAGCACAGTAAATTAGTTTTAGGATGAATATAGTATAATTGCAACTTTTTAGAAACAGGATGATTAGAATTTACTGAATTTCGAATTAGATTTAATTGAGCATCCTTATTTTCTTCAGCTAGAAAAGTTTGAGTTGAAATTTCCAAAAATGGATCCCTAGTCTTATCATTACTATTATGGTAAGTACATATATTATAAATTTGACCATTAGGAATATTTGAATGAGACACAGCATTACACTTAGAATTTAAAGTTATGGACGAACTCTGAACATCATTACAAGAGCTATCACCACTATCAGTAGGTCTAGTATCAAAATGAGAAACAATAGGGAGTACTTCTTCAGATTGAAGTAATAAAGGATTATTAGTCAAAGTTTCAGAAGGAGGATTATCATCTAGACGAGAAAAGAAATCAGCAAGAACATTCTCTTTACCAGGAACGTGGACAAAATTAATAGAATATTCACTAAGTTCCATGAGCCAGCGAGTAGTAATGTCAGTTGGACAAGCTGTATGTTTGTAATTAATTAGAGATTTGCTATCAGTGAGAACAGTAAAATCACGATTATAGAGGTAATGTTTAAATGAAGTATACCTTTTGAATAAGGCATATAGTTCAAGTTTAAGAGCAGGATATCTCTTTTCTGAAGGTTTTAAAGCTTTACTAAAATAAGAGATAGGACTAAATTTACCATTAAATTTTTGCATTAGTATACCAGATATTCCATTAAGTCAAGCATCTGTGTTGAGATAAAAGGGTTGCTCCCAATTTGGAAGACTGACAAAAGGATGATTAAAGAAAATCTCTTGTAATTTAGAAAAGGAATTTTGATGACAAGGCTGCCATTTAAATTTAGCTTTAGGAGTAGTCATATCAATTAGTGGTTGAATAAGGGAAGCATATTTTAGAATAAGGTGTCTGTAATAGCCACACACACCAATGAACCTTTTAAGTTGACGTTTAGTTTTTGAAATAGGAAAAGATGTGATTTTAACAATATTAGCTTCAATAGGAGTGATTGACTTTTGCTGGACACGAAAACGCAAAAAATTTATACTAGTAGTGTGGAATGTACGCTTACTAGGAGACAAAGTAATGTTGAATTTAGATAAAACAGACAAAACAGTGGATAATTTGGATAAAGTTTCTTGAAAGTTATTAGAGCCAATGACAATGTCATCTTGATAGGCAAAAATTCCAGGCAGATGAATTTCATCTAGCACTGAATCAATAAGGGATTGAAAAACACTGGATGCAGTCTTGAGACCAAAAACCATCCGTTTGCTTTTATAAGAGCAAAAAGGAGTTGTGAAAGCTACAATATGTTGTAAGTCTTGAGGAAGATCAATTTGCCAATATGCGTTTGGCAAATCCAGAGCAGTGAAAAATTTATAATTCGAAAGGTTTGAAATGATGTTATTAATTTTAGGAAGTGGATAAGATGATGATTTGATGACAGAATTCAAAAGTCGAAGATCAAGTGCAAGTCGATAATTAGGAGTTTGATTGTTAGAGACCGATTTCTTTTTAACGAGGAGCATGGGTCAAGCCCATTCTGTATTCGATCTTTCTATAATCCCTGCAGATTGCATTTCATCTAACTGCTGAATTGCAGTAGATTGCAAGGCCTCAGGAATTGGAAAAGATAAGGTCTTGATGGGAAAGGTCATGTAAAAAAGAAATATGAGGCTTTACCCTATCAATGTAACCTAAAGTGGATAAAGATTTGGAGAAGGCAGCATAATTGTTCATTACAAGTTTTAACAAAGAAATTCTCTCCTCTTCAACCAAATGAGAAAAGTCAAAGTCGGTGGTTAAAAGTTCAGCTTTACGCTGACTCAAGATTTCCTCTGAAGCTTCAATGAAATTGATATGTTGATAACTAGCAGAAGGAGTATCCCGAGATTTTGAAAACCTCTGGATATAGTCAAGGGAAGATACATCGCCAACAGCGGCAGATTTGTTGAGATGAAAAGTTTCATTTGAGTCATTGTGTATAAAAATAAAGAATTTCACTCCAGCTTTTTGCTTTACCTTAGAAGGAAATGCACATACTACTTTCGTAGGGCATGGCGAAAAAGAATTTGGGGAAGATGCACATGCTACATTTGTAGGGCATGGCAACAAAGTGTCTGACGAGGAAGAATCCTCACCTTCCACAACAGCATCTTGTACTGAGTGTACCAAAGGATAGCAGACTATGAAGGACTTATCAAAACGAGGAGAGAACAGAAATTCAGAATTAGGAATATCACAATGAGTGTGAACCTCAATATATGTCTTATCATGTGGTTGCAGTAACAATTTCTGAGATATATATACATTTGTGTCATAATTCGAAACAATAGGTGCAACATTAGAAGAACAATCATTTAAATTAACAGAAACTTCATTAGAATTTACCATATTTACACTAGGCATATCAAAAGCAACAGAAACATTATCATGACAAATGGTATAGTTCTTGTGTCCTGCATGAGGAACATTAATTAATGGTATACACAAATTTTTAACAAATAAACAAGAATCTGGAATATTTAGAGAAATACTATTTTGTTTCATAAAATCATATCCTAGAATAGCATTAAATACAGTAGAATTGAGCTGAGTTATGAAGAAAGAATGCTTAAATGATAACTTATCAATTCTAAAAGAAAATTGAGCACATCCAACAAAATTTACAGTTTAATTGATAGTTTTGATGGCTAGGTTTCTGGATAACAATTTATACTTAATTAGATGTTTTATAGAATTAAAAAAAGCTTGAGAGATTAAACTAATTGTTGAACCAGAATCGATCAACATAGGTACATCATGGTTTTGCAGATTAACATTAATTATCGGCAAAGACACAGTATCAGATTTATTATCTTCATTATTTGCAATATTATAATTTGCATGATTAGATAAGGTATGATGTGAATTGGTAGTTATATTATCATGGGAATTAGATGGCATAACATTATTTGCATCAGTTTGAGTACACACATTATTGGTAATGGTAATAGGTTTACATTGTGTCTCAATATTCTTGCTAGTTTTATTTTGAGACATCACCTGGTGATTTGACAAGATGACATTAGCTGACTGGGCTACCATTGAGAACTGATTTTCAGCACAATCAGTCTCTTTCATTAGTTTAAATTATTGTTACTATTAAACGTGGGTGCATGAACATTGGGGAAACCTGAATTTGCCTGATTATTATTATTATTTGAGTTATTATTTACATTGGTTCCCAGAGACCTTTTAAATGCAAAACAATCCTTCATTAAGTGGTTAATTTTACCACAAAAAGCACATTTAATATTTCTAGAATTAAAGTTGTGTCGAGTAAACTTTCTGTAAGGTACAAAATTATTCCTGTTATTTCTACCAAAATTAGTCATGTTGTTGCGACTAGAATTGTCTATACGATTATTCGCAAAATTAGATCTTCGATTATTATTATGATTTCTGAAGTATGGCTTCTGAGTGGGCTTGCTATGATTAGAAGTTAAGTTTTTTATTTCGTTCTGTAATGCATTAACTTGCTCGGTCAAATGAGCAACAGTATCAGGGTTTGCTACCTGGCTTGCCAAAACATTGGTTTCTAATTGTATTTCCTGCAATTGCTGCGAACGAGGTACAGCCATATCATATGATTTTATATTATCCTCTATTATTTTTATTTTGTGGGATTGAGGAATTGCCTCCAAGAATTTTTGATATTTTATAGCATCTAGGGCCTAAGGATCATTAATTTCAGGGTACATTTTTTGTATTAATAAATCTAACCTATGAGCTAAATTTAATATAGTTTCAGAAGGTAACAATCTGAGAGAGTTAAGCTCTTGGATTGAAGTTAACTTGGATTGGGGCTTGAAGAATTCAGCAAATTTTTCTTTTATCTCCTGAATAGTTTTTAAAGACTTAAATTGAGAACATTCGATGAAGTATTTGAGAGCAACGCCTGATAATTTAGTTTTTAGAAAAGCAATAGTTTGAGAATCGGACCATTTGTTAAAGTTTTGTAGATCTTGAACTTGATCAAAAAAAAAGTTTAAAAGACCAGAATCACCATCGAATGGTAGTATGTTCAGAAGCAAAGATTGATTTGGAGCCATTTTTAACAAAATACAACTGAGTACACAAGTTCAGTCACAAAAATAATATCTCTATAGGTTTAGTATAAATGAAAGAAAATTATTTGTGCAATACAAAAGCTAGACGATTTGACAAAAAAAAGGCAAAATTAAATAACATCATTACGTACTTCATTATCACGTACATATATACATTTCATAAGGAAGAAAAAAAAGCTTATCAACACTTCACAAAAACATATATGATCATTAAAATAAACCTTTTTAAATGATGTTAGATAATTGATATGATAAAAATTAGATAACACTATACGCGTTATATACACAAAACCAAAAAAATTAAGAGGTAAAATAATAAATGCCAGAAACTCATTTAAAAAAATAAAGTAAATTAAAATAAAAAAAACACAGACATGAGTTGACTGGAAGGTTCGTTCGTTACTTGGCACCAATCTGTTCTATTGAAAGTTGTCACATTAAGTTGTCAAATTAAAAGTTGAAGATTGAGTTATACCCAGGTATTAATCTAAAAAAAAGCAAAGAGATGTGACAATAACAAAATCGAGAAAAAATGTGGTTGATGATCATCTTATGGGTTTTATTTAATTATGACAAAAAAGGGTGCCTTAAGGCCATGATAACATTAAAGATGAAAAAATTTAAGCTAGGATAAGTCGTCACGCAGATCTAAGGATGCCTGGATTCTCATGCGGCGACCTCTTCGTCGACCCAGGGGGGTGGTCTCTTCTGTGGTTCATATCCTTCGTCATCGGCAGCCAGCGGTGCTCTGTGATTGTCGTTAAATTCCTTCTTCCAGCGTGGGTTGGTCACGTGATATGATGAGCTGGCCAGATGTGGAATTTTGGCGCCACCAAACAGTGGAGCCACGACCGCCAATCAGTGGAGGGGAGCTTGGAAAACATATTAGTAGTTTTTGTGTGTCTAAGGAGGGAAGGCGAGGAATGCGCCAAAGTGGACTGGACATTGAGACTAACCCTTTTGCAAGTGCATCCTGGAGTGTGTAGCCATGAACACAGAGCCTAAAATCGTACAAAAATAGGATTTTTGTTGAATGAAAAAGGCTTGTAGACGGGGCCGTATCCATATCTACAAGATGCGAGGCGTTCTTAAGGGAACAATCCTCAGATGGTGAATATGATGAAAAGGGTAGAATATATCAAGTCTAAAAAGCTGAAAAACGTTACGACAGCTTATTAACCAAAATCAATTAAAAAAGTAAACACAGTATAAATAACATTTAAAAACGCCATGTGAAATTTTATACACATCTCAGAATTTTAGTAGATTCAGCCTTTCATCATTCTTCTACTACTAAATGTTAAAAAGTAAAAATGTCAAATTGTCTAATATTTGTTAACAAAAATCTATTTAAAAACTATGCACAGTATAAATAACATAGAATTAATAACAGTATAAATATCATAAAATAAATAACCGGCATTTCTTCTCTTATTTGTGTCTTTCAAAAGACTGGTATAAATTAAATTAACGCTTCTTGATCTGTGGCTTGTCCATTCATGTTGTTGGCTTGAATGCTATATTAAAGTCTGTATAGCGTTGATGAAATTCCCTTGAGTCTTCTTTCACTTTTCTTTCTTGAAATATCAGTTTAGAGAGACTCAGGATATACTATATTTTTGTTCTTCCATTTGGAGCTAGGATGTAGAGATTTTCGGCTTATAAAACTCTAGAACAACCCACATAAAGTTGACCATGGGAGAAACAGGGTTTGAGAAGATCGAGCCCAACTACTTTTAGCAATTGCCCTTGTGCCTTGTTAATGCTCATGGCGAAACTTAAACGGACAGGGAACTGAAGTCTTTTAAATTGAAATGGTATATCGGAAGGGATTATTGGTATCCTGGGAATAAATACGACTTCGCCTGCAGAGTGTCCTGTCATAATGGTGGCTTCAATTACATTCGGCATCAGATTCTTTACAGCAAGTCTTCTTCCATTGCAGCGTGAAGGTGGATGCAGATTTCTGAGCAGCATAATTGGTGCACCAATCTTCAGCTCTAATATGTGAGAGGGTACTCCAGACGGCTCCAAAGTATTTAAAAATTCTGTGGTGTAGTGTACCGCTTCTTCTGTATCACAGGTGGTGTCGATCGATTTGTAAACTTGAGCTTTACCTGGCAATTCTTGTAAAAGCTGCTTAATGATGACGTTGACATCCTCGCTTCTTGGGGCAAGGATTGCTCTTTCGCACAGCCATGTGTGATCAGTGAAGTGCTGGGCCACATTTGGAAACACCGCCTCCTTCAGCTGTTGTTGAGTTGTCACAATCATTCCAATCGTTCCCATGGTTATACATCCTGTATTATAAGCAGTAATGGCTCTATTTCCAAGTTGTAGAAGGTTATCTGCAAATTGCTGGGCTAAGGGATCACCATTGACATAAACTCGCATGTTTGTTGAAAGATCAAGTCTTTCCATGTCATTCCACACGTAAGACGATTTTAAGCAGGCCTGCATTTCATCCGCCCTAGTTCCACGTGGAATAACCGGAAGTGTCTGTCGAAAGTCGCCAGCCAACACCATAGTTAAGCCTCCCATTCTGTAATTGTTACCTCTGATGTCCTTCCGTGTGAAATCGAGTGCTTCGAATGCGGCATTCTGGGACATGGTGCATTAATCCCAGACAATTAACTTGCAATACTTCAGAACCCTTGCCTTTCCTTAATTTTTTGAAATGTTACACGCAGAAGTCTCTGTGTTTGCCAGATTTAAGGGTAACTTGAAAGCCGAATGAGCTGTCCTCCCTCCTGTCAATAGTGTTGCAGCAATGCCAGAAGAAGCAACAGCCAGGGCAATTTCGTTTCTGTGTCGCACTTTAGCCAAAAGAAGATTGATTATAAAAGTCTTCTCTGTACCTCCTGGAGCATCCAAAAAGAATATGCCACCGCGACCATTGAAAACTGCTGTTGTGATCTTGTCAAATGCTTTCTTTTGATCTGGGACCATTTTCGGCTCATTTTCATCTATGTATGTTGCGAGTACATTCGTATCATAATGTCGCTCCATACGTTCTTCACTCGGCAGGACTGAATCAAGGTTTCGATTTGGTTGTGGAATTCTAAAGCTTTTTAGGTCCGATCCACCGATTCGTCACTGTAGTCCAGATCCATATTCTGATGCTGCATGCGTGCTTGGTGCAGCATGTCTTCGGACAGGTTCTCCTTATGATTCATCCATATATGTTCGGGAGATGACATGGAGCATGTATGTAGCATTACAGCAAACAGATTTCGTAAAACCTTTGGTGATCGAGATGCAGCCGCTTCTTCGAATGCATTATTCCAGTGGTCATCGTTCTCCAAAAAGCCTCTAAGCTGGCAGGCCTTTTTGTAAGTTTCACAGAGCCGTCCCTGAAATGTTTTCAAATCTTCAAATGATTTTGGGCCTGGTACCTCATGCAGCAGGAGGCGCAGGTGAAAGGACTCTGAATTGTTTGGATGGGCGGTGTACACCCGGTCCACTGCATCGCTTGACCTTATTCCTGTTTGCTCAGGTACAACGTGTCCTTGTTTTCGACGGTTCCATGTCTTGTTTCTATTGTTCCAAGTGTAGTAATTAGGAACTTGGTTGTACAACAGAGTGCGTGCAAACTCCTCTTTGGTGCAAAGTCTGAAGAAAGACGTGAGTGTCGTTTCCTGAGGTGTTTGGGCATGTTTAGCAGCGTTTTCTGGTGTGAAGTAGACTCTGTCCATTCTCAAGGTGGACGCTCAGATGAATCACTGTGGGGTGGCGCTGATGAATAGGAAAGTTGAGTATTCGCCCTACTGCTTCATTGCTGCTGATATATCTTCCCATTTGATACTGGACAATTTCATTTAAGTCATTCTCGCCACTGTTGACTTGAAAAACAACCATGTCAGATCCTTTGTTAATATACTTACAGACATACTTTATAGACTTAACAGAATTGCAATACTCTAAGTTGATATGGGCATTGAAATTTTTTGTTAGTAAAGGGCAATACGGGACAATCCAAGTATTGTCTATAGACACTTGCGATCCTTTATAAACGATGTCAGCCTTAAATCCCCCGTCTTGTGGTGATTTGCGCCGATAAAATGGATATCCGTTTCGTCCTGTTTGAGTCTCTTTCAAAATTGGTGCGGGTATCTTTGAGTGGAAATTCCATCTTTCATGCATGGAGAGGTTCGATTTATGGATCCGCAGGGGCCGTGCACCATCTGCTTAGTTACAATTGAAAACAGTCCCGGGTCTTCCTGTTCATTAGGGATTTCTGCTCTGATAAAGTCATCCACGAGGTGAACGTGTACGGAATCCTTGAGCCAAATCAGAATGTGAGCATGAGGCAGTCCTCGCTTCTGCCACTCTATCGTGTACATATGACACTGAACTTCTCCAAAAATCTTTGCCTTTCTGATGAGACTCATAAGCGTATTTTGTTTCTGATGAAATAATCTTGCTGAGAAATCATGACGATCCTGTGGTTTTTGTCCAATAAATAGTTCTTCCTGTATCTCTGTCCAGTTTAGATTGCAGGTGAAAGTGATGAAAAGATCTGGTCTTCCGTAGTTTCTCACGTAGGTCATGGAATCTTGATTACGCTCGTGCATGTACCTTGGACCCCCTGTAATGCTGGAAGGCAAGATGATCAACTGGCCTATGTCGGAGATATTTCCATCATTCACGACCGCATCCTTCAAATGAGCATACTGTTCAAATCTGAGAGTCCTCTGATTTATTCGTATGTACAATAGTCTTTCCGATTCAATCTTGGCATACATATCAACGATAAATTGGTGGAACAGGTCTTTGCTTCTCAGTAATGTGTTGAAATTTGAAGAACGTATCATCATCCTGTAAGCATAGAATTGCATAGCTGAAATCTTCTTAGTTTGGGGCATTCCTGTAGTTGGATCTTTTAGTCGCAGTTCAAAATTATATCCATCCTCCCCCTGCCAAAAAATGAGTGGATACTGTAGCGCGTCGTAGGACCTGTGCGTCTCGGGAATGGGTGCCCCTTCTTCTTTTTTTTGAGGGTGCCCCTTCTTTCTTCTAAAACTATGTCTCTTGTCCCATGTTGTTCGCCCACCATGATCAAAGCGACTTCTTCTGTTGCGGGGCGTTGAACAGCCTCTCATGTTCACCGTGTGGGGTTCTGTCCGCTACGATCACCAATTTGAATTCCGGGCTTATCTTATCCATAGACGACTTAAAGCTCTGGATGTAACAGTTGTGATCATGGAGCATACCTTGCAACTGTAGTACTATGTCTCGTCTGGTTTGTGGCTTGTTTTACAACGATGCTCTGCTTGTTGTGTAGTGTCTCCGACAAAGTAAATTTGTAAATAATTTAGGCTCTTCCCTCGGTAGAGGCTGCAGACTGCCAATGCGGTGATAAACTTGACCCTGTACCTTAAATGTAGGCATGTACCCGGGCTGTCTAATTTCTTTCGTTGTGCCAAAAGAGGTCATCTGGAAACAGGAATTGTAGCTTCTTATATTAGAAAGGAAATGTTTAGCTTCTTGAGAAGTGCCGCTGAGTAAAGAACATAGGGGCTCAGGTGGATCCATCAACTGTGGCAGTTAAACCTTCCCTCCGCTGCAGCATATAAATGTGGCTTCACCTTTCCACTTCTTTGCTCCACAATGTTGGCAAGTTTCAGACATGGATCCAATGTTACACGAAGGATCAGATATGTAATTTGCCGATGGGTCGTAATGAAAAGCTGCATTTTCAAAATTTATGTACATGCGCCTTCGGGCAGCACTTTGTCTAGTTCTATCCTGCTGTAGTCTCGTTTGTCTTTCCAGGGTCGATTCAGTATCTCTTCTTCTTTGCTCGCGTTCTCTGTTTTCTACCTGTCTCGCATCTCTTTCCGGGGTGCATTCTGCTTCTCTTCTGCTTTCCTCTTGTTGTCTGTTTGCTTCCTGTCTTACTTCTCTTTCCGGGCTAGATTCAGCTTGTCGTCTTCTTTTCTGTTGTTGTCTCATTTCTTCCAGTCTCGCTTGTCTTTCTGGGGTAGATTCAGCATCTATTTTTGTTTGCTGTTGTTGTCTCATTTACTCCACTCTCGCTTCTCTTTCCGGGGATGATTCAGCTTCTCTTTTTATTTGCTCTCGTTGTCTGTTCTGTCGCTGTTGTGATTGAAGACATTTTTTTTCTGGGAGGCTGTGGCATCTTCAAAAACACTTCTGAGGACATAAAACATTAGGCTCAAAATAAAAGCAAATAAAATGAAAGACCATAAAATGAAACTGAGATTAAATTTAAAAGTGCAAAATTACAGAAAATGAAATAAAAAAAATAGAACCAAGGACATAAAACATTAGGCACAAAATAACAGCAAATAAAATGAAAGACCCTCAAATGAAACAGAGATTAAATTTAAAAGTGCAAAATTACAGATAATGAAATAAAAAATAGAACCAAATGAAACTGCAAGCAACAGTATTTGAATCTGCAAAGAAAAAGAAGTGAGTTACCAATAAAAAAAATTACTTAAAAAAATCAACACATTAAAGAAAATCTCGCCAAAAATTCACGGCTACCACACCTCACACAAAATCACCAAACTTGGCATAGGGTGCATCTGAAGAAGCTGTACCAAATGCATTTGATCAGATGAGATATATAAGCAACAAAAAGAAACAAAACAAATCTGCATTACCATCATATGTAATACATTTAAACCATGCTTTAACATCAAAAAATTTATGTAAGGTTATAAAAGCATGACATTTTTGGTTTAAATGTATTACACATGCATTATTTTGTATGTCATTTGATACTCTATGTAATTTGATACTTTATGTCATTTAATACTTTATTCAAATATATTTTTTCTATTTTCAAACTTCATTTTGAAGGTGAGATTTTTTTTAATGCGTTAATTTGCTATTTTTTTAAATTTTTGGTTTAAATGTAAACTTTTGAAAACTAAGGTGTACCGAGTAAATAAATTTTTTCATTTGATTAAGTTTTTTCTTGACAAAAATAATTTTTTTTTTCTCTCTCTTAACTTTTCTTCTTCTGTTATATTGCTATGTGATATCTATATAATTTTTTTAGGAAACTTAGCAGACTTTAGAATTTTCGTCGTGGGTTCATTTGTGAGCATAGTTTAAATTCAATTTGACGATGTTTCAGTGTACAAATCTGATGATAGAGCAAAATTTGGTCAATTTCGTTGGGGAATGAATAAATAAACAACAAAAAAAAAAAAAAAGGAAAATTTAAAATTTAAAAAAAATATATATATATATTATTAAAAGATTAGCGTGTATTATGTTTTATTATTGTGTTTTATTATTATTATTATCATTATTAATACTATTATTATTGAATGCATGGATAGCACATTATATGTTTCACACAAATGGCAGCGCAAGGAAAAGAGAACATTTTTACTCTTTCCGCGAGTTAAACACATAATGGTGATTATGCACATTTGCCAACGTTTTTGAAAATTTCATCTTCGCTGTACGATTTTAGCGGAGAGATTTCTATTTCTGTAAGATAACCTTTTCTTTACATTTTAATCTCTGATCACATGTGTTGATCGAGCCACTATTTTGTTATTATTTTTTTTACAGGGTATGCATACCATTTTCTATGATGTTAGGTAATGTTAGTCAGAGTTAATGTAAGCTTAAAGAAAACTTTATAAATTTTGAATTTTTTTTTTTAAATCAGTAAAACTTGCAGCACTATAAGGGAAGATTTTGACCTCCTGAACTTTTACAACTGATGTCATTCATGATTTTTTTTACTGCCATTGTGACTTTTGTGCAGTTGGAGTCTATTTTGCTGAAGTGAATGGAGCCAATCCGTTCTTCAACCCCTACAGACTGTGGCGTGCCAGTACGCCTAGAAAAGGGGGGGGAGTGATTGTTGTGAAGGATCCACAATTTGGACATTTTGAACTCCTTCCAACGTTATAGCCATTTTGTTCTTCCAACACGATTACGGAGCATAAATCGGCCATATTGGAACTGCACCAATTTTCCAAGAAACATCGCACCCCCTGAATTCCTCAAGACAGGGGAAAGAAATTCCAGGAAATTCAACGGTCTTCCAATTTTCTTGGAAATAAGCGTACCACGTGGGTCAACCATGGGAATGTCAGAGCATCCTGCCCTCGAATAAAAAACTCGAAGAGGCAATAAATTTACGGGAATAACTAACCTGGGGAGGGGTTATAATGAAGAATGTAGGAGCCCCGAGTGTGGGAGAAAGGACGTTCGGAGAGAGTGCGAGGGAGCGATTGGAGGTAGCGAGCTGCGAAGAGACCCTGGGAAGAAAAGATGCCCCCGTAAAAATGGCGAGATGTCCGTCTTCAACCGCCAGCGCCGAATCCTGTTGCCTCCCAGTGAAGAGCCACTTGAATTTCAGCCCGATCCCTAAAGCCTCCTCCTGTAGAAGTGCCTCAACGAAGCCATGCTCTGCTGTTCCATCAAAACTCCCCAGGTTGGTCATAAATTCCCCCTTTAAATAGTGCTCATGCCTTTTGAGAGATTACGAGACTTTTATTTCACTCGACCCGTAATGGTTATGCCGCAGGAAGCGGATGAAGTATGCCCTAATTCGGTTAAAAATATGTATAGCCAAGATCTTAAATATAATATGTAAACCCGGCCTTTTCTTGTAAAATATTGTATAATAAATGTTGTTATTTTTTATTTATGAACGCATAGTTCCCTTTGGAGTTCACCTCCCTATATTTACACAACGCAAAGGGGTATCTCTGGTACCCCTCATAACATATATTGGTGCCTCGTGACGAGGATTTCCCTGGGTATGTTATAATATTTTTACTTTAGTCCAAAACCTGGGGATACTAAAAAAAATTTTTTTTTGTGTATCTTGGCAAAAGCTTTTAATGTCGTGCAAGGTTCTTATGGTTCATACATATATCGGTAAAGTGTTATGCATACATTTTTTTTAAAAATTTCTCTCTTTTCTTTCCCTTGTACCTGCCATGCCTACATGTTGTGTGAACAAATTGTATTGAAATGTTAGAGCTTATGTGTTCGCGGCTAGTATATATATAATTCTAGGATAATGATTTTTACTTTATTTTGATTATTATATGTTTCGCATGTATATGTTAAAACAAAAATTGTTTAAAAGGGTTTGTCTTGAAGCACAATAGAATTATCTTGGGTTACCTCTCCTTGCTTTATTTTATTGTATTATGGCGTCGCCTTCCGATTCAGTTGTTAGCGGGAAAACTCCCGGCTTTACGCATTTAGTGTCCACGTTCGATGGTGCCCCAGATTCAGACTGCTATGAGTTTTTTTTTATGCAATTCAAGGCCTTAGCAACTTTTGTTCAGTGGTCGCCCGTAGGAAAAATTGCTATGTTTAAATACCGGTTGAGGGGCAAGATAATAATTGTGTATAATAGTAACGAATAATGAGTGAATAAGAGAAAATAATGAATAACAAAATAAAGATAGTAATAAATTTAGGAGGCAGTACGGTGAATAATGCGCGAATTTTACTGTTCTGTAGGCAAAAGAGCCACTTTTTTAAAATGGTGTTCTAGTAAGAGGGAGCAAGACGAAATCCACACTTTCGCCACTCGGAATTCAACTTTACCCTTAAAACGGGAACGCGACTTTGATCGCGGGGAATAGGAAGAATGACCCAAAATAAGGGGGGAGTGAAAAAAGTTAATGTCGTTGGATCTTCAGAACACACTAAATATTCGAGGTTCCCTCGCCCCTTTCTGGACAGAAGAGAATGGGAGGGGGAGTTCACAGCAACTTGGTGGACCCCCGGCTAAACAATTGCCCCACAGAGAGAGTGAAAAAGTTAGTCTCGCTAATCCCCCAACGCTAGGTTCAGGGCGAAAATGTAACGTGAGGTCGCGAATAGTTGTATTATGCTCTCCAACGGGGTGTCAAACAAAGCAAAATTCGAAAGCCGTATTGCGAACTGAGATGCAGAGTCTAGACATTTATCAAAACCGCAAGCGAACCGCTGCCGGAAGAAAATTGCAAAAATCAGGCGAATGGGAAATAGACGCTCAATACTTCTGCTAAGCTATTGAACTTTCTTTACTCGCGCAGAATTTAAGACTTTTTACTTAAAATGTTTTTGGTTCAGTTAGATCAGTAAGTCATGGACAGAACTCTTTGGGAATGGCCGCCTAAGGTTTTCTGCCCATTTGCCAATTTACAAGGGAAAACTCGGTTTAAGGGGTTTTATCGTTTTCTCCAGAGGGTCTGATCAACTATCTTGTGTCAACGATAGGCTTTTGAAAACTAAGGTGTACCGAGTAAATAAATTTTTTCATTTGAATAAGTTTTTTCTTGACAAAAATAATTTTTTTTTTCTCTCTCTTAACTTTTCTTCTTCTGTTATATTGCTATGTGATATCTATATAATTTTTTTAGGAAACTTAGCAGACTTTAGAATTTTCGTCGTGGGTTCATTTGTGCGCATAGTTTAAATTCAATTTGACGATGTTTCAGTGTACAAATCTGATGATAGAGCAAAATTTGGTCAATATTGTTGGGGAATGAATAAATAAACAACAACAAAAAAAAAAGGAAAATTTAAAATTTAAAAAATATATATATATATATTATTAAAAGATTAGCGTGTATTATGTTTTATTACTGTGTTTTATTATTATTATTATCATTATTAATACTATTATTATTAAATGCATGGATAGCACATTATATGTTTCACACAAATGGCAGCGCAAGGAAAAGAGAACATTTTTACTCTTTCCGCGAGTTAAACACATAATGGTGATTATGCACATTTGCCAACGTTTTTGAAAATTTCATCTTCGCTGTACGATTTTAGCGGAGAGATTTCTATTTCTGTAAGATAACCTTTTCTTTACATTTTAATCTCTGATCACATGTGTTGATCGAGCCACTATTTTGTTATTATTTTTTTTACAGGGTATGCATACCATTTTCTATGATGTTAGGTAATGTTAGTCAGAGTTAATGTAAGCTTAAAGAAAACTTTATAAATTTTGAATTTTTTTTTTAAATCAGTAAAACTTGCAGCACTATAAGGGAAGATTTTGACCTCCTGAACTTTTACAACTGATGTCATTCATGATTTTTTTTTACTGCCATTGTGACTTTTGTGCAGTTGGAGTCTATTTTGCTGAAGTGAATGGAGCCAATCCGTTCTTCAACCCCTACAGACTGTGGCGTGCCAGCACGCCTAGAAAAGGGGGGGGAGTGATTGTTGTGAAGGATCCACAATTTGGACATTTTGAACTCCTTCCAACGTTATAGCCATTTTGTTCTTCCAACACGATTACGGAGCATAAATCGGCCATATTGGAACTGCACCAATTTTCCAAGAAACATCGCACCCCCTGAATTCCTCAAGACAGGGGAAAGAAATTCCAGGAAATTCAACGGTCTTCCAATTTTCTTGGAAATAAGCGTACCACGTGGGTCAACCATGGGAATGTCAGAGCATCCTGCCCTCGAATAAAAAACTCGAAGAGGCAATAAATTTACGGGAATAACTAACCTGGGGAGGGGTTATAATGAAGAATGTAGGAGCCCCGAGTGTGGGAGAAAGGACGTTCGGAGAGAGTGCGAGGGAGCGATTGGAGGTAGCGAGCTGCGAAGAGACCCTGGGAAGAAAAGATGCCCCCGTAAAAATGGCGAGATGTCCGTCTTCAACCGCCAGCGCCGAATCCTGTTGCCTCCCAGTGAAGAGCCACTTGAATTTCAGCCCGATCCCTAAAGCCTCCTCCTGTAGAAGTGCCTCAACGAAGCCATGCTCTGCTGTTCCATCAAAACTCCCCAGGTTGGTCATAAATTCCCCCTTTAAATAGTGCTCATGCCTTTTGAGAGATTACGAGACTTTTATTTCACTCGACCCGTAATGGTTATGCCGCAGGAAGCGGATGAAGTATGCCCTAATTCGGTTAAAAATATGTATAGCCAAGATCTTAAATATAATATGTAAACCCGGCCTTTTCTTGTAAAATATTGTATAATAAATGTTGTTATTTTTTATTTATGAACGCATAGTTCCCTTTGGAGTTCACCTCCCTATATTTACACAACGCAAAGGGGTATCTCTGGTACCCCTCATAACATATGGTATTAAGCAACAACTCTTGAAGCATTTTACCGTTGCTTCTGAAAAATCAAGTTGTAATTTTATTTCATGAAACGTACTATTTAATAAGAAATGTAAAATATTTTATGCAATTAATAAACACTGAAAAAATACATATCTATTATAAAAAAATAAATTTTATTAAAATCTTATTCAATAATGAATTCAATATAAATTTGAGCTTTTCTCATTGAAGTTCGCTTCTATTTACATTTTTTACTCTATCCCACTCCCTTCATTAATATCGAACCAAACTTTTTAAAAATCCCCATTTGTACATACTGTGCAAATATGTTGAGAGGAAAGGTTGAGCCAAGGAAATAAAAATGGTATATTGCTTTATTGTAAATTTTTTGAAAAGAACATGTAGTGAATAGATCAAAAATACATACTGAACACAAAAATAGCAAAACTAACTAACTTCACAAACCATAACGCATGTTCACTATGAATACTGGGAGAGTAGCTACAGACAATCAAAGAAAAAGCATACTGTGTATTTGTTTAGAAATCTTATTAAAATAACCTTTCTGGGGCGCAGTTGGCCAGGCCAATGTCTTCAATTCATCAAAACTACCTATACAGGTGTCATCTGGACCCCCTAGGGGTTAATATTGTACAACGGTATTAAGCAACAACTCTTGAAGCATTTTCCGTTGCTTCTGAAAAATCAAGTTGTAATTTTAATTTATGAAACATACTATTTAATAAGAAATGTAAAATATTTTATGCAATTAAAAAACACTGAAAAAAAAACATATCTATTATAAAAGAAATAAATTTTATTAAAATCTTATTCAATAATGAATTCAATATTAATTTGAGCTTTTCTCATTGAAGTTCGCTTCAATTTACATTTTTTACTCTATCCCACTCCCTTCAATAAAATCGAACCAAACTTTTTCAAAATCCCCATTTGTACATACTGTGCAAATATTTTGAGAGGAAAGGGTGAGCCACAGAAAAAAATGGTATACTGCTTTATTGTAAATTTTTTGAAAAGGACATGTAGTGAAGAGATCAAAAATACATAATGCACACAAAAACTAACAAAACTTACTAATTTCACAAACCATAACGCATGTTCACTATGAATACTGGGATAGTAGCTACAGACAATCAAAGAAAGGGCAAACTGTGTATTTGTTTAGACACCTTAGTAAAATAACCTTTCTAGGGCACAGTTGGCCAGGCCAGTGTCTTCAACTCAGCAAAACTACCTATACAGGTGTCACCTGGACCCCTAGAGGTTAAAATTGTACAACGGTATTAAGCAACAACTCTTGAAGCAACTTACCGTTGCTTCTGAAAAATCAAGTTGTAATTTTAATTCATGAAACATACTATTTAATAAGAAATGTAAAATATTTTATGCAATTAAAAAACACTGAAAAAAAACATATCTATTTTAAAAAAATAAATTTTATTAAAATCTTATTCAATAATGAATTCAATATTAATTTGAGCTTTTCTCATTGAAGTTCTCTTCAATTTACATTGTTTACTCTATCCCACTCCCTTCAATAAAATCGAACCAAACTGGTTCAAAATCCCCAATTGTACATACTGTGCAAATATTTGGCTTTGCCGGCCATTCTTGTAAAAAGTCAGAATGTAATACATAAGTTTACACTAATTACACATTAATAGAAATTTTATACATGATTTCATCAAATAATCTATTTATTATTATTAAAAAGTATTTTTTAAAGTATATTGCATAAAGAATTTAAGTATAAGTATCTCTAACTTACCACGTGCTTTCAAATTTCAAACAGAACGCTGAAAATCTCGTAATCGAATCACTTCACTTCACAGTCGAATCTCATTGAAGTTCGCTTCAATTTACAGTTTTATAAATCTCCATAAATCCCCCAAAAATCGGTATATATCTATTTAGTTTCAATAAAGTATTTATTATTGTTAAAAAGTGTGAATAAAGTTTTAAACTGTAAGTAGAAAAATTATCAATGACACGTTTCTTTTCAGGGATTCTTTTTTTAGTGAAAATCACACTGTGAAAGAATCACGTTTTGTTTACAAAATATCATCGGAAGATCTCAAGATTAGAATTCAAATAACTCTAAAACTATTGAAATAACAGATTAAGTGTAAGCAGAATAAAGTATAAATTTTTAAAGCTCTTTCCAAATATGTAACATTTATGTACTTTCATGAAAAAAAAAAAATACATCGATTTCGACATTTTTCGAAGATGGCTGAATTTAAGCAGGTCGCACCGGAATTTCTTGGTAGACGGCTTGGATGGCTATTCCATTTCTGTACTTACCCTTCAAAAATTGTTGGTTTTTTATTAATTAAAAATTAACGGTAATAACATTTATAATTCGGGCTTCGAGGTATAGATGTTCAGACTCTTCACTACCCGTGTGCCAAATTTCACAGTTGTAAGTTTTTTAGATTCGTCTCTAGGCCTCACATATATAAACACACACACGGACACTTGCTTTTATTAATAAGATATATATATATATGTATATATAAGAAATAAACATCGTCTCATTTTAAATTTAAACTCATTTAGTATTAGGTCTACGATTATATAGTTTTAGGCTATGAAAAAAATACGGCGGGCCTTTTAATGGGGGGGAGGGGGCAATTGTCCCTACTGCCCCTCCCCCTTCCGCCAATGACGCAAGCAGTGGAAGAAAGAGTGTGGCAGTCATTTGACGTATTGGACAAAGAAATTCATAAAATGTTTTTGAAATCGGTATCACGCCAGCAGAAGATTACCGATTATTTCTGTATCAGAACAGTGAGCAACAATTAAAGGTAAAATGAATTTATATCCATTTGTCTTTCATTTTTAATTAATTTAATTAGTATTGTGTCAGTTTAATGTTATCGATTTCAGTCAATTTAATTCATTAATGATCATTTTTAATAGATTTTATAGTTTTTTAATACATCATTATTAACCCGAGAGCACTCGCGCCCAATTTCGAACACAAGAACTCGCGCCGGGTATCTCATACCCTAGTTCATTTCTGCTATTTAAATATCAATTAATATTGTTTATATGCAAACCTTATGTAACTAAAGAACATAAGATAATAAATTAAAGATTTTTTAGTGAATTTTAATAATACTTACATTTTTATAGACAATTTTTACAAACTACATACTGATGTTCAACACAGACATTTTTCCCATTTTTGGCACATAAACTTTGTTTTTCAGTCCTTATTACTTGGGCAAATTTAACATCGTTTATATTTTGTCTTGAGTTTTTTTGCAGGCGGTTCATTATTAGTTTTTTCCAGTTCCATTGAAGGGCTTGAATAAGTTGTTTTTGTTTGAGGCACCATCATATTTAGCATGTTGCTATTGAAGAGAACATTCCATGCATCTACGGAGAAGCGACATCTCTTGAATAATTTGTATTACCTGGAAGCTTGATAATTACGTTCTTTGAAAGCTTTCTTACATTCTGATTTCTTACATTTTGCCGGTATTTTTTCTTCAGCCATTTTGTAATTTTATCTTTACCAATATAAAAATCGGCTATTGACAGTGAACCTTTATCTTCGGTTTCTGTCTCAATTTCAGTAGAAGAATCGTGATTGCTACAGTATTCTCCAACCTCAGAGGCATCATTATCTTGGGATAAAGCTTCATTATCACTAGAAACAGTCTCTAAAATGTGTCGCAGTTGTTTTATTTCCTCGTCGTAATTCAAAAATCGCGCCATGATGCACTAAACTGACAGAAAAAAAGGAAAAATCTGACTGACGCGAGGACTCGCACGGGTATGACATACCCGTCAAAATTTTTTTCTCAAAATCTATTTATTGAGCAGACTTAGTTTTTACCCCGCTGAAAGAATGTGACCTTGAATACAGCTACACGAAATTTCGGCCTAATCCGATAAGAACAAGATAACAAACACATTGAATAAAAATGGATTGGGTATGTTATACCCGGTGCGAGTTCTCGCGGGTTAAATACACATAGCAACTAATGAGTTATACATTTTGCGAACATTTTTCTTAACGGTTCGGATATACTGAACCACCGGATATAGCGAACAAAATCTTTGGTCCCTTGAAGTTCATTATAACGGAATTCGACTGTATAGAATTTGGAGGCAAGAAAAATCAATAAACTTTCTATAATCTATTCATACGATTTCTTCAGCATGAGAACATGCATCTGAAGTCTTTATGCAAAAGCTGGTTTTCCAGAGGACAGAGGTGATCAATTCGAGTACGAGGATTGAGAAAACATCCAGGGATGTTGATCCAGGGAAGCACTTACGAAATTTAGTAGAAACAAACATGGAGCCATTGATGAAATGCACAAATTCCAAGACGTGCTTTATTTATCAGAAGGCATAACTGTAGTAGCCACATAACTTGTCTGGCGTCCATGCCATGACGGGACGTAAAAACATACAGGAGCGGACAGCATGTCCGACAGCAACAAAAGTTAGAATCGAAGAGAGAGAGAAGTCTTCTGTTCATGCAATATTAAATGGGTGTTTTGCGATATTGACGCCAGAGGGCCTAAACTACTTAATTTTTAATTGGGCGACTTTAGATTCGTGGAGTTCACGTGTCCACTTAAGTTTATCGATGACTTTACTGCTAGATCCCACGCTTGTTATAACCGGGAACTGGACATAGGATAAGTGGCCATAAAGTTCTTGCAAAGTGGGCTTTTTTGACGTTATAAAGACATAACTTCAGAGTGATTCGTGGGCTCTTCAAGAATTTTGACACTATACTGACATTCGGAATCTCATAAACTTCTAACACTCATATCTGGGGATGTTATTGAGTTCAGATACTTCACATGCCTGCTTAATGATCTGCAGGGCTAATATAATTTATACTTACTTTACTTTTAGGTTGCAATTTTTGGAAAAGGGATCGTGCTTTATTAACAAGAGAATTCAGAATACGCTGTAAATGTAAATTTAGAGAAGGACGGGATTTCTTGTTACATATATATATATATATATATTCATTCTTTTTTTTTCAATTTTGGACTATTTTAGGAAAATTTCATTGAGTTTTTCCCTCTGAAAAAACGTTGAATGAGGGAAATATTTTATAATGAAAACGTTAAATCTGGGATTTTTCAACGTTACAAGTATAGGAAATAAATTCGAACTAATGAAAAATGACGTTATATGCGGGAAATCATTAAATACGAGTTACGTTAAATCGTGGGTTCACTGTTTATATATATATATATATATATATATATATATATATATATACAGAGAGACATAAGGAAGAGATCTTATACAGTGTTTACGGGAGGATGCATAGTGAAATGAATTGGGAAATATATTTTCCTGAGAGAAAAAAATTATTTCTTCTGTAAGTTAATCTAGCCGAACAATAATTTCAAGAAGTAATCATCTTATTCAGAGAATTACTAGAATAGCATCTGCAATGAGATACATGGTGTCGGAAGGTAAGCTAAACATATTCCTAAAAAATTGTATGTAGGTCAGCAGATTCTATCCAGAGGGAAATGATTATTTTGATAAACTAAGCATCTGGACAGTGTCATATGCAGCACAAAATATTGGTCCTAAAAATTTTTGGCATAGCTGTCCACAGAGTAATTCTTTTATGCTTTCCAAAGTTGACCTATTTCTATTTCAATGTAGTCCTGAGTACTCTAATTTTTTATTTTTTTTAGGGGGGGGGGGTGGAAGCGGGGAAAAAAGCAGAATGTTAAAAATTATTTATTTTCTTTAAACAGAATATTATTTTAATTAAACCTTTACCATCTAGTATACCATTTATTATAGAAGCAGGAATTTATAATCATATTTGTAATGCAAAAAAATTAATAAAATTGGCTAAGAGGAAATTTTATTGCAATTATTCAAGCGGGGCCTTTTTCATGCATTTTTAATATGATACTTTTATAAAATATAAATTTATGACAAGGAAATGCAAACATCTAATCCTGTATTTTAAATATTCATATTTTTTTATGCCTTCTAAGCAAATTGTGTTCTAACACGTCTAACTCTTCATCTATCAGCAAAGATCATTGATAGAATAGCTGCAGATTCAAGTGTCTAATTGAGTATAGAAAAGTTTTCAGAAAGAAAAATTTGTAAGAGATTGAATATTCATTGTGTCAGAAATCCAAATAGAAAATAGTGTTTCAAGGTTATTAAAAAAATATGAGACCATATCAGGCTAATCTCCTTCCAGTTACACTGAGCCTAAGACAAATTTGAACAACATACCCTCTATAAAATTTGCAGGTCAGTTGCAAAATACAAGCAATCCTACTTTCAACCAGTCATATACACTGATGTTTCTTTCCTCTGCGTGTAGAAATAATCTTAAAGACTCTATAGAGAATCTTTGCTCACTTCTACCCAGACTTGGGTGTATATAATTTGAAGTGGCACTCTATTGAGTGGCACTCTATGAAGTGGCACAGTTTATACATGAAACAATGTTTATTGAATTCGTTGCACATATAATTGGCTTTTACAGCAATAAGCATGCGTACTACTTGTACGGAATGTATAAACACAGTTTCAAGAACAATATATTTTTATACTCACGAACAGTAAGTCAAACCAGCAGTACTGCCACGTAAACTTCTGGCCCGCTAAGCACTAGCGCAGGATAACACCTTTTCAACCTTAACAACCTCCCTTTCTTTTTTATTAATGACGCTGCGTGGTATTTATACAAAGCGCGTATGCCGAAATTAGCATATCTAAAGCAGCTTCTTTAATTCACTCAAAAGTTCGATTCTTGTGAATCGAATCTTGTGTATACCTTACACTGGCCTCCCTCGAAAAAAAAAATTAGGTAACTGAGGTCTGAACGGCTTCAGTTAACTAATTGAAAACGCGTGCTGGTCTGACTTTTTACATAATGGGTGGCAAAGTCAAAAAACCTTCCACACGTTGTGTGGGGGAAAAACGCCACTGCCATTTTACAAAACTAACCCCGAAGGGTCCAGGTGACACCATCAAACAGTGGATTTGCAGAGTTGCGGATACTGGGATAGCCAACTGCACCCTAGAATATCTATTTTAATTAAAAGTGACAACACAATTGCACAGCATGACATTTCTTGACTGTATCTGCTCTCCCCCAATTTATAATGTACATGCGTTATTTTTTGTGAAGTTAGTACATTAGTGGTTAATTGGTATATTGTGCAGTATGTATTTTTTTCCTAGTCACTACATGTCCCCTTCAAAAATTTATAAAACAACAGTATGCCGTTTTTTTTCAGTGGCTCACTCCTTCCCCTCAAAATGTTTACACAGTATATACAATGGGGAACTTCAAACCAATTTGGTTCGGTTTTATTAAAGGGTGGGAGTTAGAATAAGAGAATTGATACAAGACTTGTTCCTCATGAATGCAGCAACTTCCTTGCACCAGTCTGTCCAATCCGTGGAACCTCTCTTGATGGTCGCAGTCCTAGTAAAGGGGTTCGTTGACCGTGTGGGCATCCTTCGTGCAGCAGGTCGTAGGTCCTGAGGCGCTGGTCCGGCTTGACGATGGACAGGAGGTCTCTTGGGAGGAGGCCAACCTTGCTGGGCGGCAGAAATCTTCCGTTTCCTGTACTTATGCAAAGGAACTTTAAAATTGTCATTCTTCCTTTTGATAACCTTGTGTACCTTATGTGTACCACGTTCATCCTTTGATGGAGTTTTTGTAGTGCACACTTTACCTTTCTTCGTACTTTTGCTTGTATCGGTATTAGATTTTAATGCAGATTCTATTTTGTCAAATTTATACGCCGCACCAACGTGTTTAGTTACTGGCTTTATCTCTCTACTTGTGTCATGTTTTTCAACAAACTGACTCTGTTTTTGGTATTGATGCTTATGCAACTTCTTGTTTACCGCCTTAATTACTTCAGTATTTGCAGTTTTAATGCTGGAACCTGAAGGCGCTTTTTCACGTTTTTTATCCCCCTTAACTTTAGTTTTATCCTCTTTTGACGAAAAAGTCTCTTTGAAACTTGCGATATCAGAATCGTTATCATTTAAATTCTTTAACACTGCTTCAGTTTTAGGAAGATTAAGCTTTTCGTACTGGTGCGTTTTAATACAACCTACGTCTATAACTTCCGAAGCATCAGCTAAACTACTTACAGTATAACTCTGTGTCAACTTTTCATCCTGACTCTCAGTATGGTTTTCATGTACTTTTTTTAAAACCATATTATCAACCTGGCCTACAGCATCCTCATTCGGATGGAAACTTGAAATAATATCATCATTACCTAGCGAGTTCCTACTATCGTTTAAAGAATTTTTATTGTCGTCAACTAATAAGTATTCACTAACTTCCGTAACGCATGCTTCGTCATCTACTAAATTTCCTTCATTAACAGATGTGTGAATATCATCTAAAATATCAGGTATAGCATCAATAATATCAGGTATAGCATTAATAGAAGTGTCAGATGATTTATTTTCTAAACCACTAGCATTAGTATCGGCACTATTTTCAGAAATTTGTACTGGAATTACCTCATCATTCCAGCTAGACTCACTTTCTTTATAAGCCATAAAAATACCCTGACTTTCACTATTCTCAAAATAATGATTACTGCTCGGACAAAATAATACATTTGACCACACAGTTTCAACAGGTTGAACCATATCATGTGAATCAACTTGCCAGTGCAAGTAAGGTGCTTCCATATTATTTACTTTAAGAGCACTAATTTCATTATAACGCCGTGCGCTTCTATTATTTTGCCTGCGGTACTGCTTACGCTGCTGCTTTGAAACTCGCGAAAAATTTTGGCGCGGGTGTATAAAACTTCTCGTACCTGAATGACGGTGAGGGGTAGCGAAGAAATGCCTATTGTCATATTTAGCTAAAGCTTGAAGGAGGGTAACCTTGCTTATAATTGTTTGATTATCTAAAAAATCTTGAACACTTGGCTTCAAACGTTGGATAACTATTTTTAAGATTACCGCTTCCGTTACCCCTTCTAAATATTCCTCACACTTAGAAATCTTTTCTGTAGCAAAATCTAACGCAGACTGACCTTCACGTTGCCTTAGCGAATAAATTTCCGCTTCAATTTCACTTTGATTAAAGGTCTTTGGAAAAACGCTAAGAAACTGTTGCTTGAATGACAAATAGTCAAAAATCAGATTACTGCTTTTAATACACGTGTACCACTGAAATGCACTACCTCTTAAAGCGGCTAGAGCAATTTTAAGTTTATCCCCCTCTGGGGTGCATTGTTGCTGAAAGTAATGCTCAATTTTCTTTAGGAATTGGCTTGAGGGGCCGCCATTGAAGGTGGCTTCGAATGGCGCAAAATGCTGAACCATAATTACCCGAGGAAAATTTCCAGCAGGATTTTGTTCTACAACACTCATTTTTAAATAGTATATAAGTACTTGCAACAATTTTATCAATATAAGTACACAGTACACAGTTTTTAATTTCAATTATGTTGTTCGTTACAAATTTAACGCTAACTACCAGGGTATATATATCTTTCGGGCGCCAGTATAGAGTTTCTTTGCTCACTTCTACCCAGACTTGGGTGTATATAATTTGAAGTGGCACTCTATTTGAATTTGAAGCAAACACAGTTTATACATGAAACAATGTTTATTGAATTCGTTGCACATATAATTGGCTTTTACAGCAATAAGCATGCGTACTACTTGTACGGAATGTATAAACACAGCTTTCAAGAACAATATATTTTTATACTCACGAACAGTAAGTCAAACCAGCAGTACTGCCACGTAAACTTCTGGCCCGCTAAGCACTAGCGCAGGATAACACCTTTTCAACCTTAACAACCTCCCTTTCTTTTTTATTAATGACGCTGCGTGGTATTTATACTAAGCGCGTATGCCGAAATTAGCATATCTGAAGCAGCTTCTTTAATTCACTCAAAAGTTCGATTCTTGTGAATCGAATCTTGTGTATACCTTACAACTCATTCCTTTAGTTTATGCAAACACTGTAAAATCATCTCAAAATTGTAAGCTCTTCTCATTTTCGATGTAATCACAAGGAATGTTTAGATTTACAAAGAATAAACCCGTCTTTCCTCGGTGCCTTTCAGGAGGATTAGGATTCTTTATGATACTTAAGATACCTATGGTATACACTAGATAATGATACAAGACAATGTTTCTCTCTCTGGATTTTGTCACTATCTTTACTATAAATCTCTCTCATTTTCTGATAGGATCGTCTCTTAGAGTATATCATGATTCCACAGTCGAACGTATTAAAAGGTATGTGATAAGTTCATGAATTATGTTAGAATGAATTATCTCCGAAGCTATACGTGAGACATCATAATACCTCGCAGGGTTTAAATCTCACTGATATTTAAATGACAGTGTAAGTTACGATAAGAATTAAAATTACCATATTGGGCTTTCTTTACACGTACATAAACCTGTTGCTTTGTTTTACAAAGTAGAAATGCAAAATTTAAACAAGATACACTATTTGTAGAATATGACATTTTTGTAAATGGCCTCAGCTGAGAATATCAAAACCTCTTATTCAAAGATATCCTCTATTTCTTCTTTTTTGTTATTGTTATGTTAATAGGAATGAAGAAACTTCACCATCGAGAATTACTTTTTTAAAAAAAGTCTAAACATGAAATTAGTACAATTTTGATTATTTTTCGTCTTAAATTAGCGTATCAAAGAGCATATGTGATCTGAAATTTCCCATCTTGATTTAGAAGCATCAACCAAATGATGCTGCCTTTTGTGATGAAACAGCTATTTTCATTTCTTTTTTCCTCCCTTGTTTAGATTGTAAATTCAGATAACTAACAAATTAATTTAGAAAACGTTGAATTTCCTTTACTGTAAAGGAGAATTAGGTAGTTTTCCCTTCAGAAATCTCCATGGAAAGTCTTTCCCTTGGGAAGAGTTTCTGTTTCTTTTAGTTAATGTTTGCCTGTTCAAATCCTTCATCTTCATTCCTTTTGTTAATGATATTATCTAGGAAATAGTTTATACATTTTAGGTGCTAAAAATTCTGTCTATATTTTCAGCTTATATTTGATTCTAATAGCTTAAAATGTAACCAGTTAGCACATGTAATTAATAAATTCAAAAGTTATCATTTTTATCCTTTGTCAGTTGTTTTTTTGTATTATTGCATAAAAAATAATAGATGGAGATACATCAATATAAGATGTCTCCTACTAACCAAGCGTTTTCGGGAGAAACAATTAATGGTTCGTTGATAATAAGTTTCAAACCTTTTGGAAGTTTGAAATACAGAAACGGATGAACTAGACGAAGGCATCATTTTCCTTTTACTTTACCAAAACATCTGCTTCATTTATCAAAATTCTTTCACGGAGTAATAATACAAAAATAGCTAATCCTTTTTATTCTTTTCCCTTTTCTCTGTATACTTTGTTAAAGAGAACATACTTCACAGATAACGATGCTTTTTATTTAGGATTTCCGCAGAAACCCTCTGAAATGTACTACCGTTAATCGTTATGAAGTATTCTTCTCTGATCTTTTATCTCTGGAAATGAAAGCAAGCTGAAATAAAATGACGTATGATAAACGTACAAATCACCACTAAACAGACACTCAATTTTTTCTTTCCTCAAAGGAGCCGTATATTTTTGACCACCTGCTTACTTATAAAAAATATATACTCTCCGCCTGCATGTATGATGAATCGCTATATCTCTATTTAATATTACAGTACTTAAAGTTGTATTTCTATTAGAAGTACATCAGTAAATAAATTAATCTGTTTTATTAATTTTGCTCCAAAAAGACACGTTTTAGCCTGTGTTTTTTAGCCTGATTAATTTAATAGATACAATGCTTTATCTTTCAAGTTTAAACTTTACCAACCCTGCTTTTGTGTAATGTATCATGCTTTTACCCTTAAGCTGCCTTTTTACCTTCATAAAACGAATTAATGAGAACGAAATATGTTTATGCCCCCTTTATTAAACATGCTTAACCCTCAAACGGTAGGTGGGGGTCGGATCCGACTCAAGGGTGTGTTTTTCCCCTCCCGTACTCTCCCTTCTCATTGCAAGACATCGAGTTGACAAGGTACCCTACCAGCTAGTCTTGCGACAGGTGTTGGAACGTTTGCAGTAAATACGAGTGTTTTTGTTGAAAAAAGTTATTCATGATCACTAGTCATTTTTTTTTTTTTTTTGCAGATGTTTAAATTTTTTATTTCGATTTTGAAGGTCAAAAATGTCTATATATTTTTTTACATTTTTGTGCTCGGTAATTTAGTTTCACTAACTTCTAAAATTAGGTACAAGACTAAATTACATATTAGACCTAATATATACCACATTTTATATAAATGCCAGAGATATTTTTTTTGTTTAGCAAAATTACAATTCATTGGTCATTTTTTCTACAAAAAGGTTTTATTTCATGTAAAATATTATCATTAAATGTTATTATACAACAAAAATGCTTAATGTATACTTAATTCTACCAAAAACCTCATCAAAAAAGAGATCGGGTCACCATCTATTTCGTCTCAAACCACTGTACCGTTTGAGGGCGTGAGAACCAACTCCCACATTCACATACCCACATGATGAGAGTGGGAGCTCTCGGGGTAGGATGCACAACTTACTCAGCAGGTTTTCTAGTTGGTTACTAGTGAACGTTTATAATAAAATATTTAGGTTTTCTCGGCAGCCTTCATACAAGCTTGCAACTTTGATATTAACATAAATTCTACGAAACAGGTCTTTGTAAGAATAAAACTGCATATGGTTCCATACTTCCTAGACCACAAATTCGTTGTTTGAAATGTTAAAAAAGCATAAACATTTTTGATATTCCAAAAATGCGCAACCAATTTCTGTTTGTGGCAAACACACTAATATTACGACAGATGGCTTGAGAAGGCAAAACTGATCTAATACTCGTATTACATAACTCACAATTTTTAAAGAGTATTCTTATCTGAGTTTCTTCTTGACAGGAAAATTTGCTCTAAATTGTAGAACCATGCTTTCCAGGCATACGAATACACGGATGTTCTTGTTGCGTGAACGAATATGTCAAATCTGAATAGAAAACATGATAAAGTGGAAACAGGATAATTTGTTAAAACAGACTAAGTTTTTAACAGAAATACAAATGATTTAAATTTTATTTACATAAAGTAAAGAAGCACATTAAAAGCATTTTATGAACCCTCTTATATTTAAGAATTTTATAGCGTTTAATATACTTAGATGAATATCTAATTGTAAGCCAATTTAGTGAACAGGGAGAATATTGATTCATAAGATCAACTTTTCATAACTCTTAGAGAATGAAAGAGGCAGCTAATCTCGATGATAACTATTTGCCATTTTTGCTTTCTAACATCAAATATAAGATAATGACTTGCACTGGACGAAAAATGCACAGAATTATTGATAGAAATTGTTTTCAAACTATAAGAACTTCAATGTATACAAAGACTAGATTAAGCTTATATTCTCGATGATAGCTCATTATTTACTTTAAAAATGATTCATAGTGGATTCCTCTAATGGATAAAACCTAAAGAGTATCAAGGAGCTTTTTTCAAATGGTCACCTCAGCTACAGTACTTCCATTTTTGTATTTGTTTTTAATTTAGTTTATTAAAATTGGTTTTGGCTAGATCAATACAGAGTTTTCAAAAAGAGTCACTCCCAAGCTAACCAGAATTTCATCATCTGTCTTAAAACTAAAATATAAAAAGTTTAAAATAACAAAAGAGATGATAATAAGTAAAACTGGAAGTTTACATACCTTACATTTAAAATTAAAATAATATTCAAAAGAAGTTTTGACAGGCTTGGAAGAAAGAACTTTCTAAAACGTTAAAATATAAAATAAGTTTCTTGCCTGTCTGTAACAGATTAAAATACTACAAATAAATTCCCCACTTACTCAAAAAAGAGGTTGGCAAGTATTGAAATTAACTGCATATAGAAAAAAAATCTAATAACAATATAGCAGCTGAAAAATATTTATTCATCTGTTAAACATAATATAATATAAATTTTGTAAAGTTAGAATTGCAAAAGTAATCTCTCTACGATCAAGTGAATGCTAATATATGTAAAAATATAATGTAGTTTTACAAGAAAAGAGTGTAAGCGCTGTATAATAGGCCAAACATTAACGCTCTATTCCATGCTGTAAATTGGCTAAATACATTTTTTCTGATCGCAAAACAAACATAATTTTAAAATATTCACAGTATTTAATTATAACTAACGAATTCCGTGTAGTATCAATGGTATAGTTTTTAAAAAGAATAAAACTTATACAGCTAGGATTTAGTTTTTTAAGCTTTTGACATGGAGTTGTAACGTAGTAAAAGGCAATTTTTTTGTGCGTGTGTGTTGAAAGATCATGATACTTACAGAAAAATAAAACCTCGTTTTTGTAGACTTTATTCTGATTTTTCTACTTTTTCTAAATCACAATTAATATTTAACCAGTAAAAACATTAAGTTGAGAATGACAGAAAGGTAAACTTTTTTTTAAGTTATAATTTTATATTTAGCTCAGAGCATAAGAATTAGAAGAAAAGCAATATAATCCATTTATATTTATAATATAGAAGATAAAATTCAACAGTTAGCTTTAAAGATTTTCTAGTAGCTGCCTCTACTAGAAAAAGACGAAAGTAGTCTTTTGAAAAGAACTTTCAGAGGTCATGAGACTTTTTTCCCTTTTTAAGAACATACTTTATATACAGGTCTTCCTCACCAATTATGTAATCATCAAGAAGGGAAAATTAGGTATGGCGATTTTGATTTAGTGAATTCGTACTTACTAAACCAGAATAATGTCATCTGCTATATCTCATTTGTTATTTATATAATAAAACACAAAAATTAATAAGCATATAGATAGCGTAGTCTAGTTGTTGAAAAATACATTTTTTATTCTGAAACCTGCACATTCTAAACCTTTAATTACCTTAATTTCTTAACTGGATGGTTTAATTTTAACTGTCTAGTTTTATTGGACAATATTTAAGTTCATTCCATTGAAAAAAAATTAAAGTCAAAACATAAGGGGACTTTTTTTACCATTTTTCCTCATTAAGACACAATTAATGTTGTAAGTGTTTTCTTTCTATTCAAAAGAAAAAAATTGCATCTTAAGTTCGACAGCATCTAGAAACACGCATGCAAATGATAAGACCTCTCTACGGAATTTAGAAACGATGGAATTCTAAACAACACAATAATTAAAAGAAAAAATGCCTATCCCTGAAAATCTCTAGCTCACTTTTGTAGACGGGAGAAATAAATAAGTTGAAAAAATAATAAAGAATGTGGGAGATATTTACAATTTTCTTAATAATCCAATCTAATTATTTATTTAATTTCCACGCAGATCTCTGCTATATCACCACCCAAAGGGTTTCAAAAATCTTCTTTTGATGATTTTGTTTGAACTGAGTGTAAGTTTCAACTGTATTTTTAAAATTAAATATTATGTATCTTATATTGTCTATACCAGATCAGAAATTAGTAATTTTAGTGCAGTAACTGAGAACAAAATTAGTGAAAATTTTGAAAATGAGACAACACATACAGTGGACGTTCGTTAATTCGAACTCGGTTAATTCGAACTTTCGGTTAATTCGAACTAATCCAAAGGCCCCAAAAAACTTGTATTGGAGTTAATGTTAAAATATCTCATTAATTCGAACTAAATTTTCATCACTTCGATTAATTCGAACTAAAAATTTGACAAAAAAAAATTCTTTTTCCTCGTTTAATAGAGAAAATACACAGTGTATTTATTATTTTGTGTGTCAAAATTTCTTTTCTGTGTAAAGAGGCGCATGTCTGCATTCCTAGACTATTGACTGTCCGCTAAACGTTAGTAGCTATTGTCCTTCTTATTAGTGCTAAACGGAAAAAGCAATTTTCCTTTATTCGGATCGATTTTCTTAGAATTTCAGAAAACTAGTCTTTACTATAGATTCTAGGGAGCTGCGTCAGTTATAACTGCAGTGCAGACAAGTTAATGTGGTCTAGTTTTTCTTCTCATTGTGTGGTGTGAACGTGTAAAAATTCAGGATGTCTACACGTGGAAAATACAAAACCCTAACTTTGAAGACAAAGGTAGAAATTTTAAAGAAAGTAGAGAATGGCGAATGTAAAACAAAGTTAGAAGCTGACTATAGAATTAAAAAAAATGCCTTGTCAACTAATTTGAAAAACAAGGAGTCAATTTTAGATTCATGGGAAAAATCAAAATTTGCTAGAGGAAGGAAACGCACGGGAAATGCGTCCCAAGAAGTTCTAGAAAAAGCTCTACTGCTATGGTTCCAGGATGTTAGATCTCGAAATTTTCCGATAAATGGACCCCTAGTGCTGACGAAGGCTGATGAATAAGCAATTCGAATGGGTATTGAAGATTTTAAATCCAGTGATGGATGGCTTTCTCGAATTAAGTCAAGGCACAATATTTCTTATCAAACTGTATGTGGCCAAAGCTCTGATGTAATCGACGACGTATGCACTAATTTCGGTAGGAAACTGCCAGGGCTTTTCTCTACTTACCTGCTGAAAGATATTTTAATGCGGCCATAATGGTCAAAGCCATAATGGACTCTATTAAAACTCTGAAAGCATTTATTTAGATGGAACCTTCCTCTGAAAATGAATTGAAATGTTTACTTCAAATCGAGAAGCTGGCTGAACAATGTAGGCATCATAAACAGAACCAAACATCCATTTTACAGTTTTTCTCGAACGTGTAATTCATATTTTTAATAAAAGTTTACTTTATACTGCATATCTTCTGCTTCATTTTATGATTAATGTAAGTCTGTATTGCTTTTTAATATGTTTAACTTTAGATAACATAGTATAATATATTTTCTGGGGTTATACATACTAGAAGAGTTTCTTCTTCAGTGATACACATTTAAAGTTATATATTTTCTCTTAACATCGGATAATTCGAACTTTTTTCTGAGAACCTTCGTGTTCGAATTAACGAGCGTCCACTGTATATATATATATATATATATAAAGGAAGAAGTCCTGACTTATACATCTATACATGTATCAACGCCCAGCAAAAACTATTGGAGATACAGATATCAAATTTAAAGAGCATATTCCTTTTGTACTGAAGACGTCATTCAAGAAGCGATTTTTCAAAATTCGCCCCGAAGGGGTAGAGGGGGGGCAAAACCTGTTTTTTACATATTCCTTCATATCTCAAAGAACAAAACAGATATCCATAAAACTCTTGCTTTAAAATGTAAGAAACAGGAAAATCTAAAAACCTATTTCAGGATTTTTAAGAATTTGGCCCCCCTTGGGGGGTAGGGCCCCCTTGAAAGGACCCCCGAGAAAGGCCCCCTTGGGGGAAGGGGCTAAACGTGTTTTTACGTGCTTTTCCCATATTCCTTCATATCTCAAAGTAGGATAAAGATATCCATAAGATTCTTGCTTTAAAATGAAAGGAACACGAATACCTAAAATCAATATCAGGATTTTTCAAATTCGGCCCCTATGGGGGGAGGAAGGGGGTAAAACATATTTTTCACATATTCCCTCATATCTCTAAGGAAGAAACAAATATCCATAGGATTCTTGCTTTAAAATGTAAGGAACCGGAATACCTAAAAACCAATTTCAGGATTTTTAAAAATTCGGCCCTCAAGGGGGGAGGGGGGGCTAAACGTGTTTTTGCGTATTTTTCCCATATTCCTTCATATCTCAAAGAAAGAAACAGATATCCATAATATTCTTCATTTAAAATGTAACACGGTTATATGTAACAAACACGATCAATGCCACGATTTTTCGACATTCGCTTTAGATTTTGTAAAAATTGCTAGGAACAATCCAATAATTGGTATTTTCTATATATCACAATTTTGAACACCAAATTGGTGGTAGGGGAAAAGAGAGAGATCAAATTTAATTACATGAAGCATGGAAAGGGGTATCTGTTTGGATACCCCTTACAGGACTATAGGATGCATACAGGATGCATAGTCCCTTACACGACTATGCATCTAGAGCTCGGGTTAACTCCATTCATTTTTATTATCCTGGGCAACGTGAGGCAATTCTTTGTTTATGAAACCGGCGATTTTCACAGGAGTTTACGGGGAAGCCCTCAAACACCTCGAAGAGCTGCGATCCAGTGGGATATCAAAATTGAAAGAAACATTTTAATGCTGACGTCAGCATGGGGGGGGGTATTATAATATGCTGATGGGGTGCTCACCAGTGGGGAGGGGTATCGATTGGCATAAAATACAAGTTTACATAATATACAAGAAAACCTTATTAAGGGTACACCCGTGCAACGCCGTGTATATATATATATATATATATATATATATATACTCTGTCACAAAAAAATATATGCACCCAAAAGGAACGAGCTACCATCACGAAACTTAACATGTATGTAGTGTATGAGGAGATAAGCAAGTGATTACATTTAGAAGAACAGAAGAACAGACCGTTTCATTATGGCATGAAAAGGGATACAAGTCAGTGAGCAGTAAATGCACCTCTGGCAGCTATACAAGCTGAAACACGGCGTGGCATCGAATCAATGAGGTCACCTATGACCTCCTGAAGGAGATCATGCCATAATCTTTGCAACTGGGCAGTTAATTCACCAGTATTCCGGGACGGCTGCAGATGCCTTCCAAGCACGTCCCAGACGTGCTCTGGTGGCAAGAGGTCTGGTGACCTAGCAGGCCATGGGAGTGCGTCATATCCTTGACGACATTGTCGGGAGAGTCGCACAGTATGTGGACAAGCGTTGTCTTGCTGATAAATGGCACCTGGGTGACTTGATAGCATAGGCAGAACAACTGGACATAAAATCTCGTCCACGTAACTGCGTGCCGTCAAAGTGCGTTGAGGGATGACTAGAGATGATCGTGTGTCCCAACAAATCGCTCCCCACACTGTCACACCTTGTGTAATCGCCGTATGCCTCTCGACAACAATTGCCGGATAGGACCGGTGGCCTGGCCGCCTCCACACATGTATGCGCTGGTCACCAGCATTGGTACTGAATTGGGATTCATCGCTGAAGATCACACGCTTCTAGTCGGTCACACTCCAGCTTGCCCGAGGTCGGCAAAAATCCAATCGACACTGCCTATGATGCGGGGTCAGTGGTAGGCGTCTTAATGGACATCGGCTCCTTATACCTGCGTCTGCCAGTCGTCTCCAAATGGTTTCCCTTGATAACACCGGATGTCTGGAAAGTGGTAAAGGGCGTCGAACCGATTCTAGCGACGTTGTTGGTGCGGACGTGGCCGCTCTTATGATTGCGCGATACTCGAGCGCATTTGTGTTCTTGGGACGCCCTGACCCTACGTGACGGTAGACTATCCCTTCCGTGATCAATTGTTGCCCACACACAGCAACTGCCATATTGCTCCGAACGAGGTTGCGGCCGATACGCCTGTTCGACCAACCTGCTTCTCTGAGGCCTACTATACACCCCCTCTCAAAGTCCGACAATTGTTCGTACTGTCTCCGGTTACGTCTCAGAGGCATCTCTAGTCACAATACCGTCCATCCAAGTCGACAGATTTGTTTGAATAACCCTATGGCACGAGTAATAATGCTTTTAAACTCTCCCATCTGCGCATTTCACATGTGCATAGCGCGCTTACCCTTGTTTCATTGGCGTCGAAATTTTAATCATTTGCATATCTCTTACCAGACTACATTTCTGCCAAGTTTCGTGATAGTAGCTCGATTTCTTCTGGGTGCATATATATTTTTTGTGACAGTGTATATATATATATATATATGCGTATGTATGTATGTTCATTTAGTTTTCCATGTTATTTTAGAACAATTATGCCACGGTATTAGATGTTGTCATTGTAATTTATAGTGTTTCTTATAAGTTAATAAAGTTGATGTAAATGTTTTCTTCGATGCCATGTAGTTAATTTTCATCCTCACTTTTTCTTAAAGACTATGATGCGTAGAAATACATTTCTGTCGATAACATTTCTTTCGGTTTTAAAGGGGAATATTGGTTAATTTAGATTAAGTCATAATTAAGGGATATTATATATATATATATATATATATATATATATATATATATATATATATATATATATATATATATATATATGTGTGTGTGTGTGTGTGTGTGTGTGTGTGTGTGCTTGTACGTGTTCAGCGAGACAGATATAAAAGTGAAGCTCTGCATGCAAATAAGTCAAAATATATATTTTATTAACGGAATGTTAACAAGGTACTAGTTAAAAACAGATGTAATGTTAATGAAATAATAAATATCTACAAATGTAAATGAAAGATCATAAGAATTGTATTAAAAGAGACTGCAACACTCTCATTAATATTCATATAAAATTTTAAAAATAAATTCTTTTTGGAAAAGTAGGCAATAAACCCGTACGTCGGCTCATCCGTCTTTATACTGCTCCCCAGCTCATCGGTCTCACAGACCGCCACGCTAAAAAATTAGGATATTTTCCTATTTTTATAAATTTTTCGCAGTTATAAGTCATTAATGAAAAACTACTGCCAACTCTCATTCTTGAAAAGGGTAAGTAAAATATATATTATTCAATAAAAATTTAGTCTGTATATATCATACAGTTAGAAAAATAACATTGGTAATAAAACTTTACAAATAGAAAATTTTTGGTAACAAAACTTTACAAATAGAAAATTTTGTAAAGAGAATGACGAGGTCATTGATTCTCGAGATGATTTAAAAATTGCACAAAAAATCATTATTCTAATCAGTGCATTTATTACTTCTAATGTAATGTCCGTATAATAATGATCCGAAGTATTTTCGATGTGTGAGCGTATTTAAGTTATTATGCTATTGGTATGATTGACGACTTTTTCATAAACTTGTCAGTAAATAGCAAACGCTAAACTTGCTCTGGAAAAGGGTGGTGCTCCAAGGCCAGCGTTGCACCCTCTAACTTGTTTACTCTCACTTTTATCAGATTACAAGGTGCTGACTGCGCTATAAGACGCAAGGGTTTGGAACTCCAAGTAAAATATTTTTTTACCTCGATATTGAGTACTTTCACAAGATTTTTTATCTGTCCTCACTCCTTGAATCATCAGAACTATCATCACTTGTTATGACGAATTTTCGTGGTTTGTGACCCCTTCGTTTCCGTGAAACATCCCCTCCGCTACTCTCTTTGTCTTAAATGGTCGATGAAGGCTGTTCAAAGCTAAGTGTTGTGATTTGTTGCTGCTGTTCAGAAATACTGACAATCCGCTCGTAATCTTGTAAAAGAACTTCATCATCATTATTTTTCTCATTACCGGAGATTTGAGGAAGAATAGTACAATTGTTTGGAATGTAGGAGCCGTCTGAATCTATTTCAGAATCCTACTCCTCAATCTGTGATAGTGTGAGAGAGACAAAATGTCTAGTTCGTTGTGAAACAGGAGGAATTCTTCCAGTCATGCTAGCTACAACAATAAAACAAAGATCTTGGAAATGGAATGCATGCAGACTTACAGACAATTAGTACAGTTCAAGGCAAAAATTTAAATCAGATCAAGACTCATCGGTCCAAAAGACCGAATATGTTTTACAAAGATTAAATTTACCGACAAGCTACGAGTGGGCAAAAATCTCCGATCTGTTGTACTTGAAGGTCAGGACCCGACTGAAAAACTCACAAACCCCCAACAGTCTGATCACCCCCACCACCACACCACCCGTTAGAGCAGGTGCAACATCGGTCTTCTAGACCCATGAGCCGGTGTAAGGGTTAAAAAATCTTATCTTCTAACCGAAAGTCGATCATGAAATAATTTAACTATAATTTTATTTTACTCATGCGTTTTCTTCACCAATAAAGAAAACTATTGTGTTTTTTTTTATATGGGGTCCAGCTGATCAGGTTAATGAGGCACTGAATGGTGAAAAATTTGAAACGGACGTTGCCAAAATTATTATGTTTGTTTTTAAATTTTGTTATTTTAGTTACTTATATTTCTCATATATTTTTCCTTAAATTCCTTTGGTTTTGGTCTTTGTGTGTGTGTGCTTGTTTGCATGTGTTTGTTTCTGCCTAAGGATGCGTATTTATGATATATATATATGTGTGTGTGTGTGTGTGTGTTCGTTCGTTCAAGTATCAAGTCCATATACAAGGTGGTTATAATTAAAGTTCCACTTTGAAATGGCCATAAAAGGAAAACTACTGGACCAAATGTTATCAAACTTGGTAACAGTTTAAAGGAGACCATGGGAATTTCCTTTCCGCCAAAAAAAGCTCAAAAACTCACCACCAGGGAAGAAATTGCCCTGTATGCAATATTGTTAATCGAAATAAGGGTCGGAATCTAACTTAACCTTTTGTTACACGGGTTTAACATTTTGTATACCATTAAGAAACATTGACATAAAAAAAATTACCATTTAAAGTGTGCGCATTCTGGAAATCATTTTCTTGCAGATCGCTAATTTGTGAATTTTGAAGCCTGAATTTGGCCCTAAGACATGAAGATATCGGTTTAAAACGTTTTTAATTGTTTCTAAAACGAAACTGTTTGTGGGGTTATGCAAAAAAGCAATGGCTTGAAATTGGCTTACGGCAGGAAGAAGCAAATGATTTATGCAGATGCGCTTTACACGTCATTTGACTTTCCAGATAAAAGTGAGCCTGTTTGTCAGAGTTCTCAATGTTACGAATCGACAATGTCTCTAACCATGCAAGACCGTGATTTTCTCGTTAAATTTTATTATGAATGCGATAGCAATGAACGGCGTGCTTTGCAAAGGTATCGTTCCGTAAGAGGAATACGCCGAGGGCCAATGACACCGCAGGGTTTGAGGAAAATGATGGCAAAGTTTGAAGCCACGGGCATGTTATCTGTTGCACCTAAGAGGGGAAGGAAACCTGCCTCTGTGGAAACCGAGGAGGCTGTTGCATTAGCAGTGGAGGAAGCAACAATGGAAAGCACACACGGTACGTGCAGCGTACGTGCTGTCACACGTCGAATGGACGTACCATGGAGTACGGTGTACAAAATTGTCCGTAAAGTGCTGCAGTACTGTAACGAGGAATTCGTTCCAGAAATAACTAATTTGGTTGGGCTGGTAACGCACGTTAAATTAATATAAAATCTCTAATTCTGAATAGTTGTTCCTTAAAATAAAATAGTGTAATTTCTATACCATTCCCTCGACGTGTGTGTTCTTGAGAATTTAGCCGTTGCCCATTTAAACCGTAAAAGCTTCAACCGTAATTTGCTTAGCCAGGTGTTAGTCTCAGGATTCCCTTGTTAAGTTTGTCTAAAATGCACTTTTTATGGCTGGTAATTGCAGGGTGTGTCTAGTGAACATCCAACTAGCCTTTTGTCCACACATGCCGTTTTACGTTTGCTCCCTAAATTGGACCATAAAATCGGTTTAAGGTAGAGATAACAGTTGTGCCTCTCGCCCCCCTTTGTCCGAAAGATTTTTCCCACGAATGAACTTGGCGTCAGCTTGGCGTGAAAGCGCTCTCCGAGTAGGTCTTTCTCCCCTGGTTCCACCAATCGAGCAGAGGCGCAAAGTTAGTAATATCGGAGCTAAACCATTCATGGGCCTCAATTTCGCGGCGCGCTAGACTTTTTGTACTCTTGGCGAGGTTTCGGCAAGGCCGGGTTCCCTTTGTTGGCCATTAAGCGTTCGCGTTGTTTTTACTGTCCTTTTTCCTCCGTGCTGAGGTAATACTGCGTACGCCTTGGACGTGTGTCCGCTTTTTGTTTAATTGGGGCATTTCTCGCTATTGTAACCCTCGCTTTCCGCGTTTTTTGCACGCCTGTCCAGTGATGAAAAAGAAATAGTAGAGATCCATTTTTTTGAGAGAGAGTTGTCTCTTAGATATTTTAAGTTTAAGCACCCCATCAGTTTTGGCTCTGCCAATTCTGTTTTGGGGGATCCCATTTATATATATATATATATATATATATATATTCAACTTGCAATGTTTGATAGTTATGCTTCTGACTTTTGACCGGAACGGTCACCATTATTTTTGAGCTCATGTTGACTCAAGCTCACCTTCCATTTGTATATAGAAGATTTTCCTAAGATGTACTCAAGTAATAGATGAAGTGATTTCTGATGAAGAAAAAATTATTTTTTTTGTAACAAAGCTTTGGCTTCATGCTTAGTTTCTTTTATGGCTCCTACATACGCATTCTCAACCGGCATGTTGACAGTGTCATTTCCTGTGGTTTTTGCACATAGCCAATGTTGTTACTATCTTGTTGCCGAAAGATAATCTGTATTATTTTACGTGTATAAAAACGCTCACTTCTGTCCCGATCCTGAATTCAGTGTGCCGAACACCACTTTCCAGCCTCCCGAACTAGGAGACTCCTGCTGCCGCAGTATTTCGTGACTTTCCAGCTTTCTCTGTAGCATTGTACATCTGATGTCTTGGTACAATTCTTAAGCAGTCAGCCGTATATATATAGAGGTCCCGGTTCTGCATCCACAGTTTCCAACAATACCCCACTACATATAGTAGTTACCAAGAAAAGAAGAACAACAGAATTATGTCTCAACTGCTATAAGACTGATAGGTATCCTCTTCGTCATCTCTCAACAGAGACTTGTGCCGTCAATCGCCTCCGTTATTCTATTAGACTGACTGATACCGCTTCAACATCGTTCTTCAAAATAGACTGGTCCATTTTCTTCATTAAGATTTTCAGCTTTCACTTAGACTGTTTCCATCCCATAATTTTAAATTTATAAGTACTACCCATACAAAATCAAACATGTTCAAGAAATTAAACGTAACTATCCTGCTGCAAGAGAATCTTTCGCTTTGGAATTCCTTGCACAGATGGAAATGGACGAACATTGGCCATTGAACATTTTGTAGACAGATGTGGCCCATTTTTATCTAGATGGCGATGTCAACACACAACTGCAGGATTTCGGCCAAACGAGAACCCCTCATGTTATCTACCCAGTTCCATTGCATTCTCCTATAGTCACAGTTTGGTGTGGTATGACAGCTAGTTTCATAATTGAGCCATTTTTCATAATTGGACCAAGAGCAATCGACAGCTGGACATGTTACATGCACTGTGACTGCAGCTCGCTTAGAGTCAATGTTAAGATGTTTCGTGATACCTGAACTCCAGCAACGTGGCATTTTAGACACCACGAGTTTTATGCACGACGGGGCCCCACCGCACATTGGTACATGTGTAACATTGTTACTTAAGTAACATTTCACGAATGAAAAGATTATAGGCCGAAACGTCCCCACAAAATGGCCACTCCGGTCACCAGACCTCAACTCCTGTGACTTCAGGATATGGGGTTATCTCAAAAGCACTGTTTATGGAGATAATCTAAAGAATTTGGCGGAACTGAAAGATGCGATACACCGACATGTCCGTAACATTCCTCCTGATATGCTAAGAGCTACTGTTGAGAATGCAGTAATGCGATTTAACGTGCTTTAGGAAAATGGTGGACGCTACATTGAACATGCTTTATAACACGTTTCAGAAACGATTAAACACATTTTAAACCGACGTTTCATTTCGTTTAACAATATTGCATACAGCGCCATTTCCTCCCTGGTGGTGAGTTTTTGAAAATTGTTTTTGCGGAAAAGAAATTCTCATGACTTCCTTTAAACTATTACCAAGCTTGATAACATTTGTGCAGTAGTTTTTCTTTTATGACCATTTCAAAGTGGAACTTTAATTATAAACACCCTGTATAATATCCTAATGACCATCAAATCTTGTTACAAGGCTAAATTTAAAACTTGTGAAAAGGACAGAAAAAAAATTAGGAGCCGAAATACTTGATATATTTTTACAAGAAGTGCATTAGATTTAGTTTCAGAAAGAAATACACTTAGTACAGCCCAGATCCAGGTAATTGAATTTTAGCTCCTATTTGTATTCTGGAACAAATCTTCCGAGAGAAATTCTAGATTATTCTGACTTTCATACTTGGTGATGACACAGGTTTCTGAAAACTGGGTTTCAGGTATTGTTTCAAGTAATACGGACATGCATAAGAAATCAAATGGCAGAGCTTCTATCCCTTTTTCCATTTCTGTTAAAAAGGAAAAATCATTCATATTTCCTTTTTTGTTACAATAAATTCTAGTAAACGTCTGATTTTATAATCTCCCTGTTTTTGTCAAAACTTGATCTATAACGGTTTAAATTCAATGCATGATTTTTTTTCAAAAAATAAATTTAATACTTTCAATCTGTAGTTTAAAATTTCTTTAAAATGGGGCACTCTATGCACTCTTTCACAGAAAAGAAAATATCGTTTCAATGGATAATTTTTGTTCTAAAAGCATTGATCATACAAAGAAGTTATAATTATATTAGTTGTTACCTGAAGAATATCAGATGAAAATCAAAGAAAAATCTTTATGCTTAGAATGTAAATGTACAAAAAATTTTTTTCACTTAATTAACCACGACGTGATGTTCTTATGTTATCGGCCAGAAATACGAAATAATACAGCTTCCATTTTACATTTCAGTGGCTCTTATGGTGAAAACCAGCAAAATTTGATAGCATATAAGCATAGTATTATCATTAAGTTAAGTTGGGGTAACTGGGTCATAGATTTACAACTTTTTTATATACTATATTTTCAACACATTAAAATTATACTAATATGTATAATTTTGAAAAATCTTTGTATTACATGTATTTTAGTAAGTCTTAGGGAGTATGTTTAATCTATGATATTGGTTTTTATTATATATACACTGCTGGCCACTGTAAATGCAACACCCTGAAGTAAAACATGCAAATAACATGAAATTTACAACATGCATTAGCGGAGGTGAGATATGCAAATGATTAGAATTTCAGCGCAGACGCACATCACGCGCGCCTGTGGCGCCACTTCAAAGCGCTATTTAAGGCTTGGAGATTTCGACGATTTCAAGTTCGACAATTGTGTTTTTCTTGTGGATTTTTCAAAAAAACGATCAATTATGCCTCCTCGAAAACAGCGATCATCTTTTGATCAAATATCAGAGTTCGACAGAGGAAGGATAGTGGCCTACCGAGATTGTGGATAATCTTTCAGGGAAATGGGTAGTCGTGTTGGACGAAACCAAACAACTGTAATGCGGATATGTGATCGTTGGATGCAGAAGGGTACGACGGACCGGCGTGTTCGATCGCATCCACCTCAGCGCACCACTTTATGTGATGACAGGTAAATTGTACGCATGGCAGTGACGGACCGCTCAGTCACATCACGAACCATAGCACAGCACATGCAGTCTGTAACGCATCATCCAGTGTCTGCGCGTACCATTCGACGCCGTTTACAGCAGAGTGGTCTGTCCGCAAGATGTCCATTGCTTTGTCTACCCTTGACGCAGAACCACAGACGTCTCCGCCGCCAATGGTGCGATGACAGAAGGATGTGGACGGCAGAATGGAATGAAATTGTCTTTACTGACGAGTCACGCTTCTGTCTGCAACACCACGATGGTCGCATTCGAGTCTGGAGACACCGTGAAGAGAGGATGCTGAACAGCTGCGTTATGCACTGCCACACTGGTCCTGTACCGGGTATTATGGTATGGGGCGGTATCGGATATCACTCTCGCACACCTCTAGTACGCATTGCCGGTACTTTAAACAGCCTGCGCTACATCTCCGAGGTGTTGGAGCCAGTTGTTCTTCCTTACCTTCAGGGCTTGCCCACAGTCATATTTCAACAGGATAATGCGCGACCACACGTGGCACGCATTGTCCAACGGTTCTTCGTCGATCGCCAGATTGAATTGCTTCCCTGGCCGCCTCGCTCTCCGGATCTTTCGCTCATAGAAAACATGTGGTCCATGGTTGCTCTACGATTGACCCAGATTCCATCCCCAGCTGCCACAGCAGATCAACTTTTTCAACGTGTGGAAGCTGCTTGGTCTGCTGTACCCCAAGAACTCATCCAAAGTCTCTTTGAATCAATGCCGAGGCGTGTGGCAGCGGTGATCTCCAACAATTGCGGCTACTCTGGCTACTGATTTTGTCAGGAACCACACTTCACAGAACTCTATAAATTTAATCATTTGATACTTGGTCAACACGTTATCTACAAAATAAATTTTGTTGTGAGACAAGACCAAGAAAGACAAGAGATATCACAACAAAATTTATTTTGTAGATAACAGGTTGACCAAGTATCAAATGATTAAATTTATAGACTTCTGTGAAGTGTGGTTCCTGCCAAAATCAGTAGCCAGAGTAGCCGCCATTGTTGGAGATCACCGCTGCCACACGCCTCGGCATTGATTCAAAGAGACTTTGGATGAGTTCTTGGGGTACAGCAGACCAAGCAGCTTCCACACGTTGCCAAAGTTGATATGCTGTGGCAGCTGGGGATGGAATCTGGGTCAATCGTAGAGCAACCATGGACCACATGTTTTCTATCGGCGAAAGATCCGGAGAGCGAGGCGGCCAGGGAAGCAATTCAATCTGGCGATTGACGAAGAACCGTTGCACAATGCGTGCCACGTGTGGTACCGCATTATCCTGTTGAAATATGGCTGTGGGCAAGCCCTGAAGGTATGGAAGGACAACTGGCTCCAACACCTCGGAGATGTAGCGCTGGCTGTTTAAAGTACCGACAATGCGTACTAGAGGTGTGCGAGAGTGATATCCAATACCGCCCCATACCATAATACCCGGTGCAGGACCAGTGTGGCGGTGCATAACGAAGCTGTTCAGCATCCTCTCTTCACGGTGTCTCCAGACTCGAATGCGACCATCGTCGTGTTGCAGACAGAAGCGTGACTCGTCAGTAAAGACAATTTCATTCCATTCTGCCGTCCACATCCTTCTGTCATCGCACCATTGGTGGCGGAGACGTCTGTGGTTCTGCGTCAAGGGTAGACAAAGCAATGGACGTCTTGCGGACAGACCACTCTGCTGTAAACGGCGTCGAATGGTACGCGCAGACACTGGATGATGCGTTACAGACTGCATGTGCTGTGCTATGGTTCGTGATGTGACTGAGCGATCCGTCACTACCATGCGCACAATTTGCCTGTCATCACGTGAAGTGGTGCGCTGAGGTGGATGCGATCGAACACGCCGGTCCGTCGTACCCTCCTGCATCCAACGATCACATATCCGCATTACAGTTGTTTGGTTTCGTCCAACACGACTACCGATTTCCCTGAAAGATAATACACAATCTCGGTAGGCAACTATCCTTCCTCTGTCGAACTCGGATACTTGATCAAAAGATGATCGCTGTTTTCGACGAGGCATAATTGATAGTTTTTTGAAAAAAACCACAAGAAAAACACAATTGCCGAACTTGAAATCGTCGAAATCTCCAAGCCTTAAATAGCGCTTTGAAGTGGCGCCACAGGCGCGCGTGATGTGCGTCTGCGCTGAAATTCTAATCATTTGCATATCTCACCTCCACTAATGCATGTTGTAAATTTCATGTTATTTGCATGTTTCCTTCAGGGTGTTGCATTTACAGTGGCCAGCAGTGTATATATATATATATATATATATATATATATATATATATATATATATATATATATATATATATATATATATATATATATATATATATATATACATATATATATATATATATATATATTATATTTAAATATCGTATATATTTCTAAATACAGGTGCGCCCAGTTCCTCTGATAATTGGAGTAATGGACCACCCAGGTCTATTTCTCATGATAAGCAACAGAATCTATGACTGGGTAAATAGGTCCAATGATTGCATATCTAGAAAGAAAAAAAATTGTACCCCCATTTAAAAATAATTTCTTACACCAATTACCAATATTGCAAGATAGATTTTTGAGAACACCGGAAAAAAATAACACACAAAGTGATTGAAAAACAGAATGTAATTGACTATAAACACATTTTCAAAAGTACAAACATACTTTCTAGCTTAGTTAATAGCTGTAATGAACTTTTCTATTGAAAAATGTAATATTAATTTGAGTTTAACATACCCTGAGTTAGTTAAGGAGTTAATAGGTGAGTTAATGTGTCACTTGCAAAAAATAGTGTTTTGTAATAACTTAACCAGTAGGAAGCTTAAGTGAAAAAGAACACAAATGAGTGACTTAACTACTTAACTTATAATAGTTAAACTTACTCATACTCAGATATTTTCATACTCAATAATTTCTACGTAAATGTGACGCAAATCTTGAGTGAAAGTAAAAAGTTGGGTGAGTTGTAAGAAAAAAAAGAAAGCATGTTTGAACTCTCACAAGCATTAAAAGTATAAATTTCTCCAACAACATTCTATCTATAAACGCCTATGTCTTAATTGACTTTATTGTAACTTATTAACATAACTTAATTAGTTCAGTTACTTAGGTTGGGTTAGTAGTAGTTAATATAAGCATAAGTGGTTCAGTGTAGGGTAACTTGGCCATATCTGGGCCCAGTTACCCTGAAGGTATGGCCCAGTTACCCCAAATCACTAAATCTGATTGGGTAACTGGGTCATACCCCTCTACAGAACTTTAACTTTCAGGATAGGTTAAATCACTACACAGAAGGCTATTTTGACATTAACTGAGCTAAAAATTCTTGCATTCAATTTTTGAGAGATAAAAGTAGACTTATAAAAAATTATTGAATTCTTCCTTGTAGAAAAATGTTTTGTGATGACAAATACAAAAAACATAGCAGCCATAAAACATTCTTCAACCAAGCTGGAGACCAAAACGCTGTTGTTTTGTTGACTTCTGCTTACCAGTGTTGCCACAATAGAGTGTAATTACCCCCTGATACGTAAAGGAAAAATCTGGGAGGGAATCGCCCAGTTACCCCAACTTACCTTAAACATTTTACTCAAATATTTGGACATTGATGTAATGTCAGTTCAAAAGTCATGCCGCCCAGTGAGCTAAATTGTCTTCAGTACCGATTTTTACTAATCCTCGACAACCAGAGTAGGAGTGTCCGACCAGTACACTAATCTAATCCCGCTTTTACAACAGGACGCCACACGAGACGACAGCAGAGAGTTAACGCCTGTGATAGCCTCACCTCATTGGTAGTCCTCTCAGAACAGCGGTATGTCAATGACATTCTACGCCGTTCCATTCGTCCGTTCCTTTCTCAGCCCTCTCTCTCCTCACCTTATTTGCCAGCAAGATAATGCGCCGCCGCTCACGACATGTCTCTTTTAACTACCTTCGTGCTTGCAACATACGTATTTCCTTGGTCACGAGATCTGTCCCCCATGGAGAAAATTTTAAAAGCGACCTCGATCCTATAATATGGAGGAATTAACCTTCCAGTTTAAAACCGTTTACCAAGAAATCCAGAGCCACTATCCATAAACTTTATACATCTATGACATTCTAGGTAACAGCTTGCATTCAGACCAACTAAATATTGGTTTGTCCATCTGTGTTGATCTTTTGGAACCAACAATTTTTATATTCACGTACAATTAACGTACCAAATTTTATCTCATTTGGATAATTCGATCTCGGTGCGTCGATTTTTTTTTTCACACAGTGTAGTTTCATTCTAAACTTACCTTTAATATTGTTTAATTTTCACAAAAAGATATCCGGTTCATCATGATATTGTTGCCCTTCATTAGTAAAACTGATAATGCTACTTATCACAGACCATACAAATGAAATTCACGTGACATACAGTGATTGATAAATTATGCATTATCAAAAGTTACTAAAAAAAATAGAACTTGGAATCAAATTATAATCAACGATCGGAAACGTAATATTTAAAGGAATATTTCATAGACGTAATAATTTTCTCTTCAGCACCCCAAAGGAAAAATATTTTAAAATCTTACTAACTTATAATGTTCAGCTACCGTCATAAACCACTGTGTCTCCAACAGCTATTTTTCTCCTTTTATATTCTGGTCACGTATGAAACACACTGTTTTATAGTCGGAGAATGTTTATTTTAATGAAATATGGCGGATATCTTATGACTTCACCGTTCAAGCTTCACCATTCAATCCATTGCTGTATTGTACATAATGGACAAGACTCTTGAGTTTATCTTAGAAAGTGGCTTTAATGACTGAACACTTCATACATAAACACACATAATATCATACTATCCAGTGTGATATTCAACTGAACACGTCACTTGTAAAGCAACATCCCATTTTTCATAACAAAAAGTGGTGTTCTTGTGACATTTCGAATACCTTGGACAGTTGCAGAATGTCAGAAAGTGCAGAGAAAATTCCAAATTAATATCTGTCGGTGAAATTTTTCTCATCGAATCTGACAATTTAAAACGCTTACAGTGGCCAATGGGACGAGTTCTGGAAGTCCTACCAGGCAAGGATGGCATAGCCAGAGTTGTGCGGATAAAGACCAAATCCGGCATTATAACACGTCCTGTGCAACGAGTGTATCCACTAGAATTATCCGAGAACACTGAAGGTACATTCCTAAGAGATAAAATCCTTGACAATAAGAAAAGCGTAAAAGACGAAGAACCAGACAAACCACTTCAGGAGCCAAAACCAGTGATAACCCGAAGTGGACGAATTTTTAAACCTCCAGAAAGAATGGGCATTTGAAGATGCTCGCCAGAAAGGTTGAGTTCATGGATACAGAACTCAAGGTGGGAGTGTGTTACTGCCGAGCAACCTTTCCCTCCATCCTCCGTGAGTTTCAGAGCTTCTCTCCCAACTGAAGTGAAGAGAGAAACAGACTATAAGCAGAACACTCAGATTCAGACTTTCGAATGTCGCGGATAAGCGCGGTCATATCACCCTAGTTGGGAAACTAAGCTCTTTTGTAAATAATTTGTGATGCGTTAGAAAAAATAAAAATTCAGTGTCTTGCAGAGATTGCCCTCTCCATCAATCCAAAAGAATATTACTTTTTATAGATACAGACGCCCAGAAGAAGCGGAAGAAAGGTAAGTTACATACCTTTGATAACTTAAAGATCCGCTAACAAAACAATGATTCATGCGAAATACAAATATGAAGTTTGGAGTTTCTGAATATTGAATTAAACAGGTATGGAAATCTCTTATTCCCTCTACTAGTAAAATTAATCCCAACCTGTTTAGTCTTTGACTTTTAACAAACCGAAAAAGAAAGATGAGTTATGGAAAGTGAGAAAACATTTGAATTTTTTGAAATCTGAAATTAAGAAATGGGAATAAATCCTAATTTTCTTTAAGAATTATCAACATGAGAATACAGGAGATGCGATAAATTCAGCACAAACAAAGGTACACATTAAAATAGCAATTATAGCGAATAAAGCGATAAACGAGCTCAAATGGATGGCTGCAGTCAAAAGGCGGGTCCAAAGCTTTGTCTGTCTCCGACTGCTACATCTGGCGAAGGATTGTTTATGAAAAATAAAATGCAGAGAATGCAAGAAAACATAACACATTTTTCCGCTATAAATCTTGTAAAAACAGAGATGAATTGGAAAATTCTCAAATAGCTGTGACATCAGTCTCTGAGACAAATCATACGAATGGGAATGTTTATTTGCAGACAATGTCTGCAAAGATAGTTACTAAAATGGGGACAGAAACACTTAAATGTTGTTTAGACTGCGGTTGTGCGAAGACATTCGTCTTAGGTAAACCCTTTCAAAGCGATTTAAATGGCAGTTGGTAGCTGAAGAAAATATAGCGTTTTATTCTTTCTTCTAATACACCAGTACTGGAAAAAAGAAAACGTGTTTGTGTAATTTGGAGGAATCCAAGATGGCGGAAAGACAACTGAAGCATTGAAAATTCCTGTTATAAGCGCCGCTATAATTAAAATTCCAGACCAAAAATAAAAGACAAATGCGCGAGAAAGAGCATTCCATTAGCAGACAGTGTCCATCAATGGCGCACCCAGGATTTTTTCTTGGGGGGGGGGGGGCGAGATGATCGGATGAAAATATTTATAATGCAAAGTCAATACTCATAATGCAATTTCTATTTCTTTGGGGGGGAGGGGGCAGGGCCCATTGCCCCCCCCCTGGGTGCACCACTGGTGTCCATGGAAGAGAGTATGAATCGGATACAACCCTACTTACTAGACTATTTTTTTTCGGGGGGAGGGAGGATTAATGACGAGAAAAATTTAAAGATTTTTTTATTCGTTAGTTGCCCTAGATATCAGACTGGGCTGGTCAGTAAGCAGATAGGAAACTAAAGCATTTCAATTAGAGCTCAGACAGGAGTGAGAGTCATGAACACTGAGGTTCGAACCCCAGATGAATAAGAACCGAATTTATTAAGAAAATATCTACAACTAGAAAGTTTAGGAATTAAAAGTGAACATGATAATGAGAACATTGAGGAAAAAGGGGTTTCGAAAGAATTTTGTCCATTCATGACAGTGAAAAATGATATAATGTTGTTCTTTTTCCATGGAATCAGCAAAAGGAGGTATTGCATGATAATTATGACTTGGCTGAAAAATGATTTCAAAGTTTTGTTTGAAAATTTCCCAGTTCTATCAGCGTTAAATGATAATATTGGATAATTATTTAAATGAAGATATTGTGGGAGAAGCGGCCGAGGTTTCGAATGCATATTATATGCCTTATCAGGCTTTAATATGGGTAGAACAGGAAACGATAAAAGTTAGTCTATGACGCTTCTTATCACGAAAACAATTGTTTTTTGGGGGAGGGGAATAACTCAGTCCTTTTATATCAGTTGCTATGTTAAAATCCCATGTAAATAAATTTGAGAGTAAATCCTCAAAAGCGAGCAATTTTCTGAAAAATTGGTTATATATAGATGTTCAAACGACGCAGATGTTGCAATTGAATTTTCAAAAGATGTAAAGTATATCATGAATAAAGGTAGCTTCATTATGAGTAAATGGAAAATTAAAAGAGTCCAATCCACAGATGAAAACCAAGAATGTGCTTCAAAGAAGAATGTTTTAGGATATTTATGGAACAGATATAAGAATTCACTTAAAATAGAAATTTCCCAATTATTTAACGTCGTTGTAGCAGAAAGTTCTAAATTGGCCAAAAGAAGAGTTTTTAAAGAAGTGCAGAAATGGTCAAAGATTCAGTCAGTCGACCTTACCTTATTTGATTCTTAAATCATTTGTAATCAGAGCAAAATGTCACTGGGCGAACTAGACAAGCTGTCGTTGAGGCTTTCGTTTCACTTGAGAATGCAGCGGGAAAGATGGGTCTAACCATCAATGAGGATAAAACTAAATTTATGATTGCAACAAATAAAAAATAGATACAGCCCCTCTGGAGATCAATAACTACACATTTGAGAATGTAAAGCAATTTAAATACCTGGGCACAATAATCTCAAGTTTCAATGACCTAAAAATTGAAATTAAAAGCAGACTAGCCATGGCTAATAGATGTTTCTATGGCCTTAGAAACCAACTAAAATTCAAATTTATCTGTATTAAAACAAAAATAAGTCTATATAAGACCCTGATAAAACCTGTTGTCTTATACGGGAGTGAATGCTGGGCCCTGAACAGGGCAGAAGAAGATTGTTTATTGATTTTTGAAAGAAAAATTTTGAGGAAGATTTTTGAACCAATTATGCAAAATAACGTTTGGAGAATCACCTATAATCATGAAATATATAAAAAAGTTTGGCGAACCCGACATCGTAAAGGTGGCAAAAGCATCTAACATTAGGTGGCTAGGCCACATATTCAGATATGATGACACGATTCCCCCCATAAAGTCACCTTTTCAAATTTTGAGGGAAGGCGACGAAGAGGAAGACCCCCAACCAGATGGTTGGATGAGGTAGAAAAGGACCTAAGAACAATTGGGGTGAACTGATGGAGGGCCATTGTACGGGATCGAGCTAGGTGGGGGAAAACTGCAGAGACAGCCTTGGCCTGTAACAGGCTGTAGTGCTAGCGAAGAAGAAGAATCAGAGCAAAAATTATTTTGCAAGACAGGTATTAAATGGGACATAACGTTGACCACAGAGTTAGAAAAACTTTGGAAAGATTGGTGCGCTGAAATGCCTTACATTGAAAATTCAAAAGTATCTAGATATTACTGAATATGTATGAGAAAATACGAAAGATATCCAACTGCACTTCTTCACTGACGCTAGTCAGAGAGCCTATGAGGCAGCTTTATACTTGAGATACACGGACAATGAAAGTGTGAACTCTAAAGTTTCGAGAGTAAGAGGGATATCATTCAAGAAAGTTTCTTTGCCAAGAATAGAGAACTTTAAATAGAGCTAGATTTTCTAAAACTATCAAAAAGGGATTTCACAATGAAGCTAATATTAATATGCATTTTGGACAGACTAACGTATTTCATTTCAATGGATGAAGGGCTCTTGAGATAAAGTGAAGCCATTTGTGCAGAATCGAGTGAATCCAATCGGGAAATCCAAGAGGGGACCGACCCGTCGTCTTGGCCACCGTTCTTCTTGGAGAAAGAAATCCCGGGCGATATGTTAACTAGATGGGAAAGAGTTGAGACTATAGAAAAAATTAAGTTTGATGGTATGGGACAAAATGGCTAAAAGAAGATAAGACATGTTACCCAAGGGTTGATTTCAGTTTTAAAATGAAAGAACCTGATGAGGAAAGAAAAAAAACTAAAAAAATAAATATATCAAGCGAGCTGTGTAACTAAATCAGCAAAGGAACATTTTTCGATATCCAAACATATATCAAACTGTCTATCTGGACGGGAGATGTTGCAGTTTAAATTCCAGCAGCAGAAACTCGAAATTTTGGATGCTGCAATTACCTCCTTATAGGGCAAAAGTGGAAACAAACAGTTGATATTGAACCACGAAACTGTACGGTTCATTTTCAGAACTACGGGATTTTAACGTTCGGGAACATTTTCAATGAAAATATGTCTAGTTCATGTACATATTGAATAATCCCATTAAATGTATATTCAAAAGAAATGGAATGTGGATATTTTAATCCATATTATTCCTAAATTAGGCCATTTCTAAGAAGTTCTGTTAAGTCTGAAATTTGATGATCTTACCTTGTAAACAGAAAACCATGAAGAGCTGTGCTCTCTTATTGCTTGTTTATGAATTGCCTATAGAATTATCTCTCCCTTTCTTAATGTTGTTTTGCTTTAACTACTAGAAATGATTATGCAATTTTCTTATGAACTTCACCAAACTTTTTCATGTTTTGTATAAACAAGTTCGTTTAGTTACATATTCATACTAAAGCATGTTAAAATAGTGTGAATGGATATATGAAAAGTATTCACGCAGTTTGTCAAAAATTTGGGAGATTGTAACACAGGTATCAAGAAAGTGTGTCTCCCCTACATCTTGAAAACGTATGAAAAGAATATTTTAATTCCCCTTTGTGGTTGCAGTTACACTGTATATGACTGTATAGAGTTATAAATTGTTTAAAGAGCGCATATAAGAGTCTCTTAAAGCATTTTAAAAATCATAGATTTCCTAATATGATGATTATGTGATAGGCATCTCTTGCGTACCCAAACTCTATGGAGGAAGATTTCGCCCTACTCCAGCGAATGACACAGGTGACAGAATTTCAAAAGCGGAATCGCTGAAAAATTTTATTTGTGGCTGACAAATTGCTCTCAGCCGAGCTCACAAAAGAAAGATCTAACCACATTATACTATTTGGCGTATAATTTGTTTATATCTTGAAGACGATAAAATTATGCTCAATGAGATAAAAGTTCCCCTGCAGAGTTCCTGCGTACTTACCATCGATGCAATGAGGAGGAGCCCATAATAAGTTAACAGCTGATGAACGTCTTGGAAATGCCAATGTTTGCATAAGAGACAAGAGTCTTTACTAGGTTGTGTTTTATAGATTTTTATGATCATTATAGTTTACTATTATTTATAACGTAACACAACTATTGATTTTCAAAAGAAAAGCTGTAGATTGCAATAGCAACAACGTTTACCACGTCTACCACTATTTTTTATCAACCTAAACCTTAGAATTTGGTGTTTCTCCAGGGAAACTCTACAGTCAATGTAAAAAAGTCTATTTTTTCTTTATTTCTTACAACTTCTAGTAAAGACTCCTTATCCAAACACTGAAAAATAAATGACTAGCAGATCTAAGAAACAGTTTTTAGCACCAGATAGATAAATATAAACTTCGACCAAAATATTACTGGAAGAATTTTATCGAACGTAATGGCATTTTTTCTTCTTTATGTACTTTTAAATGATCCAAAAAGAAATAAACTGAAAAGATTTCTATTCTCTCTATCCCAGGATTTAAAGAAAATTTAGTTCCTTAAAGCACAAGAAATCTCTCTGAAAACATCTCTAGCAATAAATTACATCTAAGCTGTTTTTTCCCCGTCGAAATTTTCCTTTGCTGAAGTAAGCAACAGTACCGCAAATTAACTGATTGCTGGAGATTCTTAAATTAAGGTTTTTTAAGACTCTCCACGACTTAAACGTTATTCATTATCCTCTAGCGTCTATTAAAATGAGAAAGAGAGTCTATTAAAATGAGACAGATTCCTGATTTCTCATCTTTAATGTTTAATCATTTATTTACTATTTAATGACAGTTCATTATAATGTACCTTAAACAGTAGGAAAACACCAAAAGGAATGTTTAAAAAATATAAAAAAATATTTATTCCTGTTCTTTTTTTTTCTTTCCTTTTTGATATTTTTAAAAGTAAGTAAGTATGTTGCGTTTTGCATTTTTCTCCATATTTCAAGACAATTCTATTGCAAATTGATTTCTAAATTTTCAATATAGTTAAAGAAAATTCTAAAAAATAGTTTCTGTGACAGTATTTTATTTTATACCTCTACCAAAATGATCCTGTTAAACAAATGACAACACAGCTTAAGTATAGATCACTTTAATCTGTTGTAGTAGTTTATTATTATCATAATAACTCTCACAAATTTACTGAAAATACTGTGTATGAGTGTTAAACAACCCCTTCATAGATTATAGGCAAAAACTTATATCAACAAAGAGACATTTTAATTTTTTTACAAATTGGCATTCCTTGGTCTAATTTATGTAACTTAAGAAATGTGGGTGATGAAATTTGCTTTGGGAAATAGATAATGGTTGTGTATGAGAGTGTAAAAAATATAGATGAAAACTAGATACGGCTAGATATTATTTAGATAGGTAAAATACTTGACTCTAGAGAAAATGAGGTAAAATGAAATATCCCACTCTTTATTCAACAGATAAAATTATTTAAGCCCAAAAAATTATTTTTATTGCATCAAATCTTGCAGTGGTACCTTTTTGTCACCTACAAGGCCAGGGCTCAATTGTAAGAGCTAAGCACGACCTCCCACTAATATCGACTATTGATTAAGAGACCTGATATGAGTTTACGAACAAAGTTATTCTTTCGTCTAAAGTGAGAGATATGTACGTAGTATATTCTAGGAGCACACATCACAAATTTTAGTTTTAAATCTTAGCTAGAGTCTGACCACCACTGACATAATTGAAGTTTAGCTTTGATTTGAAGTCGGAGTCTGTCTAGCCAGAGTTGGTAGAAAGATATTGACCCCCCAAAGAGTCGAAATAATTGTAGGTTAAAGATTTCCACGCGAGGGGAAACCTACAAGATTCTTGCCCTTATAATGCCACCTACTGCTGAAAACTATGCAACCTGATTGAGATCAAACTGGGTCTAAAAATAAAAACTTGAAAAATAGGAAAACATGATTAAAGTAAATAAGAAATATACAACATGGGCATTCAACGTTTATATACGCAATATAAAAGCATTGATTCAACAGTTATGGCAAACAGAAACAATATGGTATTATGAGAATACAAAAGTTTTGGCAAAATTACTTAGGAAATTTTTAATCTGCCCGCAAAAGAAACGAATTTTATGCCCCTGCATTGTTTGAAAAGTGAAGGTTTCACAAAAATCTTAATAATGGATCACTTGTAAAACTTTGTTCTTACATCTTAGATTTCATTTGTACCACGCTTATTACAGAAATATTAACTTTTTCTATGTTTATTCAAATTCGTGGAAAGTTTCTGAGTTTGTAATGTTTACAAGTTAAATAGCCCAGGGGGATAAGAGAAAAGATTTTTTTTCTTACCGTCTACCCAAAACTTTTCAAGCGTATTTCGTTTAGGACAAAGACGTACCGTAAAGCTCTTTTTACAGCTATGAAAGCCAGATATCTCTGTCTTGTCCGAGGACAGAAAGAAAAGTGGGAGAGGAAATAGCACTGAGACTCCATCAGTAAATGATTACTTTCGACACGTTATTGGTCTATAATATATTCAAGATGTTCCTTTCTTAATAATAAATGCATAAAATGTCTCAACCTGAATCTATACTTTAATTTCATATTTAAATTATCACTTATCTAGACAATGGAATTAATTAAAGAATAATTGAATTGTTCATAAGTACCCTAGATCAGGAGCAAAATTCTTCTGCACATCCAAAAATTAGAATCCAAAATTTGTCCTAATGTTCTATAATAAAAAGTATTCTCATTTTGTTAAATTTTAGTATTGACAGTCAATTATTTTTAAATTAGCTAAAGATAAAATATCAATAACGTGTGACAAAAAAATTTCTTTCCAAACTATCCGAAAAGAAGACAAAAAACTTTTAATGCTAAAAATCAAGATGAATACATTCTTTTCTTATTAAAGTTGACACGTGATTAAAAAAATGGCTTGCAATTCTTCGCACTTACTACATCCACGAAATTAAAGTTTTCTACAAACTTGCATGCAACTATTCGCGATTTTTTAATTTATAACTATATTTAGTTAGGAAAGTAAGGAAAGCAGTTTAATTTATTACTCAAGACCTAAATTATAAATTGCTTAATATTTAAATGGTGTTGGAATTTTTCATTTAAATTTTCTAGGGCTCATTGAAACTATGAAAAACGAAACATTTAGCAGTAATTATGGCTCATAAAATGTTTCAAATTTTACATTTTAATACCTCACGACTGAAAATAATACCGAGTATCTGATCTGAATTGAATTCGTCGCGCCAAAGAGTACTGAGACGGGCTGTCAAGAGCACTTTATTTTAATTTCGTATAAAAACAACTATGTACAATAATCCGTATAAGATGCACGTCGAGTGCGGTTCAGGCCTCCAGCCTAAATTATCATCGAAGTCTCAACGGCACATTGTTCCCCGGCTTCGAATCTCAGCCGTTATCCCGCCTCTCAACCGAAGTCAAAGAGTTCTCTAGCTCTCTCTGTCTGTTGGAGGCAGAGTTGAGTTTTATGATTGGAGTTCCTTGACCAGATGGCTTTATCTCCTGTCTCAAGATGGTTTGTAATCAATGTAAATGTGCTCAGTAGTTAACCCTTTCAACGGCAGTGACGTAATATTACGTCGAGCCCTGACTGTCTCATCCGGGCAGTGACGAAATATTACGTCCGATCTTAGCCGTCTCATTTGGGCAGTGACGAACCCCTGTGCAGGCGCTGATGATTTTTCCAGCACTGCACGGAGTCCGTCCCCCGTTTTCGGAACGATAAAAGGTGCTTGATTTACAACTTCGAATTGTCCGAAATTGGGGAATGAGGACCCCTACATGTACATCTCCGACGCATTCACGCGATGGGGGTCTGAATAGAGCGAGGTTGGTACAATAAGTTGGAGGGGGGGAGGTTGCAGATCGACTTGCTCGAAAAGTCATGTGTTCGGTAATTACACCAGTTTCCAAGAATGAAGGGTGTGGAATGGCTAGCTGGCTGTTGTTGATTTTTTTATATTTTTTTTAAACATTAACAAGTTAAATATTTCAAAGGCAATAATTTAAATTGTGATTAAATTATTTTTACGATTAACGATAAGGTTTTCATTGCACTATTAGTATTTACATATGATAAATTATATATTAAATACATGAAACCATGATTTTTTTTCCTCCTATGTCAACAAAATTCTTACTAATCGCAATGATAGATAAAATATGATATTGCAATGATAGAAGTTCCCTCCTACTTTATCTTTTACTTTACACTCTAGATAAAGCCACTATAGCTAATAAAATCACATTTGAATGAACCATAATGTAAAAATATACACATAAGTATTTTTGATATCAATCAATGATTTCTTTAAAAAATCAAGTGATTTAAATCCTAATTTAAAACATGTATATTTAAATTATGTATATTTAAATTTAATTAATCGTCTTTTAATAATTTTTATAACTAAAATAACGATTTTAATAACTAAAATAATGTCTAAATATATTTTATTTTATTTTATCAATTTGGCTACATTTCAAACTTTTCCATTATTATTTTATTACTTTCCATACAATTTTGAAAAGTTATTTGATGTTGCACAGTGCTTCATACTGGGAGATGGCTGAATGGTAGGGCGCTGTCTTTCGATCCCGAATCCTACTTCTGGCATGGATGATTCTCGCCTTTCGTAATCGGCTTTAAAAGTAGGATCCGGTCTATCTAATTAACCCTCGTGTAACAAAATATTGTTTAGTTCTTCATCTCAATCTTCTGACATCTTGTTTTAATCTGTAAATTAATGCGTTGGAGGGATTGGTGAGAAATTCTTAGCTGTTTATTTTCTTTTTTTTTTTAACTCACGATGAACTACCTACCCAAATTATCACGTGTAAGGCGTTTAGAGCGCCACATCCGAGGTCATCTCCACAATTTTGATCATCCCCGTAGCTGTTTCCTTAAAATTTCATTGATTTTTGATAATGGTCGGAAGCAAATTAATGAAAGCATAATTTTCCGAGTGAACCTTACGGTGCCGGAGTTCGCAGGTTCGAGTCTTTTTTCTATATGAATGTTTGTAGTCATCTGTGTCGATATTAAGCAGTAAGTCCCGATCAAATTAGTCTTCGAGAGTACCAAAAATTGACCTAAGCTCTCTAAACAACCAAATTATCGGAATTTCTTTATTACAGCATTTAACTAGGACATTGATATGACCGATACAATCTTACAATTACAGTTTTAAAAAAAAGATGTATTTTCACAGACACAAAAAGAATATGCTTTAAACAAAACTGATTTGTAAAGTCATGTATGTAACTATAAACTTGCGTATGTACGTATGTACAATAGCGTCTAAACAGTGCATTCAGTTGAACTCAAATCCAATATGTGTGTTGCGAGAAAATGCTAAATTTTTAATTCTGATATTTCAAACAATTTGATTTTCAGCATGAAAACCATGAAAATTGGCAAGTCATGAATAAGGCATGAATATTCACTCATAAACAAAATTTTTCGGCTGCAATATAAATATTATAAAAATTAATTTTTGATGTTGTTTCAAAATTGTTATTAATTTGCTGTTGCACTGCAAATCAATTACCTCCAGTATCTGTTCAATTTATTCATTTATCGTTGCCATCTCTCTAGCCATTTTCTTTATTTTCAAATCTCAATTTGAGTTCTTTTAAAATTTAATGTTACAACGTTAAGTTACCACGTGCGAAAAATATATCTGCAAACTGCCTTGGCTTTTCAATCGCGATTTAGTTTCAGATATTTTTAAATACCGAATTGATAATTGATAGATTATCAAAACATGGAATTAAAAAGGAAGAAAATCGTTTGCATCGTGTTACGAAAACCAGTGACATCATATTTGGTATTTAAAAAAAATTAAGCTCGCAGTAAATTTAAAATCGTTTGCTAAAATAACAACATAGAGATAAAGAAAAGTTTGACTATGTATGTATCTATGTGGGCGATGTCCACACAAATCTATCGCACACAAGTGGCTCTGACCTCAGAGCCCAAATTTTATTCAACCTAGAGCGAAGCCTGGGCGCAAAGCGGTTGGTTTAGTAATTGAAGCATGAGAAATAGAGTATTCAATTTTTAACTTTCTTTTGAATTCAAAATTTGATTTTTTAACCTTTCAGTGAGCTCACCTGCACAAATTTTACGAACAAATTTATTTTTTCTTACACTTCTTCAAAACTTTACAAATTGTTTTTCAAATTTGCCTCTTATTACTATAATGAACAATTTACAACAACGTAACTAAAAGTAACGCCTATGGCGCAAAAAGTACGACACACACTTAGCCGTGCAAAAATTAATAAACACAAAAAAAATTTAAATTATAAATCTTAGAATAGATAAAAAATGTAAATCAAATTTTGAAGTTTCTTATTTTAATTTGTTTATTAAAAACTGTACTTTTTTTTACTTTAAAAACTTATAAAACTCACTAGATATTTATATGAACTAATAGAACTCAAATACGGAACTCAAAGAAATAGATTTGTGAGAAAATGGATAATTTCAGGCAACACTTATTGCGTACGGCAGATTTTAATGTCAGACAACGCTCATAGCTTTCGACATTGTCTAAATAAATAACAGATAATGCTGGCGCCATGACCCACTATTAGCCGTATTATTAAGGCGCCTATTGAAAATTGGACTAAAAGACTTATTTCGTGAGAAAATGAATGACACTACGGGCGCGTCATTTCTTACAATGACTTGAGTACGAGTAAAGTTCAGTACTAGCTTATTTCCCGCTTTTTCGAAGAATTGGAATAGAAACTGTCTGGCGTTAGTACCCCTACCCCTTGGTGATTTGGAGACTCAGATTACAGCTCAGGAGAAAAAAATGAATATCCCATGATAGGAGGATCCAAACGAGGCACTTTCAGTAATAATAGAAGACTAACAAAAAAAAATAATTCGTGTGAATCCCTTAGGGTAGACCTGAAATTTCTAGAGTCGAACAACATCCTGTTGGTAACTAATGGGCTCATCAGCAAATGAAATCTTTTGAATTGTGAAGCAATCCAATACTTTTCTAGATCCGCGTTAAAAACATTTATAAACCTTCGCTTTTTCTTGCATTTGCTACTTGGTTATCCTAGTGCTGTTTGTATTAGAATTTGGATAAAAATATATTTTAACGTGTCTCTTCGAATATCGTATTCCAAACTGTCAGCTTTTTATTTCATTTAAGTATGTTAACTTCTAGTGAAAGTGAATACAGTGATGAATTTTCCGAATCAGATGATGATGAATCATCGAGTGATTCCTCTGCAGAAGACATTTCCTCTGTTAGAAACTGGTGTAAAATTGATTGTGTTTCATCTGTAGCTCCTCCAAGATTTCCATTTAAAGGAACGCCTGGCATTGTATGTGCTATTTCCAATTGTGAAGATCCCCTAGAGTATTTTTTAGAGATAATGTGCTTCAGCATATCGTGGATCAGACGAACTTATATGCTTCACAGTACTTCAGTTTAAATAAACTGACACCCAAATCAAGATGTTTGAAATGGGTTGAGACCAATAAGAGAGAAATTCTTTTATTTTTGTCTCTGCTTATCCTGGAGGGGATAAATCAAAAACCGGAAGAAAGAATGTATTGGTCTAAAATCCCAGCCATAGAGACCCCATACTTTTCGAAAATTATGGCTGAAAAAAGATTCAGCCTAATTATGAAATTTCTGCATTTTTCAAACAATCAGCAATATCCTGAAAGTGAAACTAAGGCAAAAAACTGCTTGGTAAAAATTGAAAATTTATCATTAATGCTATTGAAAAATTACCAGAAGGTTTATATACTGGAAAGAGATGTCTCCGTTGACGAGTCTCTTCTTTTGTTTAAAGGAAGACTTGGCTGGAAACAATATATTCCTTCCAAACGTGCAAGATTTGGTGTAAAATTTTTTATACTATGTGAATCATCTTCAGGCTATGTGTCAAATTTCATCATCTATACCGGAAGATACACAAAATATCTACCGCAGTATGAGAAATATGGTGTAGGAATAAAAAGTGTCCTAACTCTGTTAGATTCCATGTTAGACAAAGGATATTGTGTAACTGTGGACAATTTTTACAACTCCCCAGACCTTGCAGAAATTCTCATTTCAAGGAAAACAGACATCTATGGAACACGTAGAACAAACAGAAGGGATGTGCCCGAAGAAATCAAAAATAAGAAAATGAAAAAAGGTGAGCTGATTGCTTATCAACGGGGGAAAGCTTTGATAATGAAGTGGCATGATAAAAGATCTGTTGCCATTTTAAGCACGATCCATTCCACAGAAATGCAAAATATAACAAAACATGGGAAAACTTATAAAAAACCGGTAGCAGTTCTGGATTACAACCATACAATGGGTGGTGTGGACAGAATGGATGCATCTATTTCAAATTATGGGATAATAAGAAAACAGAAAAAATATTATAAAAAAATTTTCAGGCACCTTTTAGATATTAGCGTTTGGAATTCATTCCTTCTTTACAAAAAAAATGGAGGGAATCTTAATAATCTGAACTTCCGTTTGAAATTAATAGAGAGAATAACGGAAGAAAACATTTCTTCTGAATCAGAAAATAACTCTATCCATTCATGCAAAATTAGCTCTGCCCTAAGGTTTCAAGGAAGACATTTTCCCTCATATATTCCACAAACAGAAAAAAAGATCAATCCTTCCAGAAGATGCACTATTTGTTGCCAAACGGAAAATGAAAATGGCAAAAAAATAAGAAAAGAAACTAGATATTACTGTAAAATTTGTGATGTAGCTTTGTGCCCCGCTCCCTGTTTTGAAAAATACCATACAAAAGAATAGAATGTTTAACATATATTTCTATATTTAAAATAAGTATACGTATTTGTTTACATCATATTTTCACATAAGAAATAAGCAATTGTGTATGATATAACGATCTATTATCGATCTTCTGTTGTAAAAAATTGTAGCACTTAAAAATATGGTATTATGAATTAAGGTTATTACAAGATCATTGCATCTATAATTGTAACATCAGAAAGAACTAACAAATTTTTAGCGATATAATTATTCATTTGTAATATGAAAGAAAATAGTATACTGTCGCGAAAACATATAGAATAAATGAGTCGAAACCAAAAGCAAGGGTGAAACCATGACGCCCTTGCATGATAAAATAGTTGAATACCAGATGACACGGATTTGAGCCTGTTCCCTCATCCACAAGGATCAACCTCATGCCAGCTGAGAGATTCTGCACCCTTGCCCAATGATCTGGAACTGACGCCAAGAGTTTGAGCCTGTTTCCTTGACGACAACGATCAACCCCAAGCCAGCCGTGAGACTCTGCACCCTTGCACAAGGATCAGGAACTGAGTGGTAACTTCCAGACTGTGTTAACTGATATTCTACGTGGACTGTCAATTATGACGCAACGGATTATTATCCTTATACCTGTGAGTGTTAATGAGTCCGAGGACTGAAACTCATGCGTATATATGTGGTGTCATGGATGTCAGCCAAGGTTTGTTTCAGAGTATTTTATATTAATGATAGGGAAGTGTCATTTGGAACTCTAATTTCGGCATTCCTAAAATTTTAAGATTTTGAGAGAAAGATTGAAAACAATTAAAACATTAATTACAAAGTTATGTTGAGAAATTTAATTACTGATGAATTTGAATATGATTGATGATTGATGATTTTGAATATGATGTGTGTAACTATAAGTAAATGTTACTGATGATTTTAATTGGTAGTAACAAAGTTATTGTGAGGAATTTAATTACTGACAAAACATTATTATTGAGGTGTATAACTATTAGTAAAGATTATTGATGAATGTAATTGGTAGTAACAAAGTTATGATGAGGAATTTTATTACTGATGGAACTGATTATCAATGATGTGTGTATCTATTAGCAAATATTTATTGTTGAAATTAATTGTGATAATTATTGACGTTAACATTGGTGAATATCTAGAAAAATTGCATTGAATGATTAACTTGAAAGAAATTTAGAATAAGATTAAATAATTTGAAGAGAGTTTAATGAATTTTTTTAAAGTGTTATTGTATATAAAATACATAGTAGGGTAAATAAACCATATATATTCAAGCATAACCTTTGAGTAGTCATTTTGGTACTATGTGTCACTTTTTATACTAACCTTGAGATCATGCCAAAAATGGAATATTATGTTATAACCTTTATTCTAAAATTTAATATTAACAAATTTTGGTTTGTTAAAATAATTCTACCTTCCAAAATTTCATTACATATATGAAACAACAAGTAATTCTGTGTGTGAACTGCAATATTCTTTTATCATTTTGTGTGAGTGTAATTCGTTTCACAATGAAATATAAAATTCATAGGATAAAACAATGTGGTTGTAACATGACACATTTAAATAATTTGTGTATTATTATGCTTTAATTATATAAAATTTACACTTATAATATTTTTTTACCACTTGCACTGTTGCAGAATGTGTAAATATTTTTTAACGACTGTTAAAATGTAGCTTCTGTGTAACAAAATGGTAATTATAGAAGTTTAAATTTTTGGTTCCTGAAATCAATGAAGTAATAAAATTTATATACCACCTCAGTATGATTGACTTTCTTTTTGTTTAGAATGAGTCAAGAATTAAGTTTGTATGATGTTGTGCGCTAAATATAAATATCATATCAATGAAATATTATGGGAAAACGTGTGAAAAATATTATGCTAGTGAGATGAAATATTTAATGGAATTCTCTAGAATTTTTTATTAACTTAAAATTATAAGAGATGGTTTAAAATCTGAAATATTTAATGTTTAATTTATATTATCGAATGTTTTGTTTAGAAAATATCTGAAGTTTGGAAGAAATTGAATATAATACTTTTGCAAAATTTTCATAGCATTTTAACGTTATCATCAATAGAAGAGTTGATGTCTCGGGTTCGAATCCCGTTTGTGATAAGTATGTAAAATAAAGGATCATCTATAAAAGAAAACTGTTATATTTCTGAAAAAAAAAGTTGTGTTGCCGGTACTTCTCTTGACTAATAGATTCAAAGGCAATCAGAAGAAAGATTTTATATTCTTCACAGCCTTACACTATATTCCAATTATAATTTCAATACCGTGTTTTCGATCTACGATAATTTCAAATTCTGTTTAAAATGACAGAGGATCTGAGGAATAATAGTTATTATTGCTGATGTGCATAAAAGGACATCAGGTTTGTATATTTATCTATCTATCTATCTATGTATCTATCTATCTATATATATATATATATATATATATATATATATATATATATATATTCCAAACTGCATGCTTTGTTCATATGTGGTCCGAAGAACTTAAATAGTGAGATGACGCAGTGAAAAAAAATTTAATTTTTTAATTTAACTACTTATTTAATACTTTACGAACTTCTTTCTTCCCTTCGAATCCTGATTAATGCAATTTGTAACAGATTTCGACCAAACTTGGGGGAATAAATAGATTTTAGGGGATGACTAATCAGTGGGCGTAAAAAATTTATTTCTTGAAATAAGGGGGCAGGGACCGATATAACCCTCCTCAACGCAATCAGATCCCGTGCGAATAACGGGTAAAATGCTAGTAAGTGTATATAATATTATAAAAAATAGATCTTTCATGCAAAAAACTAGATCTTTCGTTAACAACAGCATTATTTTAAAGATTCATTGTAAAATAATGCTTTTTACCGAAACACTTGCAAATTGAATCAAATCAAGAAAGAGCAGAAACATTTTCTCCCGTGATTTATGAATATTATTTTTATATCTCAAGATATCTTAATGCAGATAAATAACAATATTTATCAATCTGCTTAACATATGACACACCACGTCAAAAATAATGTATTCGAATTTTGATTATATTAGAAAATAAAGCATATAATAAATTTTTAGCAGTCATAAATTTTAGAATTATTTAAAAAAGACTCTAAATGCATAATCTTAACTAAAGAACATTTAACTGGCTCCTTTAAGTAATAAATATACATAAACTGATTTAATATTTATTCTGAATAGCAGTTTTTGGTCTTTAATAACTTACAAATTAAATAAAGACGTGTTTTAAGATGAATTCTACATGGAAAATTAGATGAAACACAATTATGAATTTAAATATCTCTAAAAAATAATGATTAGTATATATATATATATATATATATATATATATATATATATATATATATATATATATATATATATATATATATATATATATATATATATATAGTATAATGCTTTTTACCGAACATATATCTCAACATTCATCTATCCATCTCTGTGTTTATGTGTGTTTGTATATGTCAGTAAATATATTTATATTATCATATTTAGCGTGTTAATATTTATTTAAATTTCAAATCATAGATTGCATTTTTACGAAAGCGATAAAAGTTTCTGTACGCTACAAAGTCACGGGTAAGAGGAAGACTTCTGTCTATCTATTCTACACGTACCCGTTTATAAGTAAAAACCCGTTTCTTTGTAAGAATTCTCCTGCAGTTGGGGAAGCAGTTGGGGGGGTGGATTGCTGCCCCCAACGATTTCGCTGGGGAAACTCTAGGGGGTGGTAAACTTTATTACGGCCTCGGTGTGAGGAAGGAGGACCGCGGTCTGACAAGCAAAACATTCCGACATTTGAAAAGGGGGGGAAAGAAATGCTCTGCAGTAAAAACAAACTTTTCACGAGGGGCATTGGGCCGGTTGAAGGGTAGAACCGTACAGATGTCAGAAGCCAGGATAGGTGAATTAATCTTTTGAATTGAGCCAGTGAAAGGGTTAAAATAATTAAGATAGTTAAAGTTTAAGGTTACAAGTTACTTAAAAAAAATTTGTTTAGAACCTTCAAGAGATCGAAGGGTAGTAAATAATTAAAAAATTAAATATATTAAGATTAAGTAAATTTAGTTTAAAGAGTAAATTTAAATAATTAGAAGGTAATAATTTGTAAAAAATTAACAAGTTAAGGAAAAGGTGGCCCTCAGCAAACAAGATGTTAAGTTTGCGAAAAAAGAAAAAAAAGGCCCTGTTCAGGGTCATACAATTCATAATGAGATAATTGCAGATTTCCGCGGGGGAAAAGTGAAAAAATCAAGATAGGGAAATTTTGAAGAAGTGACACCACCTGGGACCGAACCAACATCGTAGGGTTTACCAGGTCAGCGCGATAGCACTGGTCTATGGCAGCACATAAGTAGGTGAGCAAGATGGAATCTGTCTGTCGGAGATACGTACCGTCCTCTTTTAACACCTCTGCAAACCTCTCACCTTGAACAGAAACCTTGAACGCCTAAAGGGAAAAACTGCTAACTGGAAAATAAAGCTCCTTAGTTACATTCCATAGCCGACTTCGAAAGACGGCTGCCCTCTCAGAGCCGCGCCGACCTAGCACAATAGGTTTTTCAATTCCATGAAACTGTCACAATCTAAAGCGAAATACTTGGGGTACGTGACATATGTCATAACACATATAAAATAACGCTACATGATGTATTTATAAAAATAAGATTTAAAATTTCAAAATCAGGATAACAAAAAATAGACATCTTAATACGCATCATAAAAGTGATGTACTAGCAACTGGTAAGAGATTTTCCCTCTTTTTGTGTCATTCGTCGGATATTTTATTTTTATTCTTTCAATTCAACTTTCTTGCACCGTTTAGGGTTTCATTGGGAATTTAAGTTTGGAAATAATTCTAATGTTCCTTTTTTCTCAATTTTGATTCGTTTCTTTCCCTAATAGTATTGTAATGCTATTGTTTTATTTGAATATTAAATTTGAGTTGTGTGTTTCTATGCATGTATATTTGCGTCTTACAAACATGCTATAAAAGTGTTTGTGTTATTACATTTTCTAAAAATAATAATACTTTCCGGGAAAAATTCTACGCAGTTAGGTAAGTTGTCAATCCTACTTCTAAATTAGTCCAGGTGTTAACCTAAAGTTGACAGAGGGAAGTAAATGAAGCATAAATTGAACTTGATACAATATAAAAGGCCCAAATGCGGAGAACACAGGGAACTTGACTCGACTGCCAAGAAAAAAAATTACTTGTACCAAAGAAAAAGGTTCTTCATTACTCTGAAAGAAAATGAGTAAGAAGCCAACAAAGAGCTTGTCAGAAAAGAAGGGACAGTATTTGAAACCTGCTAATGAATAAAGCCTTCTAGCGAAAAATAAACTTTCATGGAGGAAAGCAAAAGGTTGTATCGAAATTATACGATTAAAAAAGTGCCGGAGAAAGGGTAAAGAGATTTTGGTACAAACCAACTTTTTCATTACATTTGATTGGTATTAAACAGACAGATTACAAACACAGATTTCGATAGTTAATAAATGTTCTGCACTTTAAGACTGCTGTGTTACGTTTCCTCGTTCGCTGTTACGATGCTTTGGACATTTAAATGCGCAATATATTTCCTTTAATAAAAATAATATGACTCTTTGAAATGAATGGCTCCATATAAAACAAATCAACTTTACCACCGAATTGGTCCAGCTGTTAGCCTAAAAGAAACAAACAAACCTCCCCCCCCACATATATATATATATATATATATATATATATATATATATATATATATATATATATATATATATATATATACAGGGTGGTCATAAATAAACTGCGATATATGGACCTCTAACGGCTGTTCCGGTCATCCGATCAAGATGAGATTTCAGATATAGTTATTCAGAGGTATGAGCTCGGGATTATGTGAACGGCAACAAAGTGGCGCTCATGGTTATGGTTATAAGTACAGAAACTCGAAATTTTCGAATGGCAACGCCCACTTTTTCCCGTCGCAAAATGCTCAGCGCATGCGAAAACCCTAAAGAGCGTTGTATCGGTACGTATATCACAAAAAACGGACTGATAACTTAGTAAAAAGCTCTGTATATACTCAATATATCTCAAAACATGCACGACATTATATATCAAGAAGTATTATTTTATTATTGGGTACTAGTATATAATATCAGCATTTCGTCAAGTATTTCATAATTACTAAATAAACTTGCATAAAATAATTCATATTATAATGACTGGTAATCGAAACAATTAATACAATTTTTACCCATCGAAACTGGTAATTAAAACATCTATTCTCATGAAGTCTGCTATTTTAAAATTCATTACTGAGTACAATAAACTCTTTCGTTGAAGGGAAAAATTCATAGCAACAGTTTAAGGATCAAACAAAAATCTTCAGAGGCGCGGTATCCCAGTTAGCATGAGCAGCGGGCCAGTTATCTGAACGTCCCTGCTTCGATGCTCGTCGCTACCACCGTGTTCACGAATGGTGGCCGGGGCACGTAAAATAGGGAGTGGCTACAATGTCCTCCATGTTCTCAAATTCACCTCTGGAGGTGCGGGGTCAAGTGTTCCGGTATCGTCACTTGACTCAGTTCAAAATGACGGGACCAGTCATTTAGCCAAGTCGGACTCCGAACCTTGTGGTGCTAACTCAAAACAGGAACCGCATATTCATCATCCATATCCTTCGGGACTTGATCTGACGTTGCTGTCGGTCAAGGGGCATAAGCAAAAACAACAAAAATCTTCAACTGTCGTTGATGAGTCAAGATTCAATAAATTACCTCGTCGTATTCGATTTAAGAAATCTTTTCAAATTTTTAGGGAACCTTAGAGACTGGTTTCAAAACTAGTTGATTACTGACTTCTTTGAGAGTGAAATTTTTCATATATCATATTTGAAGACATTTCATATTCATTAAGCTATATTCTTCAAGTCCCAAGAAATTATAAAAATGGGAAGAAAGCTGAGTTAACGTAGTATTGTTGCGGTGGACACCATAGAAACGTCGGCATCTGAGGAAGGATATGCCAATTTTAGTGGTAGCGAACGTGTTAATAGAACTACACTTTCTAAAACTCAACAATAATCATTTATTAATGTGGATAGCAAAGACGAGATGCCGGATATCCTACTTTTACTGTCTCTAGAACAATATAACTACAATTATGGGATAGCCCAGCGCAATGCTCGCTTCCCTTCAACAGAACAAGATCGGCAGCCTTCTCGCTCCCGTCAGAATTACAGACATACACCACAACGCAGGCCTTGACTCGCCCCGTTGGAATTACAATCTCTTGCACGGGGATTCAACACAGCCTCTATCTCGTGCCTACGCATGGACTCACCAATACAACCTCTCCCTATGGAGGTCTGTACCGCTCTCTCTCGTGCACAGGGCATCTCCAGACACACCACTCTTCGAATCGCCTCCAAGCCGGGGTCATTCAACCCTCGACTCGACCGTCCCCTCAAGGAATGTCGTACACGTACATTAAGGGTTAGCCAGCCCTAATACGCTATGCGTGGCAACAGAGAACATAACTATGGCCAGAGAATTTGCATAAAATCCTACACACACACATACACATACATATATATATATATATATATATATATATATATATATATATATACACTAGCTGAATACCAGTGCTTCGCTACGGAGTACATTAAAATTTCATACATACAACGGTTAATGTATGCAATTAATACCAAAAATATATATATATTTATAAAAAATCGTAACAGATATTTTAATACGCAAAATAATGTAGAAGAAAATATTGAAATTAAATATAATACAACATACAAAAGAATATAGTACAGTTAATATAGCACAGTTTAAAGAACATTTCTTTAACTATATTTTAATATTTTTACCTGAAGTTTACCTGAAAACTGAGATTAAAATCAAAAGGGCAAAATTACAGAAAAGGAAATACAGTATAAATAAAAACTAAACACAACTTAAATCAGAACTATAAATGAAAGACTCTGAAATAAAACTGAGATTAAAATCAAGAGCGCAAAATTACAGAAAATGAAATGAAAAGCATGTTTTGAAATTATAGAAATACAAAAACAAAATAAATGACTGAAAAAGTTTGCCTTAAAACTGAGATTAAAATGAAAAGGGCAAAATTAAAGAAAAGGAAACACAGTATAGCCAAAGATGATAAAACTGCAAACGTGGCCAATAACTGGCATTTTAAGACAGTGTTGCTGTTTTCCTCACCACGCTAGGCGTACAGCAAAGGCGCCTTATCCTCCTTTCGCAATGTTTGCAAGGCGAGGATTCCCCAGTAGGGATATTTTTCCTTAATCATTTATGAGTTATAAATAATGTAAAAAGCAATCAATTTTTATAATACCAAACATTTTTTAACTTAATAAAAATTAGTCCCTGCAAAAAAACATTAACATTATCTCCATTAATTTGAACAGAAAAAAATATTCAGACAGTGGGAAAAAATTTAATTATACAAATAGAAATTAAACATTATTATACACTACAGGCCTAAATACACTAACAAAAGTTGAAAGCTTTTATATATCTACATTTAAACCATTTATGAGTTGAAAATAATGAAAAAAGCAATCAATTTTTATAATATCTGAATCATTTTTCATGTCAACAAAAAATTACTCCCTGCAAAAAAACATTAACATTATCTCCATTAATTTGAACAGAAAAAAAATATTCAGACAGTGGGAAAAAATTTAATTATACAAAAATAAATTAAACATTATTATACACCACAGGCCTAAATACACTAACAAAAGTTGAAAGCTTTTATTATCTACATTTAAACCATTTATGAGTTGCAATTAATGTAAAAAGTAATCAATTTTTATAATATCTGAATCATTTTTCATGTCAACAAAAAATACTCTCTGCAAAAAAACATTATCTCCATTAATTTGAATTTATAATAAACCACTAAAAGTCGAAAAGGAAAATTGTCAAATTGTCTTCAGGAAAGTAAAGAATTTTGAAAAGTAAAGCTGAAAAGTAAAAATGTCACTTTGTCGAATGTTTGTTAAACAAAATCAATTTAAAAACTCAACACAGTATAAATAAGATTAAAATTGTCGAATGCTTGTTAACTAAAATCAATTTAAAAACTCAACACAGTATAAATAAGATTGAAATTGTCGAATGCTTGTTAACCAAAATCAATTTAAAAACACAACACAGTATAAATAAGATTGAAATTGTCGAATGCTTGTTAACCAAAATCAATTTAAAAACACAACACAGTATAAATAAGATTGAAATTGTCGAATGCTTGTTAACCAAAATCAATTAAAAAAGTAAACACAGTATAAATAACATTTTAAAATAACCATGTGAAATGTTATACACATCTCAGAATTTTAGTAGATTCAGCCTTTCATCATTCTTCTACTATTAAATGTTAAAAAGTAAAAATGTCAAATTGTCTAATGTTTCTTAACAAAAATCAATTTAAAAACCAAACACAGTATAAATAACATAGAATTAATAACAGTATAAATATCATAAAATAAATAAACGGCATTGCTCCTCTTATTTGTGTCTTTCAAAAGGCTGATATAAATTAAATTGCTTCTTGATCTGTGGCTTGTCCATTCATGTTGTTGGCTTGAATGCTATATTAAAGTCTGTATAGCGTTGATGAAATTCACTTGAGTCTTCTTTCACTTTTCTTTCTTGAAATATCAGTTTAGAGAGCCTCGGGATATACTATATTTTTTGTTCTTCCATTTGGAGCTAGGATGTAGAGATTTTCGGCTTTTCCAACTCTAGAACAACCCACATAAAGTTGACCATGGGAGAAACAGGGTTTAAGAAGATCGAGTCCAAGTACTTTTAGCGATTCCCCTTGTGCCTTGTTAATGCTCATGGCGATACTTAAACGGACAGGGAACTGAAGTCTTTTAAATTGAAATGGTATATCGGAAGGGATGATTGCTATCCTGGGAATAAATACGACTTCGCCAGCAGAGTGTCCTGTCATAATGGTGGCTTCAATCACATTCGGCATCAGATTCTTTACATCAAGTCTTGTTCCATTTCAGAGTGAACGTGGATGCAGATTTCTCAGCAGTATAATTGGTGCACCAATCTTCAGCTCTAATATGTGAGAGGGTACTCCAGATGGCTCCAACGTATTTAAAAATTCTGTGGTGTAGTGTACCGCTTCTTCTGTATCACAGGTGGTGTCGATCGATTTGTAAACTTGAGCTTTACCTGGCAATACTTCTAAAAGCTGCTTATTGATGACGTTGACATCTTCGTTTCTTGGGGCAAGGATTGCTCTTTCGCACAGCCATGTGTGATCAGTGAAGTGCTGGGCCAGATTTAGAAACACCGCCTCTTTCAGCTGTTGTTGAGTTGTCACAATCATTCCAATCGTTCCCATGGCTATGCATCCTGTATTATCAGCAGTAATGGCTCCATTTCCAAGTTGTAGAAGGTTATCTGAAAATTGCTGGGCTAAGGGATCACCATTGACATGAACTCGCATGTTTGTTGAAAGACCAAGTCTTTCGATGTCATTCCACACGTAAGACGATTTTAATCAGGCCTGCATTTCATCCACCCTGGTTCCACATGGAATAACCGGAAGTGTCTGTCGAAAGTCGCCAGCCAACACCGTAGTTACGCCTCCCATTCTGCAATTGTTACCTCTGATGTCCTTCAGTGTGAAATCGAGTGCTTCGAATGCGGCTTTGTGGGACATGGTGCTTTCATCCCAGACAATTAACTTGCAATGCTTCAGAACCCTTGCCTTTCCTGAATTTTTTTAAATGTTACACGTAGGAATCTCGGTGTTTGCCAGATTTAAGGGTAACTTTAAAGCTGAGTGAGCTGTCCTCCCTCCTGTCAATAGTGTTGCAGCAATGCCAGACGAAGCAACAGCCAGGGTAATCTCGTTTCTGTGTCGCACTTTAGCCAAAAGAAGATTGATTAGAAAAGTCTTCCCTGTACCGCCCGGAGCATCCAAAAAGAATATGCCACCGCGACCATTGAAAACTGCTGTTGTGATCTTGTCAAATGCTTCCTTTTGATATGGGACCATTTTCGGTTCATTTTCCTCTATGTATGTTGCGAGTACATTCGTATCATAATTTCGCTCCATACGTTCTTCACTCGGCAGGACGGAATCAAGGTTTCGATTGGGTTGTGGAAGTCCAAAGCTTTTTAGGTCCGATCCACCCATCAATATAATCTTTTCCTCAATGTCTATTAGCACTCTGTTGAAGAGGTCGTCACTGTAGTCCAGATCCATATTCTGCTGCTGCATGCGTGCTTGGTGCAGCATGTCTTCGGACAGGTTCTCCTTATGATTCATCCATAACTGTTCGTTAGATGACATGGAGCATGTATGTAGCATTACATCAAACATATTCCGTAAACCTTTGGTGATCGAGATGCAGCCGCTTCTTCGAGAGCATTGTGGCCTTTTTGTAAGTTTCACGGAGCCGTCCCTAAAATGTTTTCAAATCTTCAAATGATTTTGGGCCTGGTACTTCATGCAGTAGGAGGCGCAGGTGAAAGCAATCCGAATTGTTCGGATGTACGGTGTACACCCGGCCCAGTGCATCGCTTGACCTTATTCCTGTTTGCTCAGGTACAACGTGTCCTTGTTTTCGACGGTTCCATGTCTTGTTTCTATTGTTCCAAGTGCAGTAATTAGGAACTTGGTTGTACAACAGAGTGCGTGCAAACTCCTCTTTGGTGCAAAGTCTGAAGAAAGACGTGAGTGTCGTTTCCTGAGGTGTTTGGGCATGTTCAGCAGCGTTTTCTGGTGTGAAGTAGACTCTCTGTCCATTCTCAAGGTGGACGTTCAGATGAATCACTGTGGGGTGGCGCTTATGAATAGGAAAGTTGAGTATTCGCCATACTGCTTCATTGGTGCTGATATATCTTCCCATTTGATACTGGACAATTTCATTTAAGTCATTCTCGCCACTGTGGACTTCAAAAACAGCCATGTCAGATCCTTTGTTAATATACTTACAGACATACTTTATAGACTTAACAGAATTGCTCTACGTTGATATGAGAATTGAAAATTTTTGTTAGTAGAGGGCAATACGGGACAATCCGAGTATTGTCTATAGACACTTGCGATCCTTTATAAACGATGTCAGCCTTAAATCCTCCGTCTTGTGGTGATCTGCGCCGATAAAGTGGATATCCGTTTCGTCCTGTTTGCGTCTCTTTCAAAAATTAGCGCGGGTATCGTTTAGTGCAAATTCCATCTTTCATGCATGGAGACGTTGGATTTATGGATCCGCAGGGGCCATGCACCATCTGCTTAGTTACAACTGAAAAAAGTCCCGGGTCTTCTTGTTCATTAGGGATTTCTGCACTGTCATCCACGCGGTGAACGTGTACAGAGTCCTTGAGCCAAATCAGAATGTGAGCAAGAAGAAGTCCTCGCTTCTGCCACTCTATCGTGTACATATAACACTGAACTTCTCTAAAAATCTTTGCCTTTGTGATGAGACTCATAAGCGTTTTTTGTTTCTGATGAAATACTCTTGCTAACAAATCATGACGATCCTGTGGTTTTTGTCCAACAAATAGTTCTTCCTGTATCTCTGTCCAGTTTGGATTGCAGGTGAAAGTGATCAAGAGGTCTTATCTGCCGTAGTTTCTCGCGTAGGTCATGGCATCTTGAGTACGCTCGTGTATGTACCTTGGACCCCCTGTAAAGCTGGAAGGCAAGATGATCAACTGGCCTATGTCGGAGGTATTTCCATCATTCATGACCGCATCCCTCAAATGAGCATACTGTTCAACACTGAGAGTCCTCTGATTTATTCGTATGTATAATAGTCTTTCCGATTCAATCTTGGCATACATATCAACGATAAATTGGTGGAAAAGGTCTTTGCTTCTCAGTAATGTGTTGAAATTTGAAGAACGTATCATCATCCTGCAAGCATAGAATTTCATAGCTGAAATCTGCTTAGTTTGGAGCATTCCTGTAGTTGGATCTTTTAGTCGCAGTTCAAAATGATATCCATCCTCCCCCTGCCAAAAGATGAGTGGATACTGTAGCGCGTCGTAGGACCTGTGCGTCTCGGGAATTTTTTTCACGGTGCCCCATCTTTCTTCTAAAACTATGTCTCTTGTCCCATGTTGTTCGCCCACCATGATCAAAGCGACTTCTTCTGTTGCGGGGGCGTTGAAACGCCTCTCATGTTCACCGTGTGGGGTTCTGTCCGCTACGATCACCAATTTGAATTCCGGGCTAATCCTATCCAAAGCCGACTTAAAGCTCTGGATGAAACAGTTGTGATCATGCAGCATACCTTGCAACTGTAGTACTATGTCTCGTCTGGTTTGTGGCTTGCTTTTACAGCGATGCTCTGCTTGTTGTGTAGTATCTCCGACAAAGTAAATTTGCAAAAATTTAGGCTCTTCCCTCGGTAGAGGCTGCAGACTGCCGATGCGGTGATAAACTTGACCCTGTACCTTAAATGTAGGCATGTACCCGGGCTCACTAATTTCTTTCGTTGTGTCAAAAGAGGTCATCTGGAAACAGGAATTGTAGCTTCTTATATTAGAAAGGAAATGTTTAGCTTCTTGAGAAGTGCCGCTGAGTAAAGAACATAGGGGCTCAGGTGGATCCATCAACTGTGGCAGTTGAACCTTTCCTCCACTGCAGCACATACCTGTGGCTTCACCTTTCCACTTCTTTGCTCCACAATGTTGACAAGTTTCAGACATGGATCCAATGTTACACGAAGGATCAGATACGTAATCTGCCGATGGGTCGTAGTGAAAAGCTGCATTTTCAAAATTAGTGTACATGCGCCTTCGAGCAGCTTTTATTGTAGTTCTAACCTGCTGTAGTCTTGCTTGTCTCTCCGGAGTACATTCCATTTCTCTTCTTCTTTGTTCTTGTTGTCTGTTTTCTTCCTGTCTTGCTTCTCTTTCAGGAGTACATTCGATTTCTTTTCTTCTTTGCTCTCGTTGTCTCTTTGCTTCCTGTCTTGTTTCTCTTGCAGGAGTACATTCGATTTCTCTTCTCCTTTGCTCTCGTTGTCTGTTTGCTTCCTGTCTTGCTTGTCTTTCAGGAGTACATTCGATTTCTCTTCTTCTTTGCTCTTGTTGTCTGTTTGCTTCCTGTCTTGCTTCTCATTCTGGAGTAGATTCATCTTTTCTCCTACTTCGATTTCGTTCTCTGTTCTGTCGCTTTTGTGTCCGAAGACATTTTTTTTTTCTCGGAGGCTGTGGCATATTCGAAGAAAAATGCTAAGGACAAAAAATTAGTAAAACATTAAGCATAAAATGAAAGCAAATATAATAAAAGATCCTGAAATGAAACTGAGATTAAATTCAAAAATACAGAAAATGATAATAGAACCAATCAACGGCAATGGTAGTTGAATCTGCAAAGAAAAAAACAGTGAGTTACCAAAAGAAAAAATTATTGATAAAATAAACACATGAAAACGAAGCACGAATTGAATTCAGTTATGGCCCTCCTTAGCGCATTGACTGCCGGACGGTCCTTAAAATATGAAATATTATGATTTTTTTAAAATTGAATAACAGTAGAATTGATATTTCAGTAGTATTCAAAAGTTATACGATGAGAAAAATAAATATAATATAAATAAAATGAGAAAAAAAAATACTAGCATCGACATTTTGTTATGGATCATATTATTGTTAAAAACTATGTGAAGACTAAAGACATAATTGGAATCTTCAGTTTCACAGTTTGAAAAAGCGTAAAAACTCAACTTTCTTAAAAGTTGTCTACAATTTTCTGATTTTAACTGAACTTCTATTAACGTAAGGAAAAATAGTTATGTGAAACGATACGAAAACATAAATTACTTACTGTAAACATAAGAAATTAATTAACATCATTTGAAACTGTAGAAATCAAACAAATAATATAAATACGACATTCAAACTCAAAATTTCTTTCATTTCTCAAGCAATATAATAATAACTTGTGAATTTAGCAATGATTATAACACACGTAAGTAAACACACAGTCATACATTCGCCTTTATTAATATAGATTTCTTATTAAATAGTATGTTTCAATAATGAAAATACTTATTACTTCGTTAATATAATTGTTGAAAAGTTTCAAATAAAAATTCCAACTTACGACTTTATATGTGGTATTTAGTGCAATTAACATGTGTTTGATTTGATCAGTATCGGACTTTATTTTTTGACTGTTATGAAGCTGGTTGTTTGTATATTCCTATTCCATCTTATTGTGAGACTCAATTTTATAACACTATTGATTTTATGATATATTTTATAAGTTTTGCATTTGTTATGTGATTTTTATACTCTCATATTCTTGTGATACTATTTTTACCATACATTCAATGAATAGTGTTGCGGGGCCACTACCAATAAGTGGGGTTGTGTTGGGCTGAACAACTCCCTTAGCCTACATTATATTTTTTCATGTTTTCCTAACTCTCTTCTAATAAAAATTTCTTTGTTAAACTTCGTATCGTTTCATATAACTATTTTTCCTTCTTTATGGAAAAAAATTATTGATAAAATAAACAAATTAAAACAATGCACGAATTGAATTCAGTTATGGCCCTCCTCAGCGCATTGACTGCCGGAAAGTCCTTAAAATATGAAATATTATGATTTTTTTTAATTGAATAACAGTAGAATTGTTATTTCAGTAGTATTCAAAAGTTCAGTAGTATGCAAAATAGAAAAGTAAATAAAACATAATTATATTTCACTGGCCTTCAAAAATATCGAATAATAACACAATTTGCTTAGCAAATACAAAATAAACAAAAAAAGAACAATAATTGGTGTATAATAAATAGTTTTTTATTTGCGGTTGTTTTTATAAGGAAAGGAATGATAATCGGGGAAAATGTTCATATTGAAACAATTCTGTTTTAAAAATTAATTTCTGAACAATTAAAAAATTAACTAAATGGAAAATGGAAAAGTAAAAACATAATTATATTTCACTGGCTTTCAAAAATATCCAATAATAACACAATTTGGTTAGCAAATACAAAATAAACAAAAATTGAACAATAATTGGTGTACAATAAATATTTTTTTTATTTGGGACTGTTTTTATAAGGAAAGGAATGACGAAACGGGGAGAATTTTAATATTGGAACATAAAATTGCGCGTGTTAAATTTGCATTTTAAAATTTCCTCTTAGATTGTACATCATTTTGAAGGATTTTTGTGCAGAGTGTTTAGCTAAATTTCATTAAAAATTACTTCAAATTGAAAAATTTATAAAATAGTATGCTATTTTCAGATAAGTTTTTATTTCTTTTTTTATTATTTTTAAGTGCTATTTTAGCATAAAAGACCAAAAAAACCTTTACAAAATTATTTTTTCTCAAAGCTAAACACAAACATAAAATAAGCTAAACACAAACATAATTAACAGTTCTTTTAAAACACCCCTGGTAAACATTGTTAAGTTTCAAAGTATTAGAATGATAATAAAAAATATTCCAGAGTTTTAGACAGAAGCATATAAAGAAAGAATATGCGAAAAAGTAACTAAATTAAACAAAAATTGACAGAATACAGAAAAAGTGAACATCGGCAAAAGTAAATAAATCGTTTCCTTATGCGTACTTTTAAGAAAGTTGGGTATTTACGCTTTTTCAAACAATGAATTTGAAGATTCTGACTATGTCTTTAGTCTTCACATAGTTTTTTACAATAATATGATCCAAAACTATTATTTTTTAATATAATTGTTTTCAAGTGTTTGTTTGATGTAATTTTTAAAATCATTGGTGTTGGGTTTCTCAGTCTTATCTTTAACTCTGCTCTGAAGTAATGGATTATAACACACGTAAGTAAACACACACGCAAACATTCGCTTTTATTAATATAGATTTCTTATTAAATAGTATGTTTCAATAATGAAAATACTTATTACTTCGCTAGTATAATTCTTGAAATCATATTTTATATTTCTTTTTAAATGGTATGCAATTATATTAAAAATAAGAGTTTCAAATAAAAATTCCAACTTACGACTTTATATGTGGTATTTTGTGCAATTAACATGTGTTTGATTTGATCAGTATCAGACTTTAATTTTTAACTGTTGTGAAGCTGGTTGTTTGTATATTACTATTCCATCTTATAGTGAAACTCAATTTTATAACACTATTGATTTTATGATATACACTCATGGACAAAAAAATTAGCGCACCAAGAAGGAGTCGTCAAAATGAAACGAAATTTTACATACGTAATGACTACTTTGATATAAGTAAATGATAAGAAAATCAAAGAAAAAGGATAATTTATTTCAGAGAAAAAGGCAAAAGAACGGAGGAGTTAATACTCCGTTGGACCCCCTCTAGCGCGAATGCACGATGCGATACCATCGGGCATTGAGATATACAAGTTCTGTATGATGTCTTGAGACATTTCGTTCCATATTTGCTGTAACCTTGCCTCTAGTTCTTTCAAACTCGTGGGATGCCCAACTCGTCGTCCCAAATGATCCCAGATATGCTCGATTGGAGACAAATCTGGGGATCGGGCAGGCCAAGGAAGGGTAGTAACAGTGCGGAGACAGTCTTGTGACACCCTTGCCGTTTGAGGCCGAGCATTGTCTTGTTGAAAAATGGCTCCTGGGAGCCGTTGCATGAGTGGCAACACATGTGGTTGCAAGCGTTCACCACGGGCTCTCCACACACGAACACGATTGTCATCAGTGCCGAGATTGAATCTGGATTCGTAGCTAAAGACGACCTGGTTCCATTCCGCTGCTGTCCAGTTTCCTCGTGCGCGGCAAAACTCCAAACGGAGGCGTCGATGGGTGGGCGTCAAGGACAGCACACGTAATGGGCACCGCGATACCAACTGTCCTTCAGCCAGGCGCCTTCGCATGGTTCGAGAAGACACAGAGGCCCCTAGTGAAGGTGCTACCTGTGCCTGGATGGCGGCCGATGTAGCAGTTGGCTGTACGCGTGCATTTCTTACGATGTGGCGGTCTTCTCGACGACTGGTCTGTCGAGGGCGTCCTGAGCCTGGTCTTCGTGTACATGACATCTCTGGGGTCCACTGGTCCCAACACCTCCTCACAACACAATCAGAGCGGCCTAATTGACGAGCTACTCGCCTAGCTGACCACCCAGCTTCCATTATCCCGACGATTCTCCCCTTCTCAAACTGCGACAACTGCTTATATTGTCTTCGAACACGGCGTAATGGCATGTCTATCTCAGCTCTTCCTTTGTAAATGATTCAGCACACTCAAACAAGCTTTGGTTACCTGTTTTATACACCACAGAGTACGATTTTAACGCCCTCTACCGGCTATACGTAATGCGCAATCACGCTGCATTTCTAATCATTTGCATATCTCCCCAACATGTACCTTCATTGCAAGTTTCGTTGCGATCCCGCAATTATTTCTTGGTGCGCAAATTTTTTTGTCCATGAGTGTATTTTATAAGTTTTGTATTTGTTATGTGATTTTTATACTATGTACCATAATAAATACTTACTTAAAGTTGGATTGATTTTTTTTTGTAAATCCATTAAACCTAAATATGTATTTTTGAATTTAGTATCAAATCTTATATAATGTGATCAGTACGTTAATGATTGAGTTACTCTGCACAGAAAGCAAATATTTCTCTCATGGTATGGATAAGAAATCTACTGATATCCAACTGCATTATTCTAAAATCGTAGGATTTTTTCGTAAAGATCACAGGATAAAATGCATGCACACATACATAATGACCATTTATTTTATAAAGCAGCATATAGTCACACACTCAAATTTGCATTTGTTTATATTGCATATATTTTCCCAAAAACCTTTATTTCAGCAAAATACTTACGTGTGTTATAATGATTGCTAAATTAACATATTATTATATTGCTTGAGAAATGAAAGAAATTTAGAGTTTAAATGTCTACAGTTTTAAATGACGTTAATTAATTTCTTATGTTTACAGTGATTAATGTTTTCGTATCGTTTCACATAACTATTTTTTAAAATCGGAAAATTTTAGACAACTTTTAAGAAAGTTGGGTTCTTACGCTTTTTGAAACTGTGAATTTGAAGATTCTGATTATGTCTTTAGTCTTCACATAGTTTTTAACAATAATATGATCCAAAACTATTATTTTTTAATATATTTGTTTTCAAGTGTTTCTTTGATGTAATTTTTAAAATCATTGGTGTTGGGTTTCTCAGTCTTATCTTTAACTCTGTTCTGACGTAATGGATTATAACACACGTAAGTAAACACTCACGCAAACATTCGCTTTTATTAATATAGATTTCTTATTAAATAGCATGTTTCAATAATGAAAATACTTATTACTTCGTTAATATAATTGTTGAAATCGTATTTTATATTTCTTATTAAATAGTATTCAATTATATCAAAAATAAGAGTTTCAAATAAAAATTCAAACTTACCGAAAGTAAATGTATCGATCCAACAAAGTATTTTTGAAAATGGTGCGAAGAATTTACCTAAATCTTATCGATTCATATTCGAATGACAGTTACTTGAATTAAAATTTCTTTTCACTTTTAACTTGCAAAATATCCCCCCAAAAATCAGTACATCTTGAAATGATCTAATTATGATTAAAAAATTTGAATTAAAATTTTTTAAGGCTCTTTCCAAATATGTAACATTTAATGAAAAAAAAAATATATCGAAAAAAAACATGGCCAAAAGGTCACTTTGTAACTCGAAACAAAAAAAAATGATCTATTTATGATTAAAAAGTTTGAATTAAAATGAATAAAAAATTAGACACACAATGACACATCTTTTCAGTGATTCATTTTTTAGTGAGAATCACGCTGTGAACGAATCACGCCGTGAAAGAATCACGCCTTGTTATGACTCAATCATTTACCCGTTTGAAGAACCAAAATCGAAGGGGAGAAAATTTCATCATTCAATTCCGCGTTCGAAGAACTACGCAGAAAATTTGTGTTGGAGTATTGTTCTTTAAAATTCAATTAAAAATCGAAATTTTAAGATAGAGACTTGAAATGAGGTTTATAGGAATGAGAAAGCTTTGATCTTCCAGATGTTGTAAATATTTTCTTTGTAAGATAAAAACACGAAGGGCATCGACCGTAGATGCATAAAAGGGTGTAAAAATATCGAAAAAGTGGTTTTAATATTTTGATGAAAATATTAGTCTGTTTTAAATTATTTTTAAACAAATGAGGTCTTGTTTGAAGGAGAAATGTCTGTAGTCTTAGATTGTAAAAAGATCAAAATTCTACGATCATTTTTTGCCGAGATATCGTAATCTGAAGTTAAAAAACATAAAATATCGCACAAAACATAAAATAAAAAATTTTCTAGAATAAAATTTTAAATTCGGGCTTCGAGGTGCACCTTCCCATAGTCTGCACTACCCGTGTGCCAAATTTGACGTCTGTAAGTTTCACAGATTCGCCTGGGGATCGCATACACACACACACACACGCACACACACGCGCAAACACTCTCTTTTATTAATTAGATAAATATATATATATATACCCAACAAACACAAGACTGACGGCAACGTGACGGGCCGGTTCTGGAGGCTCCGGTAGAACGATAGACTCGGGGAAAATTATCCGTACCGTTGCCGGGTGATTTACGAATCTCCGACGGGGAATCCCGTAGTGTGTACCCGTTTGAGGGCCGGTGATGGTTGGATGGGAATCGACCCGAAACCGCTTTCCCTCTAATGTCCCAGAATCGATAGTCCGATTCGTAACCACAAGTAACAGAAATCTGCATCAGAATTATGGATTTGAAAGAGAAGGCAAAGATTAAATTAAACAGACTTTTCATAAATATTTATTTCACTTTTGTGAAACTTGTTTTGCACGAAAAATTCACATAATTTTCCTTTTATGAAAAGATTGTATTATATCAGAAGTATACGGCTGACATAATATAATCTTTCGGTTATACTATGTGATATATGCATAATATATATCATCTATATATTTAATTTGCTAAGCCGACTTTTTGGGTAGTCCGTGAGAGAAAACTACTGCATCAATTTACTTCATTTTGGTCTTAAACGAAAGACTGTAATCTGTAGATTTGTTAAATTTGGTTTTTGTGACAGCAATTTCTATTAATTAGCGATAATTTACAATTTACAATTGATTTTTACGCATGCTCAGTGGCATGTATAAATCTGTCTTTAGAAACTCACTGTTTCCGCGCACGCTCAGTGACATGTTTTAATGATAAACACGTTTATTCCGAGAAGTCTCTCTAGATCTATCTCTGCCTTATTTATATTTATGATAATTATATTTGTGAAATACAACAGTAAACCTCATGGAAATTGTTTATTTCATGCTATTTAATTAGCGATAATTTACAATTTAAAAAAATTGCTTTCTGCACATGCTCAGTGACATTTTTAAATCTGTCTTTAGATACTCACTAAGCACGAATCCACTTAATCACAATTTGTTTCTGCGCATTATTATGATTTTCAACATTTGACAATGATGTGTTGAATATAATTTGTGTATTAGTACATTCATTTACTATCTAGCCGTCATGTTTTGACAGACATCAACTATTGTTAGATTATATTAATTTATTTTTGGCTTTTATATAGAAATGAAATAAACATCCACTTACAAATGGATAATTTTTTCGATCAAGAGTTTATGCACAAGAGAGCAAAGAGTAGTACCTGCCTAAATTTGTTTATCATTTTGATTAAGACGGACTTTTCGGCAGACTCTCTTGGATGCCAAATCGGGTATCTATCGGGGCTTCATTTCAAACCCTGGTTCTCTTCGATTTACCTGGCAACCCTACCAGCAGATACTTATCGCCAATATCAATTTCGGTAGGCGCTTCATTTCCTTTTTCGGTAGACCACAGGGTTACACTTATTTGGACTACACTTATTTTCGGTGATGGTGTTCGTGGCGCTGCACTTGGAGTCATTTTTTTACATAAAAATGACCATTTTCGTTTATTTTCAGCGCTGTTTTTTTCTTTTTTTTTGTTGGGGGGGGGGGTAAGTGTACTGATTTTGCAATGAATAACACTACCGTTTTTATTTATTAGAATATAGATATATCCATAGCATAAAATAAAATACTTCGAGCTTCGAGTGACAGTTCTCTTTTAAACGAAATTGAGTCCGAATGGATTTTAATAAGTGTTTAACAGATTAAACACTAAAAACATATCATGCCTTTTTATACCTCTATACCAGTGGTGGCCAAACTTTTGATCACTACAGGCGACCTTTAATTTAAATTATAGGCTGAGGTCTACCAACATCGTATGTGTTGAGTGATCATAAGAAAATTAGTAATTTAAAGCCAAAAATTAGTTTAAATTTAAAATAATCATATATATTACTAATTATATTCAATATCAAGTTATTTTAATAAGAGATAAAAGGTTTTCTTCTTAAAAAGTAATTAGTTTATAAATAAAAAATTATGCTTTTATTTTCTTATTAATGCGAACAATATTATTGTAAATTAATCTTAACTATTATTTTTATTTCATATTAGAGGACGCGCTGGAAACATGACATTGCATATTTTCGGCAAGCTTTTCATACTGTGGTTCCTATGTACTTATAGCTATTCGTAAACATACTACCAAATGGTAATCTGTTAAACGAGAGCGATGCTTTGTTTTGATTGCATTCATGGTAGAAAGTACACCGTACGTCAGTGTGTAATAGTAGTTCTCCGAAATCAGATTCACGTTCCTCTAGCATTGCTCTGAATCTGCGTCTTTGCAAACTTCTTCCACGAATAGAATTAACTATTTTAAATGCGAAATTCATCACATCTGAATTCAATATTTTTTAGCACAATGCCTGCTGTTGGATAATGCAATGGTAGTTTGTTAGACTTGGAATATCGTCATCACTTTTACAAAGAGTAATAAATCCATTTTGATTCCCAACCAATTACATATCAGACAGGCGGGCGACTGGGAATAGTTACGCGGTCTACCAGTCGACCGCGGTCGTCCCTTTGGCCACCCCTGCTCTATACAGTCAAAATATTGTTATTAAAATATTGATTTACATTGAATTATTTTCGTCATTTTTAACAGTATTTATTCGCATACTTTATACCTAGTGATGTATAGAACAATATAGAATGATTCGAGGAAATAAAATAAAAATATTGTTGACTGCAAATAAATTTCACATAGCTGATCAACGTAGATGTAAAGTATCTAACACCCATTGATATGAACCGTATTCATATTTTCCGAAAACGCTTCATAAAAAAAAAAAATGTCATCAGAAATTAAATTAGAAAGTGTGTGTTTGTACGTATGTAAATGTTGAGAGTATTTTAGTAGCTTTTAATGTGGTAGTAAATAGATAGTGTACTAATTATTTTCTTCATACAAGTATTCTGCGTATATCTTATTTGTGATGCAAGTCTTCACCTTCACAGCTGCACTTGTTTAATGAAAATAAAAATGCTTTTTAGGATAATTTCATGTTTCAGTTTGGATAACAATTTTCCAGTCATATAATATTTTCTAAATTATTTAAGTTAGAAGAAAAAAAATATTTTTCTCGTTGTTGATTATTTTTCATAAACAGATAAAAACATTCAGATTCAGATCAATATTTTATTTTTTTCAAAAAAATTACTAATAGCTTCGCAGAGGTAAAATTTAAATACAACCTGTTCCATTCAATCATAACTGGTAAACAAGAAATGCACTTTCTTTTTCGTGCCAAACATCGGCATCTATTTAGTGCTTAGTTCTAATGTATCAATGTCACCGAGTACAATGAGGTAGGATACTTAGTAGGGATACTTAATTTTCGTATTTACGAAATACATGCGAATAAATGCGAAAATATTTTTTTACTACTTTTAGGCGAAAATTCGGGAATAAAAGGCTTTTAAGCGATATTAGTTAATAATAGTAATAATTTATTGAGATAATTACTCAACTAAGACCATCCACGGTCTTTAACGGAGAGACTTTGATCCGAATTTCACCCGGGCAGTTTGCTCGTATACTTGAATCGAACTTAAAAATCTAACAGTAAAATCAACCTAATAGCATGCTTTCTCGACAAACTGTTCTGTTTGTCATAGGTTCGTTATCCACTCAGGGTCAGATTCTTTGTTCTGGAATGTTAAAACGGAGCAAGCCAGCTCTTTCTGAGAATTCGTTTTCTTTCTCCTCTCCCCCCTCTTGTAAGGACACTTTTTGCAGGTGGCAAGAGGAAAGAGAGAGAGCTTTTCTCAGAAGAGTGGGGAATAATTTCTTCCCCCTCATCTAAAAACAGATGGGGAATGCTCGAATGCTGTCCCTCGCTCGACAGTACGTCAGGGGCAAAGGTTGAAAAATTTGTCTAACTGAAAGTAAAAATGAAAACATGACCGCGAAACCTCATCCTAAAACTGTTCGAACGCAGGTAAATATCGAGAAAGGGATGTCTCTGATCCAAAAAAAAATCCGCCGCTTCAAAGATCCATTGCATCGAAACTAGGAATGTATTCTGGCACTGTAAGTAAAATCATTCATAATGATTTGAAGTTAAAAAATATGTTTAAAACTAAAGTTCATCTGCTTTTGGCAAAGCATATTGCTGAAAGGAAAACAAATTGTAGAAAATTATATGTAAAACACTTAGCTGCTGAAAAATGGAAATTTGTGGTAACACGCGATGTGACATGGGCATATTTAAGTGACAGTAATAAAAAAAGATCAATTTTATTTTGCTCAACTGATGGAAATGACCGTACGAAATGACTTTGTCAGTGTACAGAAAAGTTCCGAAAGGGATTCTTGATTGTTGCACGATTTTGTTACAACGGCAAATTAAAAATCAAAAAAGTCTCACGTAAAGCCAAAATTAATTCACTCTACTATCAGCAGAATATTTTATAACCAATTTTTGAAGAAGAAATTTCAGCCTTATATGGAAAGGAAATTGATAAAGTTGCGCTTCATATGATCAAAGCCTCAAGTCACACGTCTAAATCAACTGTCGCTTATTTAGTAAAGAAAGAATCAGAACCAGGAATAAAGTGTATCCCATTTAATGAAATACCTGTAAAATAACCTGACGCTTCTCCAATTCTTTTACGATTTCGGTTTATTAAAACGAGACTTACAAAACGGCATCCAAGAACACTGAACGGACTTTGGAAAACGGTCCAAGAGGAATGGGGTGAAATTGAAATGACAATATTAAGAAAAAGTTTACTTTCATGGAAAATTCGAGCTAGAACTATTGTAAAGAACCATGGCTATCAGATAGAAGCAAATCGCCGAAAAAAAATACGACATTTATACATAAAAATTAAATTTCAAAATCGTTTCCATAAAGTGCGAACGACCTTCTGTACATCTAAACACCTAATATCAATACAACATTTTGATACCAACATCTTGACTTAAAAAAGAAAAATTGTGAAATCACTGATAAAAAATAAACATGTAAAGAACGTAATTTGTTCTTTTAATGATTTTTTTCTTGAAACGGTCGCAAATGTGCTTAACATATATTAAGAACAATGATGCTACAATTTACACTGGCAGATAATTTAGAAAATTTTGATAGATAGATGTTTACATTTTCGGTAATCATTAATTTCCTTTTCACGTAAATATTTCCTCTCTTCCTATTTATTTCAGGCATTCTGTAGTTTCCCTTGCTATCTATAGCAAGTCCCCAGTACACATGTATTCATTCCACAATGAGAAAATTTAATTCTAAGTTTCTTAAAAATTATTAGGCCAGTGGCATCCATTAAATCGTTTCAAGGGATTCAGAGAGCCATTAAAAGCTTTCAACGAGAAGTTACAAGAAATTTCAAAGCCTCAGGGGAAAAAAAATCTTTATATTTTTTTATTTACTTAATCTTTATCTAATATGTATTTTTAACGCTTTAAGCTGATCGTCTACATAAAATGTTTTTTTTTTCCCGCAAGAATAGTAGTATTTCACATTATTGAAATTCTGAAACATGGCTAATTTAGTCTATAAAATTGATTTAACTTTTCGTGTATTTTAAGCCGTAGCTGAAAATACTTTGATGCAAGCCGAAAAATCAGAATCTAAGTATTTGTTTTAAAGCATAAACATTTTGATCACAAGAAAGCTGAAAGTTAAAAAAAAATATTTCCAGGAAATAAAAATAAAAATAAAGAAAAGAAAAGTGTCTACGGACTCAAAAAGACTTTTATTCCAGAAGAGTTTTTTTCAGTCCCAGCCCCCAAAAATACTGTTTTAAATTTTTCGATGTCCGTGTAAATTACTACACATATAAATATAAGTTCAGCGATCTAGGGACAAAATACGTTTGGCGAGCGTGCGATCATGACGTACACAGATTGGCGATTTTCCGTCTTGGCGAAACTTTGGCGCACGTTATTTATACCAATTATATTTCGACACAGTTGCTCAGTTCTCTACTTCGAGGTTGGGCATTTGCGGCCATGCCGGGACTTAGAAGCGAACACCTCCGTAGTAGGAAATTCGTGGAGGGGAAGAAATCTTTTTCATTTTTTCATTGATCCTTTCCCACTTCTACTCACAGAATGTATGGGCGTCTCTTTGAGACAGCTGTCGGTTGAGCAGGACTTTGTCTGTGATTCTCTTTTACGGCGGGGTCAATTGGACTCGGTGTATGCTTTCCTACACCAGGGAGATTAGAAACACCACATCTGATATCTCTCCGCTGCTCGACTGTGACATTTTTTTAAATATACCATCATTGGACAATGACCGAAAGGTATGTATAATTTTCAGTCTTATCATATTCAGCAATATGATAAGACTGTAGGATGACAGAATATTATTATTTTTTATTTCCAAAGAATAAACTTATCAAGACCTATTTGAAGATGTCTCAAAAAATATTTCTTGAACAGCTAAGATTTAACAACGAATCACTCTTTGATATGCAAAACAATGAAACATTTTTTTTCACTTGTCAACTTCTAAAAAAAAAGACTGAATAAAATTCATAAAACTAAAATTCATTGAGCTACAATAAATTTTTATTTTTCATCATTTTCAAATAAATTATATAATCGGGTAATTCCTGATTTTCAGGAATTATTCTGAATAAAAATTTTAGGTGATAGCAGAGATTAATATTTACTATTACCTGAAAATACACGAGAAAAGGGGAGCAGTTAAAAATATCAATACTAGTTATACATGGAGAGCCAGAAAAAAAAATAAAGTGAAAGGGTAGATATCAGATCATATTATATATAAAGGTTAAAAACAATCTCATTAATAAAAATAAAAAGCATGTGAAAGGAAGGGTTCTACGAAAAACTTTGAAAATCTGCCGGTATTCGGATTCCGGCTCACTACTGGCGAGTTGCCCTGATTCACGGCGCTTTGCTGCCTGCGATATGGGTACTTGACGGCCTGTCGACACCAATTATTTCTCCCGTAACCGGCCCGTCAACCTCCGGTTACGCGACGGCTGTCTGTCCACATTGATGGCTTCGTCGCGGCTGCTTAACGGTTCGCAGTCGGATGAACGATGGCTCGATTCCTACCGGAAGCGGTACAGCACTCGACGGGGTAGTCGCGGCTGCTTAACGGTTCGCAGTCGGATGAACGATGGCTCGATTCCTACCGGAAGCGGTACAGCACTCGACGGGGTAGTCGCGGGCGAGAGGACACAGCCGTGACGGAAACGATACTGGCCTAATGCGCCGGCCCGGCAGTGGAAAAATTGGCTGGCCGGAACCTTCCGACCCCGGCCCGATGCCTCTGTGTTTGTTGGGTATATATATATATATATATATATATATATATATATATATATATATATATATATATATATATATTTATTTATATATACTGCTGGCCACCGTAAATGCAACACCCTGAAGGAAACATGCAAATAACATGAAATTTACAACATGCATTAGCGGAGGTGAGATATGCAAATGATACCAATTTCAGCGCAGACGCACATCACGCGCGCCTGTGGCGCCACTTCAAAGCGCAATTTAAGGCTTGGAGATTTCGACGATTTCAAGTTCGGCAATTGTGTTTGTCTTGTGGTTTTTTCAAAAAAACGAACAATTATGCCTCGTCGAAAACAGCGATCATCTTTTGATCAAGTATCCGAGTTCGACAGAGGAAGGATAGTGGCCTACCGAGATTGTGGATTATCTTTCAGGGAAATCGGTAGTCGTGTTGGACGAAACCAAACAACTGTAATGCGGATATGTGATCGTTGGATGCAGGAGGGTACGACGGACGTGCGTGTTCGATCGCATCCACCTCAGTGCACCACTTCACGTGATGACAGGCAAATTGTACGCATGGCAGTGACGGACTCTCAGTCACATCACGAACCATAGCACAGCACATGCAGTCTGTAAGGCATCATCCAGTGTCTGCGCGTAGCATTCGACGCCGTTTACAGCAGAGTGGTCTGTCCGCAAGACGTCCATTGCTTTGTCTACCCTTGGCGCAGAACCACAGACGTCTCCGCCGCCAATGGTGCGATGACAGAAGGATGTGGACGGCAGAATGGAATGAAATTGTCTTTACTGACGAGTCACGCTTCTGTCTGCAACACCACGATGATCGCCTTCGAGTCTGGAGATACCGTGAAGAGAGGATGCTGAACAGCTGCGTTATGCACCGCCACACTGGTCGTGCACCGGGTATTATGGTATGGGGCGGTATTGGATATCACTCTCGCACACCTCTAGTACGCATTGCCGGTACTTTAAACAGCCAGCGCTACATCTACGAGGTGTTGGAGCCAGTTGTACTTCCTTACCTTCAGGGCTTGCCCACAGACATATTTCAACAGGATAATGCGCGACCACACGCGGCACGCATTGTCCAACGATTCTTCGTCAATCGCCAGATTGAATTGCTTCCCTGGCCGCCTCGCTCTCCGGATCTTTCGCCGATAGAAAACATGTGGTCCATGGTTGCTCTACGATTGACCCAGATTCCATCCCCAGCTGCCACAGCAGATTAACTTTGGCAACGTGTGGAAGCTGCTTGGTCTGCTGTACTCCAAGCACTCATCCAAAGTCTCTTTGAATCAATGCCGAGGCGTGTGGCAGCGGTGATCTCCAACAATGGCGGCTACTCTGGCTACTGATTTTGGCAGGAACCACACTTCACAGAAATCTATAAATTTAATCATTTGATACTTGGTGAACATGTTATCTACAAAATAAATTTTGTTGCGATATCTCTTGTCTTTCTTGGTGATGCAATTTGGGTGGCCAGCAGTGTTTATATATATATATAAATGAAAGATCTCTGAAATGTCCGGATGGACATCTCATGAAGTGGTAGCTTACATCGTGGGCCGGAAAATAATAAAATCAGCTTCAGGAACAAACTAAATTATTAAACAGTAAAGCAACACATCTTACTCGCTTCGAGCCAGTCCAGCGTCTCCCGCAAAGCGCGCCAAAATAGAATTAGGTCAGAGAGGTTGCCAGAATTGGCGGAGGAAGTTAGTATGTGGGAAGTCGAAGCGTTTACGCCAAGACAAGAAGGACGGGTTACCATGGCAGAGATGAAGTACAGAATGGGCGATTATAGGTAGTTAGTAATATTATCACACACACACACACATACATATATATATATACAGGGTGTCCATAATTAAAGTCCCACTTCCAAAAGGGCTGCAAAAAAAGAACCACTGGTCAGAATGACTTCAAATTTGAACTGAATATACTGGAAGAAGGGGGAAAAAAGTTCCAAAAAGTTTTAAAAAGTTCCAAAAAGTTACAGCGCCCTCTATTGATACATTTTGGAACTTTTTTATTATGCCAAATCGTTTCCCCCTTCTTCCAATATACTGAGTTCAAATTTGTAGTCATTCTAACCAGTGGTTCTTTTTTTGCAGCCTTTTGAAAGTGGGACTTTAATTATGGACACCCTGTATATGTATGTATATATATATATATATATATATATATATATATATATATATATATATATATATATATATATATATATATATATATCTTTATATATAAAAGGCAAAGTCTGTGTGTGTGTGACCGAGTTTTTGTCTGCTCGCGGCGCAGCGCAAAGACGGTAGGTCGGACAGTCTTGAGATTCGACACGAAGATGCCTCCCGAGGTCTCATTATGCACCTCGAAGCCCTTTTTTCGATTTTTTAATTAGATTTTCCGTAATTAAATATTTAGTCGCGATTTGGAGCTCCCGGACGAGTAAAAGCCCCGTACATCCTAACGTATCCGTCCAAGAATTTTTTTTTTCGGACGAGCCTATACGGGAAAGATGACACTATACGGAAATCACAATTAAAATTGTCTGTCTTAATTTATCGATTAATTGTGATTTTTTTTTCGATCGCCTGTACGCACCCGTTTTTCGGAAAAAAACGCGATTTTGTCCGTGACCCTTTTTTCCAAATTGTCGAATCGATACGTAAATGTCGTTACATTTTTACGAAATTTTTATCTCAGAGACCCTAGACATCACAGTTTCGAAAGCCAGAACCAAAATTAATTTACAAATTGTAGTTATTTTTTAATAATTTATTTTATGATTCGGAAACTCTTGCGAGAAATCTCATTTTGGAGATTTCGTTCTTCATTTCCGGACGAAGGTAAAATAGGAGAAAAACCAGTTTTTCGACGTCATGCACGTGATGTTCGTTTGTTTTCTATGAGGGATTCGGTGGTTAAAGGAAATCGATTACTATTGCAGTGATAATCGATTAAAAAATCACATTTAGTAATGCCGTAATTTTTTTGGCCAGCACTTAGTTAATATCATATAATTTGTGGTGTATTTGTGGAAAAAATCTATGAAGATTTCAAAGAATTTCAGCATGTGGAGGATGTGATATATTCGCTTTCAAGGAAATAGAATACTTTTGCAGTGATATTTGATTAGTAATCCTATGTCAAAAATTTTGCCAAAATGTGCCAGAAAGGATTAAATTTATATGGGTAAAATAATGTATCGTGGTGAGGAAAAGGATGACAGCGACGCCCATTAGCAAAGGGTTAAGGCTACTAAAAAATTGGTAATTACATTACCCGAGCAACGCCGGGACGGGTACAGCTAGTATATATATATATATAGAGAGAGAGAGAGAGAGATACATTTATATATGCAAAAAAGGTAAGCAACGATAAGTAATCCTACGTTAATAACCAGTGGGAGTTTCGTTATAAGAGGCTACCCGAAGTATTTTATTTTCTACTGATCGCATCGGAACTCGCATTAATTTAATGTAAATTTTTAAAAGAAACAAGTAACACATGATAAACATTATAAATTTATTCATATCATTCAGCTAAAAGTCGTTTTGGAAATAAAAGAGAAATGTTGCAGTTCAATAATAAAATGTTGCTGAGCTAGTTATATGTTTTCTCCCAGCTGGTAATTTATTGATCGTATCCTCCTCAAACCAACGAATATTCTATCAATGAAGTCAGAAATAGACTTGCATATTTTTTGTTATAAAACTGCATCATTTTAATTAATATTGACAGGTTGGATACAGGTTCCCAGGACAACGCAGACGTTTCTAGTTTTCGGTTAATATATAGTATATTTAAAACAGTTTCCGGCTGACAGAAGAAATGTATGCTTCCACTTTGAGGAATATTTTTTTTCTAAAGTAAAATAGCAGATTGTGAAGCCATCAATCATATTTTTTTAGGTAAAGATTTCTTTTTCTAACCAAGTCTGAGTTTGTTGTAGCTACTTTCAGCTACGAAAGTTTATGACATAAAGTCTGACTTCCTGTTCAAAATTAAACAGCAGAACTTTAATCCCTTCAATTCTCCAAATATCATCCAAGAACGTCTTGAATAAATTCCATTTACTTTTAATTTAAAACTTTCTCCGTAGGACTTCTTTGTACGCTAATCCACAAAAGAAGAGAACATCAAATAAAGCCAATAGAACGAGACCGTTACTTGTCTTTAATCTTACTTCCTTTCTATTTTTCATATAAAAATAAATAAATAAATAAATAAAATCGAGACGAAATAAAATTGAAAACGAAATACTGATTGATCTTTAATTGCTGTTTCATTTATTTTTCTATCACTTTATTCAAATGAAAATCACTAATGGTGTAACATAATGGTGTAACATAAAGTCGTTGAATTGTCAACAAATATATAATTACAAAAAGTTATTTTTTTAAAAATATTTTTAAGTTTAACCATAAAGTGCGCTATTGAAATAAATTTTTATCATTGCGAAATGGTTAATCACCAGAGAATCCTTTATATTGTGACAGTGCGAGCACATATTTTGTCGTTTCTCTCGGCTTTTCTGGCTCAATCTGCGTGTTAATTCTATCATGTTTAATTGGTTCTTTACTCAGAATGTGTAAGGAAACTGGATGTAGATACATGAAAGACGAGTGGATATTGAGATAGAGTATTTGTTAATTAAGTACATAAAAATAATTGATGAGAGGGCCAACAGTAACACGGTTTGAAAAAAATTCGCTGGGATTGAGCGCCAGTCGTACATAAGCATGCATCAATAGGGAAAGCATATTCTGCTGTTAAAAAAGATCCGCAGTATCATTGGCGTGATCATTTCCGAAAGTTGCACCATTGTGAACTAAATTAGTGACTATATTATCAACTTTACAAATAGTTACTGCAGAAGACAGTATATTTTGCTACCACGGGAAATTGGTCCTTCTTACAGATACATAGAGTTAATTTGGGAGATCTTGAAAGAATCCTTCCTTTGTTTGATGCGGATAACTTTTAGATATGGACCTCAATCCCATAGAACAATGCCGAGGTAAATAGAGCTGGAAAATTAAATAATGCCGTAGAGATGCTTGCCAACTGGTGCATTGAAAACAACATGACAGATAATTTGGAAAATTCTTTTTGCCAAGAGTTCTCTTTTTGTCATAATCCCTTAGAGTTTAAAACATTGTTCAGTGACGATAAAGAGAGACAAACAGGCTTTTATAAATACCTTGGAGGGTCTTTTGATTACAAGTTAAGCTGGAAACTCCATATTGATGACGTAGTTGACAGATCACATAGTTGAATTTCTGCGTTTCAGTGTTTGGCAGGGTACCTCCTGTGTTTAACCCTTTGAGGGGCAACAACCTCCACCGTTTGCACGGTGCACATTTTTCCCCCATTTTTTTTAACCTAAAGAATCTTGAAAAAAATTCCAATTAGAGGTTGGAAAATGTTTTTACTTTTTTAAACTGATAACAGATGGCAGTACTAACTATTTTTCTGCCCATTTAACTGGAATACATTGAATGCAAGTGAGAAAAAAGACTAGATTTAGGCGTTTGCACTGTGCAAACGACACCTCTCAAAGGGTTAAGGAGAAATACAGGATGTTTTTTTTTAAACCAGTAATAAAGTATTGTTGTGGAACATTAATAACAGCGGCTCTGCACTCACTACATAAACTTGAACAGATTGAAAATAAAGCGTTACGGCTCATCCCTTCAGCTGTTAAGACAACTATAGGGGATGTAGGGCTGATTAAAACTGGATAATTGGAAATAAGTGCCAAAATTGAGACCGCAGCTATTAAACTGCATGAGACACTTATAATGCTGCCGGGGATATTCAACCTTTGGCCAAAATATCAAGCAACAGTTTTCAGCGACAGACATTTAAAACACAGGAAACTGGAATCGCAGCCCAAGTCGGTTCAGTTCAAATTATCATCAAAGGAGAAGCAAAATACAATCTAGACTTCTTGTGCTCTCAGCTATTATTTACGGAAAAAAACCTCGAATTTTGTTCTGTAGTATGTGCTGTATACCACTGTCACCATCAAACTTAGTCAGAATCATCCCTTAATTAATAATTAAAGGATGATAAAATACTTCCGCTCGAATAAAATACAAATAAAATACTTCCGTTCGAAACTTTTGTCTCCAGATACACATCGGAGTTATTGTTGCACATTTACATCGATGGGTCCAAATTGGAAGGTTGGGATGTTTTAGAGCTGGTGTCCACTGCAATTTGTTCTCACTTAACTTCTCGTATACTATCTTTCATCCTTTTGTTGTAAAGCGATGGCAACTCACTAGCCCTTAGTCAATTATCTTGTTGGCTGAATGGGTTTTCTAGTCTGGTCATTCTTTGTGACTGTAAATCAGCTACTCAACAATTTGAAACCTGGGAAGACCACCTCTAAATGAGGAAATGCCTGATTGTCGACAGCTAATAAAAACACTCAGCTCTCAAGGCAAAAGATTTGCACTGCAATAGAGACCGTCTCACTTCTGTATCCTAGGAAAGAAAATGGCTGAGTATCTAGACAAGATAAGTACTTACATTCTCCAGACTCCTAGCAATCATATTTCATATAGTTTGGTAGTCACTATTGTGCAGAAGATGATTCCAAAGAGTTTTCTCAAAAGATTGCAGAACGGAACAAAACTTAGGGCCTGTTCATATAGGAATCCGGTAGCAGAAGAGTTAAAGTATTGAAATATATTTAACCAATGGCAAACCTCCAAACGATTATCAATGAAATTTTTAACGCCTATGATTGGTTTATTTCCATCTCAGCGCCATCTTTCCTTTTACACTTCCGCTACCGGACTCCTATGTGAACAGGCCCTCAGTCGGTGGAGAAATTCCATCCAATCACTATCGAACTGGCCGGGGAGGAAAGCAGTTGTTGTTGTCCTACTGTCCACGGCACACGACTGCCTTGCAGCACACTTGCATAGATTTAGGATTAGGGTAAACCCGTTTTGCCCGCTTTGCAATACAAACTTATTCATGGACTCTGATCACCTACTACAATGCGTTGATCTGCTGCGGTCATCAATTTGGGATTAATACAAGAAAGCAAGATTCCTAATGTCGGGCATTCAAAGATTTCTGTGTTCGTGCGCTTCTCTGTTGTGTAGTATGTTACATGCGAATAACCATATTTATGGTTAAGTGTCTTCTGCGTTTGAACTTTATTATTATTGAATTATTGGCTCATTGTACATACACACACACACACACACACATATATATATATATATATATTAGCGTTGTCTATAGATATTAAAAGTAATGGTGATATGGACAACTAAAATATAAATGAGTTTGAAAAAGCAAGTCGGTTTATAGAAAAATAAAAACAAAATTTTCTTTTATCAATTTCAAAGAAGTATATCAACCCGTTGCTCTATAATGAATAACAGCTTACGAAAGTATACCATTCTATGGGAAATTATATTATTAGTAAAATAAAGAATGAAAACATAAGAAATATCCAGTAAAAAACTTTCACAGTTGTTATACCGCATTTTGTAAAATATCAGTAGTTTGTATCTGTATTCTACATAGGAGATTATTACGAATGGCTGTGAGATGAGGGAATACCACCTCATGCTTCTGGATTTCGAAGCCAGCTTCCTGAAAAATAGGCCTTCCAGACGATGTTAAAATATTTCGTATGGTAACCCATTTCTCATAAATAACATTTTAAAAATTATGAATATAATGTTATTCGTACTTTCTATGTAAATTTGAAATACCTTATAATCATAACCGTTACTGATTATACTTTAACTGGGCTAATGTTTCTTGAATATTCTCGATATTTTGAATTTTAATTCTGGTAATATATCTCTTGGTTATTATAAACTTTAAATATTCAGAAAGGTATTGAATTTTGGTAGTTGTTAAAAAATTGGAACCTCGTGTCGATACCGCTTCAAGAGTTCGCAATTATGTTTTTGTGTTTCCTATTCCCCAAATATACCTGCATTTAATGGAGTAGTTTATCATTGTCAACAACAGGGACAGTATAGACTAGAAAATAGATTATTTTCAGATTTCGTAAGCTCAGTTAAAACCAATGGCTCGTCTCTCTTCAGTATGAAAAAAAATTAAAATCTATGGATACCGATTCTGCATTGCCTTTACTGTGAAAACTATCACTCAGAGAAGTTTAATAACTGGAGAGTCCTTGCCATCTGCAGTTTAGCACAGGACGAAAGGTCGATTATAGAAATACCGAACAACCGTTTCGTTCAAATCGTTAAAATGAGTAAGATAATAAAATATTACATTATCAGGAAATGTTCCACGAATAAATATGGACCTTAGAACAAACGATACAACCCTAATGAAATAGCGAAAGGTTTGAGGCTGATCACTCTCAGACTCATCAAACATAAAATAAAGCAGAGTAAAAGAATTTTTTCTGCCAGTTACGTTTAATTTAAAACCTAAGGGAGCATAAAATACTGCCTAAGTGACTGACCACAGAAAAAAAATTATATAGGAAATAAAACAATATTATTATTCCAATCGTTTAAATTTTCGTATATTATCTGTCTAATATGTAAGATATACTGTGTGAAATGTGGTGAAAAAATTATTCTTCATTTCACTCTTGAAATTTTAAACGTATAAGGATTTAACTGAATCGCGCACAGTGTTTTGCTTATATGTTTTACATAATTTTTGACATAATACGTGCGTTATTACTTGTTTTCAAAAATTTTTAGCTAGTTTTGCATACTTTTATGAAACATATTATTGGAATGATAAAAATCTTAATAAATATGAAAAGATTGCGATCTGAAAAAAACAATCATGAGACGTCACATTTGTTTCTTTGAATACATGCATTTATCATTTTAAATAAATTTACTTTTATATTTCTGAAAAAAAACTCGAAAATAATATGACCTAAGTTTGTAAGGTATACACAAGATTCGATTCCCAAGAATCGAACTTTTGAGTGAATTAATGAAGCTGCTTTAGATATGCTAATTTCGGCATACGCGCTTAGTATAAATACCACGCAGCATCATTAATGAAAAAGGGGAGGTTGTTATGGTTGAAAAGGTGTTATCCTGCGCTAGTGCTTAGCGGGCCAGAAGTTTACATGGCAGTACTGCTGGTTTGACTTACTGTTCGTGAGTATAAAAATATATTGTTCTTGAAAGCTGTGTTTATACATTCCGTACAAGTAGTACGCATGCTTATTGCTGTAAAAGCCAATTATATGTGCAACGAATTCAATAAACATTGTTTCATGTATAAACTGTGTTTTCTTCAAATTCAAATAGAGTGCCACTTCAAATTATATACACCCAAGTCTGGGTAGAAGTGAGCAAAGATTCTCTATAAGTTATTGTAAAATGGTCTACAACCTTCCTTTATTTTTAACAAAAATATTTCTAAAGAAACTCTACATTTAATTAATTCGATAATTTCTAACTTACACAAAAACTTTTCTTTTAAAATTATAGATTTTAATTAATTACCCAACAAACACAAGACTGACGGCAACTTGATGGGCCGGTTCTGGAGGCGCCGGTAGAACGATAGGCTCGGGGAAAATGATCCGTACCGTTGCCGGGGGATTTACGAATCTCCGACGGGGGATCCCGTAGTGTGTACCCTTTTGAGGGCAGGTGATGGTTGGATGGGAATCGACCCAAAACCGCTTTTCCTCTAACGTCCCGGAATCGGTCGTCCGATTCGTAACCACAAGTAACAGAAATCTGCATCAGAATTATGTATTTGAAAGGGAAGGCGAAGATTAAATTAAACAGACTTTTCATAAATATTTATTTCACTTTTCTGAAACTATATTAAATACATACAACACATATCTATTAATACATATACTTAATAAGTCAGTCAAAAAGATAATCTTTGCTTTCCTTGCCTTTTTTAATGCAAATTCTGTTATAATATCTGATCATCTATATCTTCCGAAATGTCCTTTTCGATGCTAATAATAGATAAGTCTGAAAGCCTTGTTTGTCCCATTGTAGATCTCAAATAATTTTTTATTATTTTAAGTTTTGAAAAGCTTCTTTCCCCGCTAGCCACAGTCACAGGCAATATTAATAAAATTCGTATGGTAATCACTAAATTTGGAAACAGATAGATGAGGTTGTTTGTAAATAGGTATTGAATCACATTTAACTCGTTCATTTCAAGGGAAATATAGAGGGCATCGTTGTCAGTTTCATCGCATAAATCTTCACCTATAATATATTTTTCATTTTTAAATGGATCATATAACATACTTTCCACATATTTACATTTTGTAGACCTATTTGATTTATCTGTTTCAAGGAAATCTGATATTGAAATAACACCCCAAAAAATGCTTCCTAATTTCTATTTGCTTTGATTTATTATTTAATTGAACAAATCTCACTACAACAGTAAGTCGGTCTTGGTTGCTTAGATCAGGGGTGGAATCTAAAAGAATAGAATAATATTTACAAAATTTTAAGGTATCCGTACACCTTCGGGGGTGATTTTTTGAAATTTTTTGAATTTTGTCTTTTTATCTATTTTTTATGATGACATTTAAGTTAAAACTTGAAAAAATATATATAAAATTTAGCTGTTACATTAAAATAATTTTTTTAGGGGGAGAAACTGGAAAAAATTGGTTAAAATTTGACAATCCGCATTGCATGGTAACTCAAAAACAAACAAATATATTACAATTTTGTAAATTGCAAAATGAAGATAATAACTGTCTGTGGGGAATAGTCTATTCACAAGATTGAACTATGTATACCTCAAAGTTTATAGCACTTAAAGTACTGATGTTCATAAAAATCACTTAAAATTCATTGTCACTTGCAATTTATACCAATGTAAACAAAAAACTAATCAATCTGCAATCATGAGCATACTCTATTCCCTTTATAAATATATATAGATAAAGTATGCAAAATTTTAAGGCATTTTAAGCGTAACTTTTTATAATAGGATGAATTGCGTTAAGAGAAACGATGAAAAAATTCATTTTGAGAAAACGCTAAAAATAACTTTATAACACATTTCTTACTTTAAAAATAATTATTTTCGTATTAAAATCCACCATATTTATAAACTTCAACCTCTTGGCTTTCTGCAACACTTATTTTTTTTTACCTAAGTGCTCTGAAAATTTTCCTGCGTCTCTTTGAAGCAGGAACAGAATGACGTATTGAATCATTCTTTCTAACGTTGTCTAAATGGTTATAGGCTTGCAATGTAAAAAATCCTGGATAACTAATATCCAACTTGTTAAAAACATTCAGACAACCTTTATATCCATCATTAAATTGCAATACTGCATCATACGCACCAAGTTTCATTGTTTTCAAACAAACAAATATCTCTTTTGGTAATTGTTGTCATATTATGCCATTCAGGCATTCGTTTGCATTTTGAGTTTTACCGTGGAGACACTTGCTAAAGAGTTCTCTTGAGCACAAATCTAAGTATACTGGTTTTATAGCATTCAATACCTTTTTTGGTAGACCAGCATACTTTTCTTTAAAATAATTTTTTTAGGAGGAAAAACTGGAAAAAATTGGTCAAAATTTGACATTCCGCATTGCATGGTAACTCATTCCGCATTGCATGGTAACTCAAAAACAAACAAATATATTACCATTTTATAAATAACCAAATGAAGATAATAACTGTCTGTGGGGAATAGTCTACTCTCAAGATTGAACTATGTGTACCTCAAAGTTTGTAGCACTTAAAGTACTGATGTTCATAAAAATCACTTAAAATTCATTGTCACTTGCAATTTATACCAATGTAAACAAAAAAACTAATCAATCTGCAATCATGAGCATACACTATTCCCTTTATAAATATATATAAATAAAGTATGCAAAATTTTAAGGCATTTTATGTGTAACTTTTTATAATAGGATGTATTGCGTTAAGAGAAACGATGAAAAAATTCATTTTGAGAAAACACTAAAAATAACTTTATAACACATTTCTTACTTTAAAAATAATTATTTTCATATTAAAATCCACCAGATTTATAAACTTCTCCCTCTTGGCTTTCTACAACACTTATTTTTTTTTTCCTAAGGGCTCTGAGAATTTTCCTGCGTCTCTTTGACGCAGGAACAGAATGACGTATGGAATCATTTTTTCTAATGTTGTCTAAATGGTTGTAGGCTTGCAATGTAAAAAATCCTGGATAACTAATATCCAACTTATTTAAAACATTCAGGCAACCTTTGTATCCATCATTAAATTGCAGTACTGCATCATATGCTCCAAGTTTCATTGTTTTCAGACAAACAAATACCTCTTTTGGTAATCGTTGCCATATTATGCCATTCAGGCATTCATTTGCATTTTGAGTTTTACCGTGGAGACATTTACTCAAGAGTTCTCTTGAGCACAAATCTAAGTATACTGGCTTTACAGCATTCAATACCTCTTTTGGTAGACCAGCATACTTATCTTTAACAGATGTTCCGCATGCCAGTGCTCGCTGAAAGAAGCACCAGCTGTCTTTGCCCAGAGGACACTGCCCATGCATATGTTTTCGTGAACTGGATGCACAGTGGAATAATGCAGCAATAACATTTTGCTGCATTGCGTTTAGGTTACCAGTATTGTTACGTATAGCAATTCCATAGTAGTTCTGAAGTCTGTCTATAAATGTATCGGTCAGTTTCCCTTTTCCAGACAGACCCTTCGTTTTTGATTTTAATTTTCGCAGGCGGGACCCAACACGCTTTTGAATATGGCCTATACATTCAAATTTTGTGACACTGTTTTCACCGTATGTGTCTTTTACGCTTATGAATCCTTTGGAATCGCCATCACCATAATATTCAGTATACTGAAGCTGGCGTCTGTTTTCAGACCTTGAGAATATACGTGACGCACCAACGATTTCCATTTTTGACGCTGAGCCTTGAAAGTTACACTGGCATACATGATCAGCTTTCAATGACTCGTATTCCAGGTTTTTAGCCATCTTTTCTAGCTTTTTACATGTTGGACAGTATGATGACATGACCTCCAGATCCAATACTTTTCCACTGTCGATGGAAATTGCTGCAACACATCCGTTTAAAGAAGTATAGCCTCTCCGCTGCCATGTTCCGTCCACTGAAACTCCACATTTCACAATTTCTTTGCCAAGATTTTCCTGCTTCTTCACTATGTCAGTTGCAGCCTTTTTCATAGAGTCCTCTGCTACTTCAGAAACAACTTTCAACAGTTTTTGTTCATGAGAAGTATATGCAGTTTTGGTCAATCTAGGTAAATTCAGAGTTGCACATAATTTATAAGCAGCTGAAAATCCTTTACCTATTTGGCGCATACCATATACTAGTCTCGTATTTACTTCAGGGAAATTTACATGTTTTTTAGAAGAGGCAAAACCCTTCTGAAACTCACACCCTTCACAACTCAAAAGGAAATGAGAACATAATCCATATCTAGTTTCTTCTTTAAATACTAGCTTCTCAGAATAGCACATTGGGCAGCAGAGTTCAGAAAAAACACTGGAAAGAATATCTAAATCAAAAATTCTATTTCCAGACATCGCTCCATTAGTTTTATCCGAGTCTAAAACAGTATCAACTTTAGACTTTATACAACTCGCAGTGCTTTGTACACACTCATCTACGTCATCGTTTTTGACATTTTTTGTAAAACGATTTCCGTAAAACTTGCGTTTTCGACTTCTTCCAATACTTTTACCCATTTTTACCAGAGAAAAGTAAAAACTAAATAGATTTAAAAACTTTAAAAAGCCAATAAAAACAACGCGGCAAATCTGCAGATATGTAAACAATCGCTTTTGAAATATAAGTTTGTTGCCAAGTTTAGGAATACAAGAGTGAAAATTATGTTGCCAGATATGTTTCCAAATATTTATAAATCCCTTGATTTTTATTTTTAAGTATTTCCTTTGACGTATAACCCAATTTCAGCGTTAAATCTAAAAAAAGAACGATGTAAACAAACATTTTGGCTTACTTCCGGTTTGCAGAATGACACTTCCGGTTGTAAAATTCTGCGACATGTAATATTTAAATTGCTGTAATTCGGCTTCTAATTAAGATAGAAGCATAATTCAAACGGAATTTGAAAGATAAAAGATTGGGCTTTAATGTTATTGCAAAAAACAAAAAACGATATTTTGACCGAAAATGCCGTTTTAAAGGTGTACGGGTACCTTAAGAGTGATATTATTTCATGTCTTATTTTTTGTTCCAAAAGGGACATAGTTCATTTTGAATATGAACACCTACAGTGGCTCCAAAATGTGTTCGTACACTTACGATTTTCAATTAAATAGGGATCTATCCATTAATTAAAATGAATCTTACAGAATGGGAATTTAATAATAAGATTATAATCTATTCTTAACAAAACTATATGAAATATTTTGAAAACATAGTAAAACTTTATTTTTAAGACACCAATAATCAAAAAGTAACAAAAACTTTATCTCACAGAAGTCATTGTACACTGAAATATTTTCGGATAAATTCATAACTAAAATTATCGCCTGGCGCTTTATTTTTATTTTTGAATTGTGGTGGCATTTAAAATATCGTTTGGCTTTAATTTTTGCTTGCCTATTCCGTAATATTCTATTTATTATTTAAAAATGGCTCGCAAAGAAACAACAAACAGCATTGATGGAAAATTGATTATTTTTCATCATAGTTGTGGTAAATCAGTTCGGAATATTGCTAAATTACTTAATTTATCCCATTATACTGTGCAGTATGTGATAAAACGCTTTAAAGAAGAAAATCGGATCAAAATCAAGATAAGAATAGGTCGTCCGGCAAAGTTAACAAAACGTGATCAGAGATTTATAATTAGAAAATTTGTGAAAAATCTACGTTTGAGTACTGTAAAACTTTCTGCAGAATTTAATGAAACATTTTCTACTTCAATTTCACCTGAAACTGTTCGACGAGTTCTCAGAGCAGCTGGATTATATGGGCGTTCTGCCCGTAGAATTTTTTTTGTGAGTGAGAAAAACAGAAAGCTCAGGCTTTCCTTCGCACTATCAATGATTAATAAGCCCCAAACCTATTGGAATAATGTCTTATTTGCCGATGAAAGCAAGTTTAACATTTTTGGTTCCGATGGGCGTATAATTGTATGCAGAAGAAAAAATGAGGAACTTAATCCTAAGAACTTAGTAGGAACAGTTAAGCATGGCGGTGGAGGTGTCCTTGTGTGGGAGTGCATGTCAACATCAGGACTAGGTAATTTGGTATTTATTGATGGCATAATGAATCATGCTGTTTATATAAATCGAGACAATTTAAAATTATCAACCTAAAATTTGGGTATTTGAATTTTTTTTTTTTATCAAGATAACGATCCTAAGCCCACGGCTCTCAACGTTCGCCTCTGGTGTCTCTATAATTGTCCACAAGTTTTGAAAACACCACCTCAATCGCCATATTTAAACTCAATAGAACATTTTTGGAGAGAACTGGAGGTTCGAGTACGAAAATACGACATTTTTAAAAGAAAAAGCGAACTAAAAACAATTATGATGGAAGAATGGATGAACATTGATGCAGAAATTACAAAAGAACTAGTGTAATCTATTCCCAGACGTTTAAAAGCTGTTGTTGATGCTAAAGGATATCATACTAAATATTAATTTAACGAAAAATTAGAATATTTACTTATAAGTAGAGATTTTTTTACAAGTGTTCGATGACTGTTGTGGGATAAAGTTTTTGTTACTTTTTGATTATTGGTTTCTTAAAAATAAAGTTTTACTATGTTTTTAAAATATGTCATATCGTTTTGTTAAGAATAGATTATAGATCTTATTGTTAAATACGCATTCTGAAATATTCATTTTAAATTATGGATAGACCCCTATTTCATTGAAAACCGTAAGTGTACGAACACTTTTGGGAGCCACTGTAAATAATGAGGCATATTTGATGGATTTCTGCTGATTCTAGTGAGGTGCTCTGATATGTTAATGAAAAAATATCATCAAGTTTCCTTACCTGTGAAATATTTTTATTGGTCAGCAATCACAAAATCCAGCACTAAAATTAGACACAAAAAGCTTTGTTATTCAGTTGTTGAGGTGGACACGTTCAAAATTAATATAGTGCAAATTATCCCGGGCCGTGGTTTATAGGCTCAGGGCATAACATAGTATTTTCCTGTAACCTGACAAAAGCCGCCCGCACCGACGCTATTTGATGGGTTAAAACGTGTTAAAACAAAAACGAAAAATATATTTCCCACCTGGTTGCTACGTGGAGTAGCGTTTTTAAAACCAATGTGGTTTTGTTTATTTCCAGTTATACTTGTAAAATTCATTTTTAACTCTAAGTAGTTATCTAGCATAATGATAATATTTTTATATTCATTATTTTACTAATAAATTAGTTTTAATTTTTTTAACCGCGCAGCTGACTTGCCGCCTTCCCCCTCTCTTGACTTTCTCCTCTCTTGGCATTCGGAGGGAGAGATTCCATTGTCCTCACTTCGTGGACACTCGTTCCAGGTGTCAAATAGTAGAAGGGACCGTTTTCTGAGAAAGAGTGGGGGGTAATTCTAAAAATAGACGGGAATGCTCTTTGGGCAGTCGCAAATCTTTTATACAGGACGTATAAAAATTGGCGATTTGTGTTGGCGAAACTTTGGCACACGCTATTTATGCCAATTATATTCCGACACAGTTAATGTCTTCAGTTCTGTACATGTTTGAACATTTGTTACTCTCCGATGCTCGACTGTGTGGGATTTTCTTTGTTTACAACATTTTTATAATATACCGTCATTGGACAATGACCGAGAGGTATGTTTATATTTTGTACTTGTTATTTTAAGTAAACTTCGTAAATTTTCTCGAGATAAGAAAATTATAATATTATCCATAGAGGAAATTTATTTCATTCTTCTCAAAGTTAAAAGTGAGGTGTAATATATATTTGAAAATCATGAATTACCCGATTATATAATCTTAATTTATATAATTTATTTGAAAATGATTTAAAATTAAAATTGAATGTAGTTCAATGTTTTATAAATTTTGTTCAGTCCTTTTTTCAGTCTTATCGTATTCAGCAATATAAGACTCTAGGATGACAGAATATTATTACTTTTTATCACCAAAGAATAAACTTATCAAGACGTATTTGAAGATGTCTCAAAACAAAATATTCCTTGAACAGCTAAGCTTTAACAATGAACCATTCTTTGATATGCAAAACTATGAAATTTTTTCACATTGAACTACATTCAATTTTAATTTTAAATCATTTTCAAATAAATTATAAAAATTAAGATTATATAATCGGGTAATTCCTGGTTTTCAAATATATATTACACCTCACTTTTAACTTTGAGAAGAATGAAATAAATTTCCTCTATGGAAAATATTATAATTTTCTTATCTCGAGAACATTTACGAACTTTACTTAAAATAGCATGTACAAAATATAATTTTAAGGGATTATTCTGAACAAAAATTTTAGGTTTTAGCAGAGATTAATATTTTCTATTACCTGACAATACACGAGAAAAAGAGAAAAGTTAACAATATTAATACTAGTTATACATGGAGAGCCAGAAAAAAAAAGAAATAAAGTGTAAGGGTAGATATCAGATGTTATATATATCAAGTATTATATATATAACATCTGATATCTACAGATATATATCAGATATATATCATCTGATGTATATCAAATGTTATCATAAACACTGTTATCATAAGTACTGTTATCATAAACAATCTCATCAATAAAAATAAAAAGAATGTGAAGGGAAGGGGTCTAAGAAAAACTTAGAAAATCTGTCGGAATTCCAATTATGGCCCAGTACTGGAAAGTAACCCTGATCGACGGCGCTTTGATGGTTTCGAGATGGGTATTTGACGGCCTGTCGACAAGAATTATTGCTCCCGTAACCGGCCCGTTACCCTCCGGCAATGGTGCGGCTGTATGTCCGCATCGACGGGTACGTTGCGGTTCTATCACGGTTCGCAGTCGGATGCACGATAGCTTCATTGTTACCGGAAGCGGCCCAGCACTCGACGGGGAAGTCGCGGGCGAGAGGACAAGCCCGTGACGGAACCGATACTGACCTAATGCGCCGGCCCGGCAGTGGAGAAATCGGCTGGCCGGAATCATCCGGCCCCGGCCCGATGCCTCTGTGTTTGTTGGGTAGGTAACAGTTTTCTACCTTGTCAAAGCTTATTAATCAACTTGCTAAGCAAAATTTTAATTCAGAATCGCAAACTTTCTTTTATTACCAAATACTAAAAACCTCGTTAAACATCACAGAAGTGTTACAAATGAATAGTTCGAAGTCAAGTTCATTCGTACACTTCAAGTCCTCTTCAGCACAAGGATTTTGATAATACTCATAATATATTTGAATTGTAAATAATGAAAAGGAAAGAATTTTAATAGTTGTGAATGGAAATTAAAATAGAGTTGTTCTCTGTAACGGGAGTATTTTGAACATTTACAACCAGCACTCCCTTTCTGAACTGTGAAGACGCATAATATTCGAAATCTTAAAATTCAGGAATATTCGTCTTAGATTTTTAACATTACGAAAGGAATATTAATATTAATTGAAATCAGTAATTTATTGTTTCTTGGATAAAATATTTTCCCATCTTGCGGCCCAAAGCAGCTTTCCATAAAGTAAAATGACTCTCATTACATTTCGAGTTGTGCAGGCCTAATATATAGTATGCAATGACAGTGATGCGATATTGTCTAAAATGGCACGTTTGTTTGCTTTTTTTTTGTCTTAAATTGACTTATTTTGTGTAACATTTACTTACTTATTTTTCAAAGTAAATATTATATAATGAAAATACATTACTTGTACCTCAAAACACTTGCGAAAAGTTATCTTACTTGATTACAAACCTATTTACCCTGATGTAAATTAACTTTATAGTACAAACTTGCGTACTTAAAGCATAGGTTAACTGTAAAATTTCGTTTTAAATAAAGAAAATTCGTTTCTTATTTCTCTTCTTATCAAGTAGAATCATTAACTGACAAAGTTATACACATTCTTAATGCTATTTATTGTAGCGTATTTTCATATTTTAATATCAAAAGGATGAGACTATCTCCAGAGAAATATATATGAGGTTGAACCGTAAAAATTGTTTTGGGATTTGGAGGCTTTCAATATGGGAGAAATACGCATGTTATACAAGAGCCAGAAAATGAGTTATTCTCCCAGAGGAGTTTTCTCTGTCATGTTTCTGCAAAGTTCTTACATATGAGAAAACACTCCCTGAATACATGGTCTGAATTTTACTTCGTGGTGAAAACTATTCGGTATGATGACATTTAAATCTCGCACATTCCTCCGGTCAACTATAATCAAATATTGTATTTATATAAAACTGCTCATAAGAATGACAAATTTGGCCAAAAAGTATTATTTATAGGTAAACACAAAAAAAAGTGATATTTCTTTATAAAAAATTGTATTCAGGAAGAATTTTTGATAAGGAATTGATAAAAGAATTTGAGATTTGAATTTAGAAGGAAAAGTGCATTTTTAGGCAAAAAAATTAAAACGTCTTTTCTTTTATCTGAGTAGTTTCTAAAAAATAAAAATAAAAGTGTTTTCATATATAATAAAATCTATTTGATTAATACACATCTCTTATTTCTTAGCTGAAATTTACATTTAAGAGTCTGTAACACTAAAGGTGAAGCAAAGATAATTTTATTAATTATAATTTGCAATTTTTACTTTTAGAAATGAAATTTTTTTTATTTAACTGCAAAGTTAAGCCAATCAGCGAATGATTATTTTTAATTTTTTCTATCATTAAAATTCCGTTTTTCATCTTGTGTCTGAGCCAAATAAGCTGTCAAGCTTTTAATAATTTTTGTTTAAAAGGAGATCATCCAAATCTAACTAATAGACTCATTCTGTCCTTTACAATAGTCTCAAAAGTCACCAAACTGATTTTCCCACAAAAGAAAAATTCTTCTTACTTCTGCAATAATGACGTATTTCTCTCTACGTGCTCATTCACACATTCAGTCATTATTTTTAAAATTCGGATATGGCAAAGTCGAATATCAAATCGACAGTCTTTGGCTTCAAACATGCGAATCAAGTCATTGACCCACCTTTAATTCTTACCAAAAAATTTGAAGCCATGAGTTTCCATACTTCGGTCAAAAATTACTCAGTCCTACACTTTTTCATTTTTTTCTTGCATTTTAAATGACCTACGAAGCGGACAAGAATGATACCATCTACATCATACTTGGCGATATTCTGATTACTGAACTACCGTGTCATTTGTTAACCTGACTTCTTTATAAAAATGACTTCTCTTATCTTTGGGTTCCTGGTTAAGAAAAAAGTTCAGCTTAACTTAGCATGCATCATATTTTTCCTTCGTGACCTCTTGAAAATATTCTAACTCGTAATACTGCAATGCATCCATTGATAGAGACTTCATTTAAATGTTAAATTACCCGTACATAGAAAATATGGAGGTTGTAATTAATTTTAATCTCCTTGTTAAAAACAAATCCATAACTTTTTTTACAACCGTCTCAACTGAATATAGTTCAGTTCCGGTAATGTACTGATGTGTTAGTTAGTACGCAAATTTTATTTTAGCTCACTTTCTTATCCCAGTTCTTGGAAAATCATTCGTAGTATATCTTGAAACTCTTATCGGATTCATAAAAAGAAGGACATTTTTCAGTGTAACTGGGAAGATGTAGTTAGAGGGCAATTAAAAATGACTAAGAGGGCAAAAAGTAGATTTTTCGCAGCTGAGGTAAGCATGTCAGGGGTTGAAGATGGTTGCATTAAAGCAGATATGTTGTTTTATTTTCGACTATTTTCTCCCACTCACATTCCGGACGGCAAGAACTTGAACAGAAGTTTAATCTGCATCGTAATTGAATAGTTTCCGCTCATTTTCTGCGAACCTCAACGGATAAATGGTATCACCTGAGAAAGAAAGAGGACTCCCATAGCCTTTGCTAGCGCATGCTTGTGTAATGCAGTCTACTGTGTTTCACCGAGGAGAACTTATGCGTTAGTTGCTTGCAGGAAGTAACAAAATTTCTGGAAATACCTTCAATAATGAAAGGCCGATTATCAGTTATTTCAGAGTTCTGACGTAAGTCATATTTAGAATTGCAATCGCTCAAGCTTATGATTCGAAGCTAGGAGCTGCTTTGAAATGTTCATCCCCTCTTCTAAGCCAATAAAACTGTCGCTGTTTGTTAACTACCTTTAATGCCGTATTAATTTAACATGAAAAGAGGCGGTTCCCAGTCAGGGGTACCTTAAAATAGGATTTAGTATACTTTGACAAAGCTAACTGACACTTCGCCAAATTCAATACTTATCAAGTAATGAGCCCGCTTAAGCCTTTTTTTAATCAGGAGCTGTTTCGTTTGATCGGCAGTTAATAATCAAGTTAGTTGCGTCGAAAATATGAGCTCCTTCGGTACAGTTAGTTACACATGCAATTTTTATCTGCAAGCAAAAGTCAAAATAATTATTACATTCTCTAAATACTACTCGATGATTCGAATATATCGCTCGACATTTATAGCTCGATGGAAATTGAAGCGTTAGGGGCAAAAAGAGGGTAACTCCAATTTTTCAAGTTTTCGGAAAACCGTAACAAACATTTGAAAATTCAAAATTCTAAGTTGTGTGAAAATATTCTTTTTGATAAATTTCCTCAATTATTCTTACATATTAGGATAGTATTTTCCCTCAAAAGTATATCTTCTAGATGGCGTGACCCATGTGTGATTATTAGAACTACCTCTTGCTTGCCACCAAATGGATTTTCTATCTACTTCTAGGAAAAATATTTCGCAAAAAAATACAATCTACTATCATAATATTTTATTTAAAGAAAACTTCAATTGAAATACATCATATACTAGGGCAGATCAAAACGTCAATTGCACTTCCAAATTATGGTCATTTATTAAATAGCCTATACAAAAGCAACACGGCTATGACAGCATACAATGTAAGTTCACTTTTCGACATAGTTCTCAAGAGACTCTAAAAATTTCTCCGAACGGACAACCAACTTTTCAATTCCGGATGCATAGAAATCTCCTCCAGTGCTATGTAACCACACGCAGACAGCTGCTTTCAACTCCTCTTCATTTCGGAATCGTTGTCCACCGAGATCCTTTTTGAGCTTACCGAAAGCATGGAAATCACATGGCGCTAATTCGAGACTGTATGGACTGTATGGCCACTTGAATCGCTGCAGCGGTTCGCACGCTTGGCAGGCCTTGTGAGGTGTTGCGTTATTGTGCAACAAAATCACACCGTCGCTCAATTTTCCCTGGCGTTTCTCTTTAATTGCTTTACGCAACCGGTTCAACGTTTGACAATACGAAGCCGGGTTGAATGTCGTTCCTTTCGGCATAAATTCCACTCGCCGCACAAGGCCCGCCAAACGTGCGAACTGCTGCAGCGATTCAAGTAGGAGATATGGCAACAGCCTCCATACAGTCCCGAATTACCGCCATGCTTTCGGTGATTTCCATGCTTTCGGTAAGCTCAAAAAGGATCTCGGTGGACTAAGATTCCGAAATGATGAGGAGGTGAAAACAGCTGACTCCGTGTGGTTACATTGCACTGGAGGAGATTTCTAGGCATCCGGAATCGAAAAAATGGTTGTCCGTTCGGAGAAATTTTTAGAGTCTCTTGGGAACTATGTGGAAAAGTGAACTTACATTGTATGCTGTCATAGCCGTGTTGCTTTTGTATAGGTTATTTAATAAATGGCCATAACTTGGAAGTGCAACTTACTTTTTGATCTGCCCTCGTATTTTGGCTTTACAAACAGAGAATTACATTTTTCCATCGTCACATTCCCCCTCTGTAACGTCTGGTTCATCCGGTGCGATGTCTGGTTGTAGTCCATCATAAAACAACATACTTTGTGCGACGTATTTGCGGACATTACATCTTTATACACTGAAGTGCCACTAAATTAGGTCTATAAAAGCCAATGCAAATTGTGTAGCGCTGCGCATCATGTATGCGCGAGTGAGGGTGCTGTGGTAACTGCATATATAGCGCGTATTGTGGTTGATCTGAATTAGTTGTTGGAATTGCCAGTATGGGTAAACTGCCTAATTTAGACGCCTTCGATCGCGGACAAACCGTAGGTGCGCGACGCATGGGCCATTCAATTTCCGAAATCGTCAGACAGCTAGGATTTTCAAGGTCGACAGTGTCAAGAGTATACCAAGAATACATGGATGGTGGAAAAAAAACTAGCGATCGGGCAAACTGCAAAGGACAATTAGCCTTGACAGTGCGTGGTGAGAGACGACTCAGGCGTATTGTACGTAGCCAGCGAAGCCAAACATTAGCTCAAATTACCACCCAGTTTAATGACGGTACCAGTCGTACAGTCAGTAAAAGGACTGTGCAACGCTCGCTTCACCGTATGGGTTTCGGGAGCCGTCGACGTACGAGAGTACCATTGCTCTATACTCGCCATCGGACTGCACGTCTTGCCTGGGCAAGAGAGCACAGAGACTGGAGTGTAGAGGACTGGAAACGAGTAGCATGGAGTGATGAGTCTCGATTCCGACTACTTAACGCCGACGGGAGGCTGAGAATATGGCGTCAGGCTCATGAAGCCATGGATCCTGCATGCCTGGCTGGAACTGTACAAGGGCATGGTGGCTCAATCATGGTCTACGGTGTTTTTTCGTGGCACAGTTTGGGATCTTTGCTGTGTGTACCAACCTCCCTCAATGCAATTCGGTACGTAGAGTTGCTGGGTGATCACCTCCATCCGTTTATACTGTTCTGTTATTCGCACGGTAATGGAGTTTTCCAGTAAGACAACTGTACCTCTCACAAGTCCCGGTTGGCTACTGGCTGGTTGGATGAGCATTCCTCTGACTTATCTGTCATGAATTGGCCACCTAGAAGCCCAGACTTAAATCCTATTGAGCATCTTTGGGATGTTTTGGAGCAAGGCATGAAAGGCCATCACACAGTACCAAAGAACCTTACTGCATTATGGACAGCTTTAGCCAATATTTGGCAAGCCATTCCCGTGGAACGTTTCCAGAAACTTGTTGAATCTATGCCTCGTCGTGTGGCAGCCGTTATCAAGTCCAGAGGAGGCTCAACTCGTTACTAGGTAGCTATCCCTAATTCAGTGGAACTTCAGTGTATTTTGCAGTTAAAGAATATACAGTATTATATTTATTAGGGCCACAAACTCCAATGTTGATAAGTGTTGTGCAACCTTCTAGTAAACAAACCACGTCAGTCGTTTGAGGAAAAAACGAGGGAACTAACGAGTCAGGCAGATTCATCTCTTGAGTAACACGAGATCTAACGATTGGAGCTACCTCTTTCTGGCATCAGACGAAAGGGTTTCGTTTAAAGAACGAAACTCTTATGTTACTCTTATGTACTATGTCCTTTATGTACTATCTTGTGGGTAAAGAGTTTTCTTTTTAATCACAAGATAGTTCATTCCCCAGATTGGAGCTACATTCTTTTTGCAGAAACCCTTCAATTTCTAGGTTTTTCCTGTCCAGGTGTGTAATTGCTTTCTTATTCCAAATGTATAATAAAGTAGGATATGTATTCCCTCTTTATGTGTTATTCTAAGAGTATGATTTTCAATTAGGAATTATTTTTGCAAGGATGATTTAAAAATGTTTTTGATATACACTGAAGTGCCACTGAATTAGGGATACCTACCTAGTAACGAGTTGGGCCTCCTCTGGCCTTCATAACGGCTGCCACACGACGAGGCATAGATTCAACAAGTTTCTGGAAACGTTCCAAGGGAATGGCTTTCCAAATATTGGCTAAAGCTGTCCATAATTCAGTAAGGTTCTTTGGTGCTGTGTGATGGCATTTCACGCATTGTTCCAAAACATCCCAAAGATGCTCAATAGGATTTAAGTGTGGGCTTCTAGGTGGCCAATTCATGACAGATAAGTCAGAGGAATGCTCATCCAACCAGCCAGTAGCCAACCGGGACTTGTGAGAGGTACAGTTGTCTTGCTGGAAAACTCCATTACTGTGCGGATAACAGAACATCATAAACGGATGGAGGTGATCACCCAGCAACTCTACGTACCGAATTGCATTGAGGGATGTTGGTACACGCACCAAAGATCCCAAACTGTGCCACGAAAAAACACCCCAGACCATTTTTGAGCCACCATGCCCTTGTACAGTTCCAGCCAGGCATGCAGGATCCATGGCTTCATGAGCCTGACGCCATATTCTCAGCCTCCCGTCGGCGTTAAGTAGTCGGAATCGAGACTCATCACTCTATGCTACTCGTTTCCAGTCCTCTATACTCACTCCAGTCCTCTATACTCGTCTCTGTGCTCTCTTGCCCAGGCAAGACGTGCAGCCCGATGGCGAGTATAGAGCAATGGTACTCTCGTAGATCGACTGCTCCCGAAACCCATAAGGTGAAGCGAGCGTTGCACAGTCCGTTTACTGACTGTACGACTGGCACCGTCATTAAACTGGGTGGTAATTTGAGCTAATGTTTGGCTTCGCTGGCTACGTACAATACGCCTGAGCCGTATCTCACCACGCACTGTCAAGGCTAATTGTCCTTTGCAGTTTGCCCGATCGCCAGTTTTTTTCCACCGTTAATGTATTCTTGGTATACTCTTGACACTGTCGACCTTGAAAATCCTAGCTGTCTGACGATTTCGGAAATTGAATGGCCCATGCGTCGCGCACCTACGATTTATCCGCGATCGAAGGCGTCTAAATCAGGCAGTTTACCCATACTGGCAATTCCAACAACTAATTCAGATCAACCACAGTACGCGCTATATATGCAGTTACCACAGCGCCCTCACTTGCGCATACATGATGCGCAGCGCTACACAATTTGCATAGGCTTTTCTATCCTTAATTCAGTGGCACTTCAGTGTATTAAAGTGCCAAATGCAGGTTCATAGGAAAATTTATAAAAATACATGCGGCCGATTATAAGAAGATATTACTGAAATTTTGCAGATACTGCTGGTTCATTTATAGATGCGTGATGTGAGTGATTATTTCCATAAGGATATAAAAAATATGAATTTTAATAACTGTGCTGATTTTAGAAGGATATTTCCTTTTATTTCATGAATCCATTCATAAAACAAAAAAAAAATATCAAATATAAATAAATAACATATCATTGAATGTGAAGCAAAATACCTTACTTTTCAGTCAAAATTAATTATCTAAAAATCTAATAAGATGTCATTCTATTAAAATTCACTAATTACACCATTAAAGCATGATAATTGATATCTTTCCTTACAAAAAATAAATACAACATTCCACTAAAATCAATACCTTACTTTTATGTCGCATGGAGATTCTCTAGTTTTAAAATAGCATATATCTGTACTATCAGCATTCAGAACTTTCTTTAATTAGAAAAGCTGAAGAAGATAAAATTCTGGATTTACACTTCAACGTAATTTACATCTTATCTTCCCCTGCAATTTTCTATGCGATTAACATGAAAACGGAGATCTCGGGAAAGTGTCGAAATTGAATTAAGGGGGTCCGGGACACATTTTGAAAATATTTTTATTTATTGAGTTAAAGTTTTGAAATTTTTGTGAAGGTTAACCATATAATTTGTAAACAAAATCACATCATAAAACTTCTCAAAATTTTTTTTTAAAAATTAAAAAATTTTAAAATTTTAAAAAAAGTGGGGTACATTCAAATCCTTATAACTCAAAATATTAGGTGTCGAATTTCAAATTTTTTTCATTTAATTAAACATAAATATATAAACTTTAATTGTGATTCAGCATTTTCAAAAATAATAATTTTTTAAAAAATTAAGAATATTTATATTAAAAATTTCAAAAAAAATGATGTAACTTATTTTTAAAAAATCATATTTTCAAAAGTAAATATTTTTTTCAAATTTGCTGAATCACAATTAAAGTAAAATAATTTAAAAAGATATCTTCCAAATATGAACCATTTATCTTTAACGGTTCTTGACTTATAACAATTTAAAGACAAGAAATCATGAAAATGAGAACAAGAAATCGTGAATGCAGAAAAACGCATTTAAATGTTTAAACATTGATCATATTGAAATTTTTTTTATTTGTTGAGTTAAAATTTTGAAATTCTTTGTGAAGGTCAACCATATAATTTGTAAACAAAATCACATCATAAAACTTCTCAAAAAATTTTTAAAAAATTTAAAAAATTAAAAATTTAAAAAAAAGTGGAGTCCGTTAAAATCCTTATAACTCAAAACATTATGTGTCGAATTTCAAAATTTTTTCATTTAATTAAACATAAATATATAAACTTTAATTTTAATTCAGCATTTTCAAAAATATTAATTTAAAAAAAAATTAAAAATATTTATATTAAAATTTTTTTTTAAATGATGTAACTTATTTTAAAAAAATCATATTTTCAAAAGTAAATATTTTTTTCAAATTTGTTGAATCACAATTAAAGAAAAATAATTGAAAAAGATATGTTCCAAATTTGAACTATTTATCCTCAACGGTTCTTGACTTATAACAATTTAAAAACGAGAAATCGTGAAAAAACCCATCATGCAGAAAAACACATTTAAATGTTTAAACATTGATTGGCTAATAATAAAATGCTGAATACCTTTTAAAGTCTTCCAGGTGAGTAAGTTACTCCTTGTCGCTTAAACGTCTGATTAAGTATAATTTTAGCCATTTCAACTCTCTTTCTGTACTGTTTAAACGTGTCTGTTGATTTAAACAAGGCTTTTCTAACATGGCGATTCCTTATTTTTTTACCATTGTTACTGAGGATTGACAGGGGGATATAAAACCTTACTGAAACACATTTAAAGTTGATACCTTGATTCCATGGTTAAAATCTGATACACCTCTTGCTGCAGCAATATCCACTCGCACTTTTGAGAAGTTTATCGTTTTGGGACAACGACTCCAAATCAAGTTGTGAATTGATTCATTTCTATTTTGTATTTCCCCCTTGGAACATCTTTCCAACAAGGAATCCGAGGCTAGCCTCTGGAAAATAGGCATCATTTTGGCGACAACATCTTCTCGCAGAGGTGTTTTAATAGCAGTTTTGTAAGCAGCGGGCTTTTGCTGTAATGCGATTGCACGATTATAAAAACACCAAGAATTGTCGCCAACAGGGCAAGATGTGTGTTTCAGTTTCTTATCTGTTGAGCTACAATGCAGTAAAATTGCGTATATGTCTCTATTCATTGCTGGAATATTATCTTTGTTGCGAATAATAGCATTTCTGTAGTAACGTGTAACTTTTTTGATTGTGTCATCACTAAGGCTCCCATGTTTCCTGCCTCCAAGTGTTATTCCTCGTTTCTTCTCATTCTCCACAATTTTTTAGGAGAGCAGTTCCCATCCTCTTACCAACATGGTTGAAGCATTCAATTTTCTTCAACGGATTTTCCTTTCCGTACGCATTTGAAGCTTGAAGTTCGTGAAAAGTTTTCGCATCTCCGTCTCCAACCAGTTCCACTTAGCGAAATCCAAGCCTCTCTGATCGGCTCCACATTTTTAAGTCCATTTCAGCTTCCATTCCACCAGAGGTTCCCACATAATTTTTATCACAATCTAAAGCATGGCCTTCATACCACACTGCAAATTCTGGCGAATCTTTGCTGAGAGCTTTTTCGACTTGCACACAGTGATAACATACTTTAGATAAAACTTGGTGGTCAATTACAAAGCCGGTTAGCACATCTATCACACACCCAACTGCATAATTGGATGTATGCCCTCTTTTCTGCCAAGTTGCATCGTAGCTCACTGTTATATTAAAACCCTTTGAGGGGCGCCGTCCTCACTGTGCAAACACATTTTCTAGATTTTTTTAAACCTAAAAAAGTCATTTTTTTTTCAATTAATTGTTGTAAAATACTTTTTCATCTTTAAACTGATAATAAATGGCAGCACACAGAGAAAAAAATGTCGATCAGTCGCCGGAATAAGTGGGTTCTGCAACCCACTTCACTTAGGTTATTGTTAGAGGTGAGTTAAACAAACCACTACACGTTATTTTGAACGCGGATGTAGGTGAGTTTAAAGTACTACCGAGTTATCGTTACTGAGATATCGAAACATGTGTGTTAAATAACTCACATGTCGTTGAGATTTTTATAGTGAGTTTACTGAATTGGAGAACCAACTTCAAGTATAAAAACGTAAATATTATGTAACTTGAAAGTTTGAAATCGATTTCATTTGGAATGAAATTTTTTAGCTGTACTTAAAATTTTATCCATTATTTTTTTATAGGAGAAGTTAATTTTTGGTATACAATGTTTAAATTTTTTAACGAGAATAACAAAAAATCTTGTATCGTATTTCAAATAAATTTTTTTGTTTATAATTTTTGTTCTCAAGATAAAAAATTTTACCCTTGTGTAGGATTTTTTTCATTTAATAGTAGAGTAGTATTTAAATCCAAGTTTTTAAAAAATTCTGCATTTTTTTTTTAATGACATAAAAGCACAGAGCAATTACAAGTTCCAAAAATTTTATCAATTGTTTTTTATATCAATTGTTTTTGTATCAAAAGTAGCATTTTTTTAAGAAAAGATGTTAATGTTCTTGTGTGTATGTTATTAATTTTTTATGTCTCGATCGGTGTGCAGACACTTACAGGTCCAACGATTAAAGACTTGGATTCGCATGTTTGCATTTTCATATTTTGCTTCTTAATTTTCGAATGGTTTACTGAATAGCTTACTTACGATTCGTCTGCGTCGAAACAAATACTATTGATAATAATGGTTAAAATTAAATAAAGTCATACTTATTATGGGACACTGCATATTAAAAATCCTGTAAAATTTATTAGTATAGAATAAATCTCCATTGCACTGTTATCAAAGTTACACAGCTATCAAAGTTATTTAAACAAACAAACACACACACACACACACATATATATATATATTTATATTTAACCCAGTATTTTTACACTACAGACTTTGGGATACTGAATCTGATTATGGTAAAGAAATGTATGTTTAAAAAAAATTATTCCTAAATATGGTGTGTTTTTTTTAAAATAAATTTGTGACACTTTCTTTTTATTATTATTTTCGGGCTAAAATCTAGCAACTAATAGCGTCGTCCCCTAAAAGTTCGACGTTTGTGGTTAGTAACAGTTTAAAACGTATTTCTCTGTTGTTGTTTTTAAATCTGCAGATTACAACTCTGATAATAATTAGTTTATCAGCTCCTAAGAAATACAGTTAAAAAATGGTGATTATCTCTGAAGTTTTTATTCTATCGCTTGAGTCTGTTCTAAAAGAATCATTAAACATCCTGAATCCGTGGGGAAAAAATATTTTACAGTGGGAGCTCAGCGTATGGATTGCATTATCTCATTTTACCTCCTAAAGCTCCTGAACTTGAAGAGAAATATTTCACATATGCTCGCTTTTAAGACATTACAGGAAATGGTCATTTCCCGTACGGTACTTCTCTGTCCGACCCCCCCCCCCCCCCACAAGCAGTTTCCTTGACTCGCACATTGTATTCGCCCTGTGAGTTCAGTATTTCAGGACAAAAGCCGTACCAAGATGCCGAAGTACCCTTCGCTTCAACTGCTCATCTCTTTACTTAGTTTCTAAGGTAAGCACAGTTTTGCTATTTAAAACTTTTACTAATGAAACTTCATCTATGTCAATGAGTCTAAACTTATCTGGTATATTTTGCTAGTTTTCGTGCTTACTATGTATGTAAATATATATAATTAGTATGTTTTATCTATCAACCAGTTCAATGGTATATCTAGTGTTACATGTGTTTTACTTCGTTAATTATTTTTGGCATTTTAAAATGACTGTAGATCCTAGATGTTCATTTCTATTCTCACAATCTTGTTAAAATTTGTTCTCTTCTTACATACATAAGTCTTATTTTACATTTATTTCATGTAGTCTTATATTTCTTTCATTGACTGAATAGGAGGTTAAATCTCGAAACAAAAGCATCTTCCCTCCTCTATTATTTATTTTAAATAATAATATTTGATTTATCATATTTAATCAATGAATGAATAATTGTACCATCAGTTATACAGAAATGTTATCCCTGATATAGAAGTATATTTATTTTATTAGATGAAAACATAGATTTCTGTTGTCAAATTTTACATATCTTTTTTGCATATTGTTTTATGATTTTTTATGCATATAGACCTTAGATTTCTTTTCTGTTTGTTATTAATTTAAATATCTATGGACATTACTTTATTATTGACCTTAAGCAATTGTTAAAGAAGGTGACAGTGTAATTCACCTGTTTATTATGCTGGTATTTTTATTCACTTAACTTATAATATGTAATATTCAGTAATTTATATCTTTCAATCTGTCTATCTATCTATTGTTCATATATATATATATATATATATATATATATATATAAAAGTATGGGATGAAAGATTTAGCAATATGTAATATATGAAAAGCATGCAATTTTTGTATTCAGCAAATAAAATTTTGAGTGGAATAAAAATGTTTTATTTCATACCTAAGTAGAATTTATAATTAAAATTTTCATAAGCTTTTCATAACTACACCAAAAGTAATTCAGGATAATTTTACTGTATTTGATCTGAAAATGTCAAAAGTAAAACTTTAAGAGGTTACTTTTTTGAGGCATGCATTAATAATTTTATTTTTGGTACAAAATGAGAGATTCTCTTTGATTACATTTCATCTTGTTTCAGTTGAAATGTATACTGGTCGCATACTTTTTTTTTTTTAAATTTCATTGGTTGCAATTAGTATGAATGTCTATTAAAGAGGTTATAAGTTCATGAATTTTAATCTGTAGGTATCTATGGCATACTATTTGTATTTTTTTAAATTTGGCTGTATTTGAAAGAAGGTAGGGAGAAATATAGAAGAGTTCATTAATGGTCTGAAAAGATATGGTCCTGCATTCTTAAAAGAATCAAAAAATACAAATCTTGCCATAAGTTTATTAGGATTTCTGACTATTGGGAATATTAATGTGTTAAACAAAGTCCCTTTCTTTGTTTGAAAAAAAATGTGAATACAGGTTAACAATAACATTTATATCAATTGAATATTTGTTTAAAAACTTTACTTTTTACGTTTTCCAAGCAAGTTTATATGTGTAAATGCCTTAAGCACTTAAGCATCCTTTTTTAACACTTTTAAATACTTTATCATAAGTATTGGATAGATGTGAACATGTATAAAATGTTGCTAAATATCAATTAGTTTTTAAGATTAATTAAACCATTTTTTCCTGTTAAGTTAAGTACTTAGTCTAGAATCAATTTAGCAAATTTCTTCATCACAACTGCATTTTTTAAAGTCTTTCTCTCTATTTTCAGATATTAAAATCAAAGGAGCTCCATTAGTCCTGCCTGAGATTCCAATAACTGTTGACCCGAGAGGATCTTGAAATGGTAACAATGAGGATATTTTATTTAAAAATAATTTTTAACTGCATTTGAAACATATGCTGAAGTATTTATATTTTGCATATTTTTCTATTTCTAATTCATGCATTAAAATAAGTTTATCTTTAATATCAAGAATTCTAAAGTTTAGACAATACATATTTTGAAATAAATTTATTAGTAGTACCTGTATGAGATTCATCCTTAAAATAATGATAGTAATAATACAGACATTAAGAGTTATCTGTGGAGGATACTAGTCTCTTAATATAGCAGCAATTTTCCTGGAACATGGAAAACCAGTTCTCTGTATTGCAACTGCAGTTAAAATTTTGTTACGGAAAGGTAATGACGAAAGGCAATTTCTTGCTGGCTGGTATTTCAAAGTTTAAAATCCTAATGTCTTGATTTTTTAAATATTGCAGTAAAAATTGAGTCAAACAATATCCATGAATGTAGAACCAATAAGTGAGCACTTCAAAAGTTTATCTACATGAAAATTATAATCAACTTTGATACTGAAATGCATAACATTTATGAATTTTATTTCATATTTCAGGTGAATAATCCTCCATTGCAGCCAAAAGAATGCTACAGCCAACATACCTGGACAAAACTAAATCTTTACAGATAAAGGATATCATATAGATTAATTCAGCATTTATTTTGAAATGCATAGGTTAATGTTGATATTGTAAAGATGTGAAATTGAACCTAGGGTATTTATACAGAAAAATATGTATATTTGTATTAAATAAAGTTTCTCTGTATTTGTAATTTTGTTTGCTGGGATGTTTTCTGATTTAAATGTGAGTTCGTATTCTTTCTCATTAAAGTGTTCTCTTGAAATCAACTGATTTACCAGGAATTGTGAATGCATTATGCAGGATTTATTTAATTTCTATGTAGAGAAGTATATTTATAGTAAATATATTAGTACTTTATAAAATTTTCCAGCCATGTGCTTCGAGATGTTTTGTTTAGAGCAACTGGGTAAGTATATTAACATATAATTCAGAAGTTTGAAAACCATGTATTAATTGAGGATTTGGTTGAATATACCTGTAAAAATTTTTTTGTGTTAGACAAAGATTATCTATTTTTGCTGAAAATCTTAAATGTTACAATTTGAGATATTGTAATTGTTTCTAAATTAGTTGTGTGGGGATCATGGTATCTTTACCAATTATAAATATATGTTACTAAAATCAGTATAATTAATTTCTTGTTTCAGTTTAAAAAAATTGTCTTGTGAATATCTTTTTTGTGTTAAAGCTAAGATCTGAAACTTTCTTGACAAAATATTTGCCTCAGTTTAATGAAACTAAAAGTTGTTAAGGAAAACTTTTTCACCTATGAAATTTTAAGGTTCTATACATTATAATATTCATAAGTTTCCTGTAAATTTTATTTTACTGGTATATAGAAGCACCCCACTAAATCTCAGCATATTTTTTTATCTAGAGGTACTTTTTATTCTCAGTTACTCCTGTGAATGAAACTGGTTTACAAAAAATAATGGATGCTTTATTAACATTTTAAATATCTGATATCCTTATAACTTTTAGGCAGCCTTTCATCACTTATGATATAAGTTTGCAAAATTTATAGCAAATATTTAGCTTTGTTTTTATGAGATTTAAACTTTGAAAAAAATCCTTAAATTTTAATACCAATTATATTAGAAATATGGGTGTATAGCACAGGTTTTATTTTTTTTTTTCACGAGAAAGGATGTGAGGGAATTGAGAAAATAAATATATAAAACAATGAATAATGAATTACTATAAAAAAATCGCTTAATTTAAAGGCGGGGGGGGATAAGCAACATTTCGAATACTATAGCTACTTAATAAAACCCATTAGTCGGGTTTTATAACCCAAAATAAAGTGAGACATTGAACTCGAAAGAAGAGTTTGTCTACTCATGTTGGTGTGTTTTTTCGACACACTTTAAAGTGAGTCGTATATCTCATTTTAGTGAGTTGGTAGCGGGTAAATCAACCCGCTTGGGATCTGGGTTCTAGAACCCACTTTCCCACATGGGTTGTACGACTCACCAAAAGCGAGTTCCCCTGTGCAGTGGATTATAACTCGGAGAAGTGGGTTCACCGAACGACTTTTTTTTCTCTGTGCACCAGACATTTGTCGGCTCATTTAACTTGAACACAATGAATGCATGTTAATGCTGTTTCATACTTGGTTTTATTTTCAATTATTTTAAGGATTAAAAACCTAAAATGTTTTAATTTTTTCCACTAGATTTTATAAACATGCCTCAACGAATACTGACATGTCATTACTTCTTAAAAAAAATCGTTTATTTATTTCTATTTTTGCGCTTTTAAATGGTGTTCGCACAGCGAGAACGCCACCCCTTTACGACATTGAAATACAGGCTCACCCCGGAAAGGAAAAACAAACACAGCTGTCTTTGTTTTTTCTTCTAGACGATTTGGTCTTGCTTCTTGGAGGGTAAAGGGGATTAAAAAGTCGATAACCCTCTGAAATTACGGGTGTTTTTGGAAAAGGAAGACGTTATCATTTGTATTCACTTCGCTTGGAATGTCGGCTTTATACCTTTACAGGTGTCCCTTCGACAAGCAACTTCTTTTGTAGCTGTTTCAATGGTGCGTGCTGGGCACTATCACCTATAGTTACCAACCTTTCTGCATTCGACAATGGTGTATTGAATTCATTCTGTGTGCTAAGGTTGGCCTCTGTCAGAGGTTCCACAGGCAGAACTAATCAGGAGGTGACCAAAATGTCTTGTTTATTGTTTCCAAACGGCAACCGGCCACCTTCAGCACAAGTGAAATTAAATCAATTACTAGTATAAGCATGACCGCTCTGGGTGGGCTCCTGGAAATCCCCACGTGTGAAGGTGTTGGAAATAGCTAAAGAGGGTTTTAAAAATAGCATTACATGTTTCCAAAAGTTCCATGGAAAGACAGCCATTAAATGATATGTTCAGGTTTTTTTATTTCTTTAATTTTTATATTTTACTGATATTTCTCACATTTTTCTGACATTTTTATATTTTTCTGATATATTTTTATATTTTTTGATATTTCTTATTTTTGATATTTTGAGTTCAATGATTTTAACATTTTGAAAAATTTCTAAAATTTTTAAATTTTTAAAATGAAATTCAAATTTCTGTTTGTTGAAAATTATTTAGTAAAATAATTATTATTAGAACGATATAAGATCAGTTATGTTTGTTTTTGCTCGAGTAAAACAAGGTAAGTTAGTGGTCGAACTCAAATGCCCTACACGAGTGCCGTTCGCACTGTAAGGACGGCCCCCTCTACCTAAGGGGGGCTGCTAAATTTTTTTAATCACATTTCTTTTATCTGTAGGACCATTATACCTCATTCTTACCTTTTTTTTCACAAAAATTACAATAATAAAATTGCGCCCCTCAAAGGGTTAAAAATATCTGATGGAGTTTCATTTAAAATAGAATACGCTTCTTTAACGTTTGAATAAACTTTTTCTTGTTGCTCACGTAAACTTTGTATACAGGAAGAATGAAAATTTTTCAAGTGGCGAGTAAAAGTTTTAGAATCCATGCAAGGCAAGTTCATAACACATGATATTTTTTCCAGTGCTACATGCCCTTTCCCGAGTTCAGTCACTGCAGCTACAGCTCTACGATTAATATCATGAGAATTTCCCTGGTCTGGTGTCTTGCCAGATGAATTGTTTGTAAAACCAGAATTACAATTTTTGCAGACAACATTAATAGTTTGAGCAAAACCAAACTGTTTACCAAAGTTTACTTCCAAAGTCATTTCTTTACACTCTTTGAAACAACAGCTTGAAATGATAGACTGTAAAACAGTTTGTTTTATAATCATATAGTTTTCATTTACACTTTCAGTCAAGTTTTTTTTCACTGGTGAGGACATTTTTCTTTCGTCTAACCGCTTTACAATGTCACGTTTCTCACTTTTCGTAGGAACTGAAGTACTACCATTTAAATTTGCTAGTCGAGTTTTCTTCATAATTTCAGCCCTCAAAACTTCAGATTTTCTTTTCCTAGGCATTTCTAGAGATTTGTTTTACAAAATCTTTCAAAATCTCGTAAGTAATCGCAAAAATACTTTATAAATACTAGGTTTGAAATATCAGGACAATGATTAACACGTAAATCGAAATTCAAATGTAAGTAATTTATCACTTCATTTCACTTCCCTGTAGAAGAAGTTGAAATGTATGTTCATAAAATACAAGTTAAATATTAATTCATTTAAAGTTTAAGTAATAATATGCAGTAATTTTGGTAAAAATGTGCAGCAGAAATGTTTGTTTACACTTCAATGTTTACATTTCAGGATGTCGTTCCCATGACAACCACTACTGGACAGCTCGATTTTGAAAACAGACCAAAACGAAAAAATGAATATTTCCGGTTCTAATTAAGATAGAAACATGATTTAAACGTCATTTTAAATGGAAAAGAACAGAGAATATTTTAATGTAATAATATTTTTTCGAAAATTTGAAGAATTTTGTTTCCTGGACCCCCTTAAAAAATTAAATGGAATATTAAATTTGTTTCTAGTGAGTGGGGGAGATTTTAATGTCCCAAAATAAGGTCTTTCCTTAATTTTCATCACTTATAAAGCTGTGTTGAAACAATTATTTAAGTTTTTCATTATAATTAATTGAAGTTACATTATTCGTTACATTATTTGTATTCAATTCACTTTCATGAAAGCTTCGAGTAACAAAGAATCCATACTATTATATTACTATTAGTAAAATTAGCCATAATTTAGTTTTTAAAAAGAAATTATGCTTTACCGAACAACCAATTAACCAATCAATAAATAAAGATGTATATATAAATATAGGGTAAGTATGCCGAATATGAGACCCGTTTTTATTTTCATATATAACTGGAAAATTAGGTGAGGGATTATAGTACTAACTTGATATCTTTTTAATACATATATTTTACTACATATAACAATGACAGAAAATTGAAAATAACCTTACAATTTTCTTGTATAAAATTATAAACACAAGTGTTTTGGGGTCTGCCATTTTTGGGGTCTGCTAAAAGTAGTCTTAATATGAGAACCACATTCTACAATTCTAAATATGAATTAGAATTACTGAAAAGTTCGTAAAAACAAAACTGTACACAATAATTAGATAACAGTTACCTATATACACTAATAGGTGAAAAAAAGTGACGATTTAATTAGTTTACACTACTGGTTTTGTTTGCTTTTTGTTTTTACATTCAAACTTTTCATATTGTTTACAAATAAAAAGATCGTCAGCTCCACAATCTTCATGGGACCAACTGAAGCACCTTCTACAATGACGCCAGTGCTCTCCCCGTTTGTCTTCTGAAAATAAACAACCACAAAAAGGCCTTCAGCGTCGTTTTCATCAAAGCTATCATCACTGCTGTCATGGAGAGAAAGTTTTTCATCATCTTCAAATGAGCTGAGATCATCATAGCTATAATTAGGCTTATTCATTCTCAGTTTTTTAACTAGTGTTGCATTTTCATCCATCTTTAATTTTCCCCTTGCTGTAGGGATCCCTTTGCCTTTTCCCTTTATTGTTTCCTCATCCTTTTCCTTTTTATCTTAATCTCCTTTTCCTTGTTTATCCTTTGATTTCCTATCTTTTAGGTCTATTCCTTTTTTTCTTGTAGAAAACAATTTTTTTAATATTAATGCTATCAATCAATTTATTTTTATAGGGCGATGATGTGATAATATCGGTTTTACGGGCCCTACTTAGTTTCGACGTGTTTTTATGAGGTAACGTAGGCAAGGAGTATATTTCTTCAGGAGTCACTAAGAACTCATTTGAACTTGTTGTTTGATCAATACCTTCCACATTGTCACTACTGCTACATGGTTTTGGATTTCGCCTTGGCATCATTGCATCTGTAGCTTCAAAGGAAACAAGGCTGTGAGAGTGAAAACTAAAATGTCTAATACGAGACCCTATCCCATATTAGGCATGATTTGGGGTATCATATTTGGCACAACCATGTTGTTGAACACGCCAACGATTTTATTAGGTTAGGATTGACGTTAGCTTAAAAACAAACAGGCGTGTTTACACTCCACATTTATAGCTACCTATGCAATACTAACAGTTTTAATAGGAGTCTTACCTTAAAGGTGAAAACAGCCAATTAAAATGGTATTGCAAAAAATTCGACGAGAATACATTCAGGAAAAAAATACTGCAAATTTGTGTGCGCATGCAAACACTCGACTGACTCACCGATTACGAATGGTACAATAGACTACTCTTTTACGCTCCAGTCGCTAGGCGGCAGCACTGTCCGCAGCACTGTCCCCGCGCGTCTCTATGCTGCAGTGCCCGGACTGTTTGTCACCGTGCAAACAGTCCGGGCTGCTCTAGACGTCGTCGCACTGTCCATACGGAACTTGTAGTGCTGCAAAAAAGCATATTTCATTGCTCAACGTCCGAGATGTGGTTGTACGATCTTGCAATGCCGACTTGACAACATGTCTGTCCTCTCGGGCGTTAGTGACGGAAGGTCGTTGAGATACTGCATGGCGTTCAGCATGACCCTTCTGAACCCCTCGATTCCATTTTCCGATGACAGTCGTTGTATCCCGACAAACGCGAGTAGCAATATCGCGGAACGATAAACTGCACTCTCGATAGGCCACGATCTTGCCGCTATCGAATTCCGACACGTACTGGTAGCCGTTTCTCCTTCTCATATCGCAAGATTTTCTCACAAACAACCAACATTCAAATGCGATTTCCGAATGTGAAACCCGGTGCGTAACTCTCCTTTTATACAGAGTTTGAGATGCCGTTTCTCCCTCCTGCGTCGTTCGATTGCGCTTAAATGATAATAATTTGCATATCCCAGCATCTTCTGATTTCCACGCGAATTTGAAGTTTGTATCATCTCTCCTTCATGGTGTTGCATTTTCAATGGCCAGCAGTATATATATATATATATATGAAGCGCTCGTTACTTACACCCTTCCCATTACGTCGTCTTACATCCAACTTTACTCCTTTTTAATCTATTCATACATAATTATCAAGTTATGGCAGTCAATGAGTTAAAGGCCGGTGGCAAAGAACTACAATTAATTACATTTAACATCGTTTATTTCCAAATATTCACCTACCCGTTTCAATCTGATAATTTAATCCAAGAATTCATCACGTTCTCGCGCGACGCGTGACCGTATTAATAAAGAATTTCCCGCCGTCTCACGAAAATGCTATTGTCTTAGACCATCTAAACTTATCGCGCATGCCCACAAGAGCTTCGTTACGTATGCACCGAAGATGAACCATGGACGTGATTAGGGATGTCAATCAAATCCAAAGGGAATTCCCCCGATTTCTCTCGAAATGGATATCTGAATAGTGGCGAATTACGCCACGAAAATAAATTAATTACTGAGCCCCCTTTAAATTTAGTTTAACCATTCCTTTCCCATTTATTTCCTCTCTCACACACACACACACACACATATATATATATATATATATATATATATATATATATATATATATATGTCGAATTTGGTATTTCTTCACGCCCATTTTATTTACGTTAATCCGAAACTCTGAAGAACCATGATGCAGTCGACGATGGTCCGGTGGCGAGGCAATAAAGAATCCAATCTGAAAACACTGACGACAACTCCAGTTTCAATTAATAACATTTATTAAATATTTTAACGACTCTCAGCTCCATCATTAAAAAACTACTTCCCAATCCTTCCCGAAAGTACGTACCGCTGAGCGGCACGTAATATCATTTCCTATTCATCCATGACTCTGAAAATCTTCTTTGTTCTAAGTTTTATTAACACGCTACCGACACTCATTAATTATTCATTTTGTCATATCGATTGTTTTTTTTTCTGAACTAAGCATTTCCTTTCTTAGCGCCAACTTCAAGGCTACGTCTACCTAAAATCCTCTCTGTGGTTCTTTGAAATTGAATCAAGGCGACCCATTAATTCTATTTTCAGTGCAATTCATTACGCCGCTTATTTGAACTCCCAGACTTTTGAATTGTTAAATCTTATATTTTAATACTAAAATCCCGTTTTAAGGTCGCGCGATCTTCCCCCATATTTAATAGCCTTACATATATATATATATATATACTTGTTGCACCTGAAATGAATTGAATAACCAGTCATAAAATTTAATACCTAATATGAGTACATTGGGTCACTACAGTACTTTTTACCTGATTCAACGTTATCGGTGTCCACTTCATGCTCGGTTGAATCAAAAGAACTTTATTTTTAAGGTATATCACATACGTGACATTCGTATGGCTGATATCAGCATTACGCATTAAGGGAAAAATTGAAAGGTAGCTGATGGAAACAGGATTCTCTGAGTATATTTTCTACCCACAATTCCCTTTAAATAATAGAAGAGCTCTAATGCATGTGTCAGATGTTAATGAAGAATAATTTTATCTCAAATTTAATGACTGGTGCACTGAGTTTAGAGCAGTTCCTTTCGCGAAAGGTTCGAACATAAATTTCATTAAATTCCTTATACGTCACTATATTAGTTCATTAATCAAATGTTGGGCACAGTATTTTACTTTGTAATGTTATTTGCTATATTCCTTACGAGTTATGGAAGATTATATGTACATGGCTTTTACCGTACATTACAAGGAAAGATTTACTGCTAAAGATAAATGGATTATCACCCTCTTCATGCTCCATTCCATACTGAGCAATTTATAACATTGACAGTTTGGAATACAGATGAAGTTTCGATTTGGACAGATAGTAAGATTTCCTAACAAGGTTTATTAAATAATATTATTTGAGAATCTTAGCTGATATATTGTGCCCTTTTTCCATAAATATACGTGAAAATGCACTAAAATAACTATTACTTACACATAAATGGAAATTTCTTTATATGTACGAAAGTGCAGAATATTAACATGCTATAATTTGTTATCTGACTTATCTATGAAGCGTCAAGAGAAATCTGTAAAATGATTAGCACTGATAGCTGCTCTGATCTGCCAGTAAGGTTAGCATTTCTATTAATTCATATGATGTTATGGAAATCATACCATATATTAAGCACTCAGATAATGCGTCTATCGGTGGTTCTTGTTTTGTTATTAATTGACATCACTCTCCAAATAACTAACACTCTCTCTAAATCTTGATTCTTTAATTATATACATAATTTATACAGATATGTACATTATACACTTCGACCCCTCAAGTTTGGAAAGTGTGTTTGGTTTTCGTAAAATTTATTCGAATTCTACAAACAACAGTTCTTCAATAAACCTTGCGCTCTACTTTCTGGATACGAAGACGAAACACGGCCAAATGTTTGGATGAATGGCCAGTATAGCTCATGCATGGTATAAGCCACTTATAAAAGAAATTAGCGTACCCAAATGTGACTGAATTTTCTCTAGAAACCGTGTAAGACCTCACTGGAAGATGCTCAGAATGGCTGCAATCAACCCATCTACGAAGTGAGTCCAGCCAGCGAGGAGTTCAGTGATTTCAGTTCAAGGAGTATTTTTTGTATGTCAGGTACGTTTGCCATATTTTTGTTCTTCATTTACAGCTCTATACTCACGTAGAGCAATGCAGATCGTTATTGATTTGTCGTTAGATCTCCTCACCTCTGTACCTTGGTCATCTATAAATGAGTTAGGTGTTTAAAGGGCTGCAATCGCCTTTTGCTAAACGATATCAGTAAGGTTGGAAAGAAATAAGAAGATTTTAACAACCCACTATCTGAAAAGTTAATAGTAACAGAGCAAAAATAAATTTGAATTTCATCGATATGCAGAGATTTCTTGCAGTTGTTGTGTTCTGCTTGAAAAAAAATTTCTTCTCTCGATTCTCAATAAGGACACCGGCGCAAGAAAACACTACTTTGGCGAGCAAAGATTTTCAAGAAATCTTTTCTGTCCATACCATTAAATACATCAGAACATCCATTCCACCTAGGTTCACAAAACTGGTTCTCTTGCAACTGGATGCATTCAAACAAATAACGAGACGGTTCGCACAGGCTTCCTTAGTCTGTGAAAGTGGACCCAAAAAAATCTGAAAAATTTGGCTGTGGTCAGCCGTTATGAGGTAGGGGTTGCCAGAAAAAGTGTCCCAGGAAAAACACCAGCAATAAATTAAACTGCCAAGAATAGGAGACCAATAACTCATACTCCTAGTAATTCAGACATAAGGTCTGGAAGTGCTAGCCTCGCCAAGATAGCAGCAGGTCCCCCAGAACTCCACCTCCCAAGTAGCGTCCGTCAAGAAAATTTAATGGCGGCCAGGTGTCCAATTCATCACACAATGAGACATAGACTCCAGGGCGAACGTTTACGAAATCGGGAGCTCACCGTGTAGGCGGGGAGAGAGACCGCAAGGCATTTACAAAAATATATAAAGCAGGGAAAAATTGTCCCAACACAGTTGGAAAAACTGTACTTTTTCCTCAGTTGAAGTGTTTAAGAAAGTCGCTCACTTAAGTTTTACAAGTTTTTTTGTGGAATGAACTAAAAAGACTTCTACGAGGGAATTTTTCAGATAATCGGTGACTGGTTTGTTTTTTTGTTCGTCGAATTTGTTAAGAGTTTGTTAAGGGAAGTAGTTGGTTGGAGATAACCGAAGGTTCTGAGGTATGAACTAAAACTATAAACTCAACGTAACAAGCAGAAAGTTTATTCGCCTCTATGCTTGAGCGTATACACTATATACGATCTTAAAATAAAAATATAACACTCACAACTTCAAACTAGATCCTAAAGATATCACATCCCTAAATAAAGTCGTACAACTATAAGATGGGGATTCTCGTCCTAATTGACAATATAGGGCATTAAGGGGAGACAGTCAACCCAGGTTTTGGTACGAGGCTTTAGGTCATCAACCTTCAGTAGTACACTTCTGCAATGCCGGGAGAACAGCGGACTGACAAAAAGAAAACTGAACAATTTGGCCAGTAGTACACAGCGAAAATTATTAGGAACTTAAGTCTTATGGCATAAGTAGAGTCCAAGTGATATTTTGAAAGAAAACTTAGAGTTTTCGCGACAAAATCGTCTTTATTATACCGTATTCTCCTAGGAGTGTTATAGTTGTCAATTTCGACTTTTTGACTATAATGTTTGTCTTCGCAGAATCCCATTGGATCCGCATTTTACACAAACAAACTATCATTTTAGTCCAGTCAATGAATGCATTGTAGAGTGCATGGAATATGCGAGAATTTTTTACTTCATGACTTTGTTAGGAGTAGTTAGTAGGTAAACATACTAAACGTCCCTACCCCTGGGGGGTGAGCTAAAGCGGGGATGCGGGTGGAAACGTCCCATTTTCGGATTTTTACTTATATCTCAAAATGGTGCGCTGTAGAAACAAATGTTAAATATAAAAGTGAAAGCTAATTAAATTTCCTATAAAATTGTCAATATACATATTTGTCGAATTCCCAACGGTTTTCGAGATATACGTTATTGAAAATCGATAATTTTCGAAAAACTCCTTTTTACCTTACTCATTTTGTCAAACATTTGCTTCTAATGCCTCCCACGATCGTTTCTCAGAAAAATTGTCATAGACGAAGTTGTAGAGCATTAAATTTCCTTCAATTTGATATCGACTTTTGCCACATTATCTTCAACCAATCAAAAGTTATAGTATTTCTAACATGTAAGCTCAATTTCGATGTTCCTCTAGAAATGAGTATGTTGAGAGCCTGTTGCATTTTAACTGTTGTAACTTGCTATCACGATGAATAACAATACTTTAATAATGGAAAAAAGGTAATTGCAATTGAAGCACAACACATTTTTATAGTTATATCTTTTATTATATTCTTACGAATCATATAATGAAAGTATTTACATGGACTGATAGTAATTCTAAAATGAAAAAAAAAATGTCCATTCAAGGCAACATCTTTGTTTTTTTTAGGCGGAAGTGTTGAGGATCATTCTCCTTCGTCAGCAGTGGAGACGTCGTCCAAAGAGATTGGTAGAGTATCGATGTCATCGTCATCACCTTCTTCCTCAATTAATATTGCGACTCCGTTGTTGCAATTGCCCTTCAGAGCAGTTCAATGATGCTTTTCTATAACCACACCTGCCACTATCACATCCTTTCGTGCATCGAGAAAAAATCATCCTCAAGATTTCTGGAAGGGCAGCATCCAACTCTGAGAGTTTCAGAACTAGTTGATCATTCCTCCTCTCCCAGCCCCAATTCGGCACCCCACCATTAGGTTCCTCCCCTAACAACAGGTGTACTTGGTGGTACGTCCGGAATGCATGCTGCTTAACAGCTCCTTCAGTTGGTGGGAGAATTGAGAGATCAGGCTTCGTGTTTGCAGCTACTTTGATAAATTATTTGTAGCGGAACTCGTTGAGGGATTTTTCTGTGGCAAGAGGGCCATACAATGAGAGAGTGCTCATGATCCCAGCTGTCTCAATGGAGTCAGGGGAAGAACCGATGGCAAATACCTCAGCTGCACGTTGTATGATTTTGGACTTCTGGTAGATTTTGACAAAACCCACTTTACTCTTGCGATACGCTGCGGCTGTTGTGTCACAGCCTGTGAATGCATGTAGGAATACCAAATGGGCATTGTCCTTCATTTTCAACTCCTGCTGCAGTTGTTATGAGGAATATACACTCGTCTTGACCTTTCCTCTTCCAGGTTTTACCAGCAGAATGTTGTGATCAGTTGGGGTTTTGGCTACCAAGAAAACAGCCAAGTCGACGTCCACTCCAATAACAGCAATTGAAGAATTTTGCGATTTGTTGATAGTTGTCTTCACAATATCAACGTCAGCATCACCTGAAGCTTGGAGCGTATTTATTCCCTTTTTCTGCAGCTGCATCATCTGCAGGTTTATCAGGTGACTCTTATTATGAAAGTTGGAAAGGAAATCCTCTTGTTCGACTTTAATTTCACTTTCCAAACTGACATTGATATCCACACATCTCCTGAGTCGATAACGTCGACTCTGTTCAGCTGCATTTGTGCTCTCTGATGTGTCAGTGTACCCATCAAAAACCACTCTACAACCTCTCCCATGATAATGGGTCTTCAGAAATCTAACATAACCATCACAAATGGTTGATACAGTTGTCTCTTTTTGCCAAATAACTTTATGAACTAGGAATCCCCCATCAACAACAAATTTAAAGGTAGTTACATCAATATCCTTATCAATTTGCTTAAACAGTGTGTATAGTGTTGACTTTCTGCACTTCCTCATTCCACTTTCGTTGAAGAATGCCAGGGGTAGGGAGTCAGTTCATATTGCATATAATTCTTCAAATCCTCGTCCTATTTCTTGGTAATGGAGATTCCCTGAAAAAGCAAGAATGGATCCACAACTTTTTCATTGTCAATCTTGATTGTCCAATTCATTGAGGAAAGAGGAAGTGCGCGATCTTTCCGTGACAGTTTGATATTTGTGAATGGCAAGTTTTCCATTTTTGTCATTGCTCTTTTGCCAATTGTAACTGCATAATGATATAAGATTGTATCATCTTCCACGACTCCTGTCGCTATTGACATGATTTTCTCAGTCCTCAGAAAAGGAGGGTGATTATCAAACTATTGTGTAAGTTTGCCAATGTCACTTGCGTCTCGACTTTAACGAGCTTCTCCAAAATCCTTGTGCTACTCTCTTGATGAAAACAAAACACCACAATATTCTTCGAGTGAAGCACATATGTCTTGAGTTGCAGTTATCCCAATTACTCATTTATACTGAGAGCACTATCTGTCATACCTCTACCACGGGTCATGCTTCCACGGCTTGAAAATGACCGCATCATGGTTGTCTCGATGCTCATGTCCGACCACATGCCGCACCAGAACCCGTCATTCCTTTTCACAGTGAAGTAGCCATTGTTCACGAACTTCTCGTACTCCCCTGATGTCAATAGAGTAGAGAGGCTTAAGACTTGGCATACGGGAAGCGTACAGCAGCGTGAAAGTAGGGTAGGATTCGCTTAGAGCAGTTCAGGTGAGCAAGGAAATAACCAGACCTCTCTGCATGGATGTACTTCATCAATTTCACCATTTTAAAGTACTGGTTCCATAGCATTTCAGTGGGTCCATTGTTGCAGATCCTGTCCATCGCTTCTCCGACTTTGATAGCCACTGATTCGAGTAATTTGTTTTGGTTCAAAGAATTGATTAATGGAGGCTCGGAGAGGAAATCTGACGTAAGGGTGCTGATGCATGTCTGCTCTTCCTCTGAGAGTTCGACTTCGTCTAATATCATGTTTGACAAGGCATTTTCAACAAGAAAATCACCCTGCACTACTCTGGCAAAGGCGTACCCAATCATTAATTTACAAGAAATATATTTTTGGTAATATTAAATTAAATTTTTATTAATTGTTTTTAAATAATAATTTTGATTACTTGAATTTCAAAAATTTTATTTTTAAATTAATTTAAATGTATTAATTTTATAATTTAAATGTTGTGAAAACGAAATAGTGAAAATAATTGTCAAGAAAATAATTGGAAATAAAAGGGTGGAAGGGCCTGGAACAGGCGACTTGTGCCTTCAAAGAAGATAAGAACGTAAAAGAAGAAGGGTGGAACATTCTAGTATATCGGCACTCTTTTGATATCGAGGGGGAAGCCTGGAATATTCTCGAACTTTCTAAACCTACCACCATTAGTTGTTATTAATCAACTTCACCTAATAAAAAAATTACAATTGTGGCGACGACTATTGTGATATGGGGTAATTAATATTAAATTAATAATTACTAATTAATAGTCAAGATAAATCTTCAACACTTCATTTAAATCAATTTACTTTTACTATCTGGATTTCAATTAAATTTAACTTTTATCATTAGCCATTAGTGGTTAGTACATTTAAAGAGGATGGTAAAGTTTGCGTTGTGTTTTATTTTAATGCCCATAAATATATAATTAAAGTTTATCACTAGGTTTCATTTACTGTTTGCACCACTGTGGTGGTTTATGAGCCAAAAGGAAAAGAAATTAAATCAAATAAAATTACTTATCTAACACTGGAGCACACCTAAAAAAAAAATTACTTCACTCTAAAAGAAAACTCAGGAAAATCAAATCTGCTGAAATAAAAGAACCTGAAGCTGAAAATTAGAAACTTAACTCGGAGGCAAGGACTGACATGACACAACTTACAAACTAAAAATAACAAATTTATTAACAATTTCACTGACATTATAACAATCAAACTTATTATCTCAAGATTTTCTTAACATTATTCCGACAAACCAAATTCAATTGAATAAAATAAAATTCCGTTTAAATGAATTCTACTCTCCATAATACAAATAATTATATCAAAATCAATGCAATAAAATGAAGTGGTTGGCGAATCAAAAGCTTAATTATTCTATGTGTAATTGATAATAATTTTAAAAAATTTTAATTTAAATTGAACCTTAATGACTCTGTTGCAGCTTTCAAAAAGGAGAGAATTTACGGATAGAATTTAAAGAACAGTAAAGAAAGGAAAAGAAAGAATATCACCCAACAACTTGCATCGTCCCGAGGCCTAGAGCCGGACGGCTCCAAGCCTGGGTCTCACGCCCCCTCGCTACCAGTCCAGAATGCTTTTCAAACTCTCCCGTGCTCCTCAGTCGGCCCCTGTCACCACTTGCATCTCTCGCGTAAATGCAGCTTCGAACGAAGTAGTCCCTCGGCGTGCCGTGAATTGCTGATGGTAGAAATGAGGGGGAAAGGCTACAGGTTGTATTCTTGAACTCTGCAAATCGTTATACAATTTATTCTTCACCCCTCTTCTCGTTCTTGTTGATTAAATTTAATTCACGACGCCCTGGTCATCCACTTGATGTATCCTTGCTCACCTTCCATCTCCTGTTACCCTGAGATTTCTCCCCCGTTCGAAAAATGGCGAGCAGCGGATGTATCGGGTTACAAACAGCGGCCAGCAGAGGTAGCGATAAGAACTTGTTACCAAGCACAGATTCAGTTTTTGGGAAAGAAAGAAAACCTATGAATATTTCTAAAACTTTTACTATTTATCCAAATTTCTTCAACCTTTGAAGTAAAATTCACCAGCCAAAAATACGTACCAGCCACTTACAAGGTTTATAAATCCGATTAATTAAATAATAACAATTGGAACAATGAAGCCAACATGTGATGATCTCCCCCAATTTAATTTTTCCTAATGTCAAAACATTTCGAGAAATTTGCGCACTATTCTCCAAATGCGATGACATTAATGTATCCGTACACCTTTAAAACAGCATTTTCGGTCAAAATATCGTTTTTTACAATGACATTAAAGCCCAATCTTTTATCTCTCAAATTCCGTTTGAATTAGGTTTCTATCTTAATTAGAAGCCGAATTACAGCAATTTAAATATCACTTGTCGCAGAATTTTACAACCGGAAGTGTCATTCTGCAAACCGGAAGTAAGCTAAAATGTTTGTTTACATTGTTCTTTTTTTAGATTTAACACTGAAATTGAGTTATAAGTCAAAGGAAATACTTGGAAATAAAAATTGAGGAATTTTTAAATATTTGGAAACGTATCTGGCAACATAATTTTTACTCTTCTATTTCTAAAATCGGCAACAAACTTATAATGCTAAAGCGATTGTTTATATATCTGCAGATTTGCCGCGTGGTTTTTATAGACTTTATAAACATCATACTGTTCAACGTACAAAAGGCTAGAAAAGATGGCTAAAAACCTGGAATACGAGTCATTGAAAGCTGATCATGTATGCCAGTGCAACTTTCAAGGCTCAGCGTCAAAAATGGAAATCGTTATTGCGTCACGTATATTCTCGAAGTCTGAAAACAGACGCTAGCTTCAGTACACTGAATATATTGGTGATGGCGATTCTGAAGGATTCATAAGCGTAAAAGACACATTCGGTGAAAACAGTGTGACAAAATTGGAATGTATAGGCCATATTCAAAAGCGTGTTGGGTCCCGCCTGCGAAAATTAAAATCAAAAATCAAGGGTCTGTCTGGAAAAGGGAAACTGACCGATACATTTATAGACAGACTTCAGAACTACTATGGTATTGCTATACGTAGCAATACTGGTAATCTAAACACAATACAGCAAAATGTCTTTGCTGCATTATTCCATGGTGCATCCAGTACACGAAAACATATGCATGAACAGTGTCCTCTGGGCAAAGACAGCTGGTGCTTCTTTCAGCGAACACTGGCTTGCGGAACATCAGTTAAAGAAAAGTATGCTGGTCTACCAAAAGAGGTATTGAATTCTGTAAAACCAGTATACTTAGATTTGTGCTCAAGAGAACTCTTGTGTAAGTGTCTCCATGGTAGAACTCAAAATGCAAACGAAAGCCTGAATGGCATAATATGGCAACGATTACCAAAAGAGGCATTTGTTTGTTTGAAAATGATGAAACTTGGAACGTATGATGCAGTATTACAATTTAATAATGGATATAAAGGTTGTCTGAATGTTTTTAACAAGTTGGATATTAGTTATCCAGGATTTTTTACGTTGCAAGCCTACAAGCATTTAGACAACGTTAGAAAGAATGATTCAATACGTCATTTTGTTCCTGCATCAAAGAGACGGAGGAAAATTCTCCGAACCCTTAGAGAAAAAAAATCAGTGTTGTTGAAAGCCAAGAGGGAGAAGTTTATAAATCTGGTGGATTTTAATACGAAAATAATTATTTTTAAAGTAAGAAATGTGTTAAAAAGTTATTTTTAGTGTTTTCTCAAAATGAATTTTTCATCGTTTCTCTTAACGCAATACATCCTATTATAAATAATTGTGCATAAAATGCCTTAAAATTTTGCATACTTTATCTATATAAATTTATAAAGGGAATAGTGTGTGCTCATGATTGCAGATTGATTAGTTTTTGTTTACATTGGTATAAATTGCAAGTGACAATGAATTTTAAGCGATTTTTATGAACATCAGTACTTTAAGTGCTACAAACTCTGAGATACACATAGTTTGATCTCGAGAATAGTCTATTCCCCACAGAATGTTATTATCTTCATTCTGCAATTTATAAAATGGCAATATATTTCTTTGTTTTTGAGTTACCATGCAATGTGGAATGTCAAATTTTGACCAATTTTTTTCCAGTTTTTCCCCCTGAAAAAATTATTTTAATCTAACAGCTAAATTTTTTATATATTTTTTCAAGTTTTAACTTAAATGCCATTATAAAAAATAGATAAAAAGACAAAATTCAAAAAATTTCAAAAAATTACCTTCGAAGGTGTACGGATACCTTAATCAAATAAATGAATATTTGATCACCACAAATTTAACCATCAAGTATATTTACAGAGGCTTAATAAATTGATTAACAAAGCACAGCCGTTACTAACATTTAATTGTTTACTTTACTAACTTAATTATCTCAAAACCCGATATTAAAATAAACGTTAATTATTTATAAACTATTAATTATCATCACAACACAATAATAAAAGCTATAATTATAAAAAAAAATGTCGTGTTTTAATTGCAATTACCTTATTTCCATTGTTAAAGTGTTGTTATTCATCATAATAGCAAATTACAGCAGTTAAAATGCAACAAACTCTCAACATACTCATTTCTAGAGGAACATCGAAATTGATCATACATGTTAGAAATACTATAACTTTTGATTGGTTAAAGATAAAGTGGAAAAGTCAATATCAAATTAAAGGAAATTTAATGCTCTACAACTTCGTCTGTGGCAATTTTTCTGAGAAACGATCATGGGAGGCACTAGAAGCAAATGTTTGGCAAAAGGAATGAGGTAAAAAGGATTTTTTCAAAAATTATCGATTTTCAATAACGTATATCTCGAAAACTGTTGGGAATTCGACAAATATGTATATTGACAATTTTATAGGAAACTTAATTAGATTTCATTTCTATATTTAACATTTTTTTTCTTCAGTGCACCGTTTCCGAGATATAAGTGAAAAACCAAAAAATGGGACGTTTCCACCCCCTCCCCGCTTTAGCTCACCCCCCAGGGGCGGGAACTTGTAGTATGTTTACATACTAACTACTCCTAACAAAGTCCTGAAGTCAAAAATTCTCGCATATTCCATGCACTCTACACCCCACTTTTGAGCACTCATTGACTGGACTATTTATGTAACTCTAGAAGACTGATAACAGCTGAACATTTGTGTGCGAATAATGGATTTAGAGGCTTTAGTTGTGCAAAGGTACTAGAGAGCCCAAGGACGAGATGAAAGCATGACTGATAAATTTCGAGTATTTATGAAACTACTATTAGCCTCTAGATTTAAATCTCATTAGGGATTATCTGATTATAAAAAATAACTTTTATCCCTTACTCTAATTCATACAGTTTGATTATTTATTATTAAGATAGAGTTGTTTGAAACAAATCGACCAGGTTTCACCGATTCACTGCTAGTTTACCGTAAGGATACAAAGACTGAATCAAATCCCGATTAAATATAATCCTTTTAAAAACATATTTAATAAGAACCAAATATTAATCTTTTGGAATAAAATGAATAGTCTGTTTCAAATTGTTTTTATTTTTTAACCGATTTGCTTTTGACACATTTCATTTTTAAAGCTTAACACTTCTACTTCACAAACAGAAAACAAATCTTTTCTGACTTTTGCTGAGAAATTTTCTTGTGACATTATAATACATCGGTAAGAAAGGAAAGAAATCTTAAAGTATAAAAAATATACAAAGTTTGGTTTAATGTAATTAAACTGGGGATCAGATGTGTTACTTTTTACACGTAATTAAAAGGTGGTAGCTTTCGCATGATAACGTGTTTAAAATTCTTGAAAGTGAAATCCAGATAATTCCATTCAAAGAAATTCGTGTACTTCATGGTGAAGAAGCACAGAATGCTGCAAAATAATGTCAACCCACTTATAGCAATTTTGTTTCGGTTTAAAAGAGGTTTTTCTTTACTGCCTCAAGCCATAAATGCAAGATAATTTCATTAAATGCATCTCATTCTTTTTTGCATAAATTTTTATCCCTCAAAATGAGTAGTCCGTTCTCTAAGAAAGAGTAAATTTTCAGAAATAAAGTTATTTTCTCTAAATTTATATAAAATTTTAATTCACATGCAAGTTTAAAACACGACAAAATTATTTATTTCCCCAGAGGAAAAGACAAAATGAAACAGCTGTTTGTTGTGCATTCTAAGTCTGCAATAATAGAACAGATATTTCATCTTATGCCACCTTATTTTGTTTTTTTAAAAAAAAGCTGTTCCTTATCATGCCATGTCGTTTTATTTGGGATAAACGCATTTAATACCAATTAAAAGAGGGAATTTATTTTTAGTTAGGTTAATGAAGTAGAATGTTACCAAAATATTCGTCTAAATTCTGCGTCTGCACTGGTGACGAAAACTGGGGACACTTTTTGATAGTTTTGTACTCTTTTCGTGCGTTTTACATGTTTGTAGAAAATGTCATGCATTATTTTCAACTTTAATTTCCTGAAACGTTATATTCTCTTACAAAAAATAAATAAACATTCGCTTTTGGGGAAATATAACAAGTTCTTAAACCATGCAGAGTTACAAAATACCATTCAAAAAATGTTAACAGTTTTGATCGCCACTCTCTATAAAAATCTAACAGCAACCAATCATATATCCTAAGGGAAAATACTTTCGTTGCTCACAAGATAAACAACAAAACAAAAAACTTTTATACCACTTTGATTGAATTTAAAAGACTAATTAATCAACTCCACTGCCGTTTCAGAGTAAACTGATAAATTAAAGCAGATGTCAGTACCATTTAAATTGATTTTCTTCTATTAACATTTATCTCAATCTCACATTACAGGCCAAGAATGACAGATGAGAAAACGTACATATACCACCAGGAGATAAAAAAGTGAACGGGACTTTAGTATTCAACAGAACTCAAATGATCTTTTCCTATTTGTTTGAAGACTACGTTTCTAACTGTTAAGATATAGATTTTTTTTTTTCCAATCTGTTAATTAGAATACATTTTTGTATTAGGTCACAAACCTAAAGTTTGTACATACTTAGATGTAAGAGGATGTTGAATAAGTTATATTTATTCAGTAACTTTAGTTTTTTTCCCGATTTACTGTTTAAAACTAATTTAAACTATTTGTAAAATTATTTCAGTTAATTGGCAATAATTACGTAGTAATGTAGTGAGTATCTTTCCTTAATGATTTAAAATATTTTGAAACAATTTTTTAAAATATCGTAACTGTTTGTAATAATTATTATGGTAAGAAAACTGAAGCATTTATGCACGGAGCCAAATGTTTTTTCTAATATTTTTTCATAGATTATTGTAAGGAAAATTAATATTTTTAGTTGCAAGTTAGAAACTTAATTAATTTTTTCTACAGTATAGAAGTGTTTTATTTTATTTCCCTTTCTTATCCTACTTGATTTCCCATATTTTTCAAATACATGAAGGCATCTTCTTTATTCTCTTTCCCTTCAAAAATAACTTTTACACACTCAACAACGAACAATATAGTTTATTGTTACACTGAGTTGTCAGTTTATCATGATGACCTGTTCATTTTATGCAAATCAGCTATGACGCCCTGCTGTTGCTGCTACAGGGATAGAACTCTCATAACCTCAGCAACAGACTTCCGCATTTTTAGTTTCGGGGCTAATCGTCAAAAGATCCTGTAATTATGCATTTTTTTGTTGCTGTTGCTTATGCCACTTGACCGACAGCAACATGAGAGCAAGTCCCGAAGGCTATGGGCGATGAAGGTGCGGCTCCTTTTTTGATTGGCACCACAAGAGTCGAAGTCCGACTTGGCCAAAGGACCAGTCCCGTCATTTTCAACCAATTCAAGTGACGAGACCGGAACATTTGAACCCGCACCTCAAGAGGTAATTTTCAGAACTTGGAAGACATTGCAGCCACGACAGATTTTACGTGCACCAGCCGCCATTAGTATACACGGCAGTGGATTTTTCACCCACGAGCATCAAACCAGTGACTTTCAGATCACTAGTCCGCTGCTCTTGCCAACTGGGCCACTGCGCCCCATACACTTTTTTAACATGTGATAGTAACGTTTCAATCATAGTCATGGTATCAGGACATTTACATGTCAGGATTGCAATTTTGCCGATATTCCAGTTAAAGAACTAACTTCGTATCTATTTTCACAAAAATACCTCAAAGTATATTAATCAGAGCCCTTTTGGAGTTCACATCGTTGTTTTAGTATTTCTTACCTCCTAAAGCTCAACGGGAACCCACCATCTGACATATTTAAATAGCAATAATCACATAAAAAAATTAGAGTACTGTCGTATTGGGCCTGTCCTGACTTTACTTGGTTTGGGCGTGAATTCGTATTTAATTTGTGGTAGTACTAATTATGTTATAAAAAAGGTAGTTGGGTGCGTTGTGTTTAGATATTTGGTTGAATAACACCCCAGACTCTGGACATGATTGGCCTACGAACAAATTATAAAAGCTTAACCAACAATCTTTCTTCATAAATAACGGACATCAACTCATTACGTTTAAGGTAGATCATAATTTATTTACAAAAAAAAACTAATATTTACAAATTATGCTACGAACATTTATAATCATAAACCTTCTTTGCAAAATATTCACTTTTCAATTATTAGCATTATTAATATTTCATATTTTTAGCTTATACAATTATTTAATTAAAATATTTATCGATTTATTCACCACCTTTATAGGATTAGGGAGCATAAAGACTTTAAACTATAAATTACTAATCTGACCCTAACCGAAATAATCCAAAACTTATCCTATTCCTCTAACACACCAAAACGAACTCGAAAACCGTGGGAACTGAACAAATCAAATAATAATAAACACTCACTCAATTTACTGATCTCTGACAACTGTTGACGTTCGATTTCTGCGCTGGGGTCCGGGGGTCGAAAACCTTCCTTGGCATGGGGCGGTCACGTCTGGCTTTATGATGAGGACTACTTCTCGACGTCTGGCGGAATATTTAACCCGTCTCTTCTCGATTATTCAATCAGGCTCTTTCTCCTATTCTCAGGTGCGGTCTCCACTTTACGAACTGATGATGGTGTCTTTACTTCACTAATATGCGGGTTCCACTCGACGAACTCTCTAAACGTCTCTGCGTAATTTTAGATGCGGCTTCGCTCCACAAACTGTATATTTTCTCTACGTAACTTTAGATGTACTAGTGACTAACAGCTTCACTCGTCAAAACAAGCTTCGAAAACCAAACACAGGGGTGCGGGGACCTTACAGCTTCCCCGACGAAATCTCAATCTCCTTATTTTATTTTTGCTCCGGGAATCTTCCACCGGAGTCTTGGTGCCAAGAAAAAGGGACAGGTTATTTTTCAGTCGAGCCCCAGGGAAGGCTCCTTGATTCCGACTGACTGACTTTTTCTCTTCTCTCAAAAAAACTCACTTCCAATCTTTTAATTTCTTAAACGTTCCCGCCCCCGGAAATTTCACCAGCCATTCAGGAAACTCTCGACTTTTTATTTGTTAAGTTTCAACACCTAAAAACCTCTCATTTGCTACCCTCTTTCTTAATCAAAAACGCCCCTCTTACGCAATGATCCAAACAGCTGATTGACCACCCGCAAACACCGCCAAACCATGTGGTTTTCTAACGCTCCCCTCCAATCCATCACCCACAAAGAGTCATTGTAACTTAACGTCACAAACGGTGCCATCCACAGCTTATCTGCGTCTGGAATCACAGACCCCACATACGCTGGGCTCATAAAACCTTCGTAAATTTGCTAATGTTGCCGACAAACGCTTTGCCCTATAATTACGTCGGCATTAAAGACGTTACCGACCTTACACACAAAATGTAATGAATCAAGCTTTCAAACTTTTTATTTTCTCTTAAAATATTAATTTTAATCTTTTTTTGAAAGCGCTTCATTACAAGTACCTTGCAGGTCATAATACTATACACCTAGACAAGTTTTTTATGAAGAACTATTGTTATGAAATACACAGATTCGAGAATTTTGTGTGCGTTTTTATAGTTTTATTTGATTATTTACACTTGTAATGTCAGACACTGTTAACAATAATTTCTTGCAGATTTAGAAGTGTATATTTGAAGTATTTAAATGTCGCAGATTATTTTTATCAACTCTGAATTCGATGAACAGCCTCGGAAAGAAAAGCTGTCATTAAATGAAACCAAGTTTGGATAATTTAATTAAAGTTATTTTTAATCTGTGAAACTTCTTTTTCTATCTGATAGAATTTTTAATCAAAACATTCCTCGCAAGGAACTATTTTTTTATTTCCTAACATGGATTTATATTTTAAGAGGACTAAAAGCACAAAGTAAAAATCCAAAGAGATTTTGACAGGTAAAATTGGATGAACATTCACATCTCGCTCATTAAATTATTTTTTGAACAGCTTTATCGTCGCACAAAATTTGCTTATACATTTTTAGTGATATAAAACTCACTAACAATATACTTTTGTCACTTTTATCAGAATGTTTTGAAATGCCTTTTGAAATAGTTTCATACATTGCGAGATTATTCAAATTTTCTATTGTAAATCTTGACGTTGTAATTAAGTGTCATTATATATCCTCTAATGTCTTTCTAACCACCACTTTCAATTAGCCTATTTTTGAAAAAGACGACATTAATAGGTGAAATTAGGAAGTGAAACTTATGGAGGGAAAACTAAGAAGGTTCATTTATTTTTGCTACTGCAAAAAAAAAAGAAAGATGTTCATCTTACCTTAAAACTCTAATTATATTCATTATATATTTTCTTTTTCGTTCCTGAATTTTTGCCGTGTGAACGGGTAAATAATTTAAGCACATTTTAGGCAATTAATTTTTAAGTCGAGTAACCTGATCTTGAAATGAAACATGATTGTCTCGAAATATTGTCTGAAAAATTAGTTAATAAAGTTTTTCGTAATAAGGTGCTGTAAGAGAATAAATCTTGATTCATTTAAGATACTTAAAGTTAGTCGTATCTGTAAGCATTTATTTAGCGGGTTCAGAGCCAATCCTCAACGAGACAACTTATTTTCCTTCAATTACTCGTTTCAAAGCACCTCAAACAGTTGAAGTTGGTACTTGCAAATCATTGCAAGCAACGTCTCTGCTATGTTGATAGTCATATCTCTATACATATAATGCGGGTAAATGGCATTGAAATCTGAATGACTCCTCCTTATGTCAAAAGTTTAGAAAGTGCATTTTAAAAATTAAGTTCTGTTTCTCGATATGATGTTTCTGGATAGCGAATTCGCCTGTTTGGGTATCCCATATATGTATCTTAAACATGCTTTCCTACCTTTCTAGTTATGCTTCCATTTTTGTAACATACTTAAAGCAGCATATATGCGCTGATACTAAATCATCCAAACAGTTTATATATATCTCTCTATTCTAAAAGAAAGTAACTGGCGCTGCCGCAGCCGCCGCCGCCGCTGTCAAAAGCTTGTCACGCTATCTCCTCCGAAACCTCTGGGGGTATGGGGTCGAGACCGATACCAATCGATGCAGAACAATGTGGGGAAGAAAGTAAGACATGTCTCATATTCGTCGGACTTTAAGTTTTTTTTTATTTCATGTTTTGTGGAAAAATATTGACTTTTTCATGTTCAGATTACGATAACTCGCCAAAAAAGGATCGTAGAATTTTTTTTTTTTTTTTACAATCTATGACTACAGACATTTCTCCTTCAAACAAGACGTCATTTGTTTAAAAATAATTTAAAACAGACTGATATTTTTATTAAAATTGAAAACTCACTTTTTGGAAAAATTGATGCGTTTCGAGATATATAAATTCGATGCTCTCAGACTTATTATGTTACAAAGAAAATATTTATATCAACTGGAAGATGAAAGCTTTTTCATTCATATAAACTTCATTTCAAGTCTCTATCTTAAAATTTCGATTTTTAATTGAATTTTAAAGAAATACTTCAAAAAAATCTTCTCATTCGCTTCCTTTGAAAGAAGATCCAATTTTTCACCCATTCATCCATTTCGCCGGGCTTCATCCATTTCGTCGAGAGGGGGGGGAAGCTTCAACTGTAAACAAAATGAATGACTCAATCGCTGTAAACAACTATTGAGTCATTCATTCACTTGATTCACCAGAGGAGAGAGCGTAGCGAGCCTAGGGGCGAAGCCCCTAGTATATATATTTATATATACGTGTGTGTGTGTGTGTGTGTGTGTGTGTGTGTGTGTGTGTGTGTGTGTGTGTGTGTGGTGGGCCGTCATCAGGCAGGAATTGGTCAAACGGGAATATAGAAGAGTCTGTTTAATTAAGTTTTGGATATACAGGGACGACACAGTTTACATATACAGAAGGTCGTTCGCACTTTATGGAAACGATTTTGTAATTTGTTTTTGGCGTTTGCATTTTAAGATAAAAATTTGGCAACTTCAGAATAATCGTCTGCTATTGTTTTGCTTTGATTGGAATGTAAAATAAAATATTTATTTTGAAAATGGCTCCTAAAATTGATAGATGGCTCGAAGGTTACGTAACTACACTTTCCGGGGAGAAATATTCGTATCAAAAAAAAATTATAATGCGGTGTAAAAATTGCGGTTATGGAATTTCAAAAATAGGTATTTATAATATATTAAATTTGAAAGGGAAAACACGTCTAACTTAAAGTAAAAATGAAAACATGACCACTAAACCCCATCCTAAGACTGTTCGAACGCAGGTAAATATCAAGAAAGTGAAGTCTCTGATCCTAAAAGAAAATACGCCGATTCAAAGATCCATTGCATCGAAACTGTCTTCTGGCATTGTAAGTAAAATCATTCATAAAGATTTGAAGTTAAAAAAGATGTTTAAACCTAAAGTTCATCTGATTTTGCCAAAGCATATTGCTGAAAGGAAAACAAATTGTAGAAAATTATATGAAAAACACGTAGCTGCTGAAAAATGAAAATTTGTGGAAACACTCGATGGGGCATGGGCGTATTTAAGTGACTGTAATAAAAAAAGATCAATTTTCTATTGCTCAACTGACGGGAATGACCGTACGAAATCGTCAGTGTACAGAAAAGTTTTCAAAGGAGTTCATGATAGTTGCAAGATCTTGTTACAACGGCAAATTAAAAATAAAAAAATTCTCAAATAAAGCCAAAATTAATTCATTCTACTATCAGCAGAATATTTTAGAACCAATTTTTGAAGAAGAAATTCTAGCCTTATATGGAAAGGACATTGATAAAGTTGAGCTTTATATGGACAAAGCCTCTAGTCACACGTCTAAATCAACTGCCGCTTATTTAGCAAAGAAAGAATCAGAAACAGGAATAAAATGTATTCCATTTAATGAAATACCTGTAAAATTACCTGAATCTTCTCCAATGGACTTTTGCGATTTCGGTTTTTTAATTCGAGCCTTAGGAAAACGGCATCTAAGAACACTGAACGGACTTTGGAAAACGGTCTAAGAGGAATGAGGTAAAACTGACATAACAGTACTAAGCAAAAATTTACTTTCAAGGAAAATTCGAGCTAGAGCTATTGTTAAGAATCATGGCTATCAGATAGAAGCAAATAACCGAATAAAATACGGCATTTATACATAAAACTTAACTACAAAAATCGTTTCCATAAAGTTCGAACGACCTTCTGTATATACAGTGGACGCTCGTTAGTTCGAACTCGGTTAAATCGAACTTTCTGTTAATTCGAACTAATCCAAAGGCCCCTAAAAACTTGTATTCGAATTAATGTTCAAAATATCTCATTAATTCGAACTAAATATTTATCACTTCAGTTAATTCGAACTAAACATTTGACAAAAAAATTGTTTTTCCCTCGTTTAACGGAGAAAATACACGCTGTATTTATTATTTTGTGTGTCAAAATAATCTGTATTTCATTTCTGTGAAAAGAGGCACCTGCCTGCATTCCTAGAGTATTGCATTTACGCTAAACGTTGGTGGCTATTGTCCTTCTTATCAGTGCTTATCGAACAAAGCGATTTTCCGATATTTGTATCGATTTTTTTAGATATCCAGAAAAATCAACCAGTGTTTGCTACAGATTCTAGGGAACTGCGTCAGTTATGCCTGCAGTGCAGGCTGTAAATAGATCACAAGTTAATGTGATCTAGTTTTTCTTTCTCAATGTGTGTTGTGAACGTGTAAAAATTCAGGATGTCTACAAGTGGAAAGTACAAAACCCTAACTTAGGACACAAAGGTAGAAATTTTAAACAAAGTAGAGAATGGCGAATGTAAAACAAAGTTAGCAGCTGACTATGAAATTTTAAAAAATACCTTGTCAACTTATTTGAAAAACAAGGAGTCAGTTTTAGATTCATGGGAAAAATCAAAATTTGCTAGGGGAAGGAAACGAATGAGAAATGCGTCTCAAGAAGATCTAGAAAAGGCTTTACTGCTATGGTTCCAGGATGTTAGATCTCGAAATTTTCCCATAAATGTACTCCTAATGTAGACGAAGGCTGATGAATTGGCAAGTCGAATGAGTATTGAAGATTTTAAATGGCGTGGTGGATGGCTTTCTCGATTTAAGTCAAAGCACAATATTTCTTATCAAACTGTATATGGCCAAAGCTCTGGTGTAAACGAAGACGTATGCACTAATTTCGATAGGAAACTGCCAGGGCTTTTCTCTACTTAATTACCTGCCGAAAGAAATACGGACGAAACTGCATTTTTTTAATAAACTCCTGCCAAACAAGACATTACATTTTAAAGGGGATGCTTGCGTAGAAAGTAAAAGCAGTAAAGAGAGGATTACAGCTTTAGTTTGTGGTAATATGGATGGGAGCGAAAGGCTTCAATTATTAGTGATTGGAAAGTCCAAGAATTCACGAAGTCTTAAAGGAATTAAAACACTGCCAGTTGATTATGTATCCAATACAAAAGCATGGATGACACAAGACTTTTTCTGATTATGTAAGGGTAGATGAAGACGGGGAAGTCTGTGGAAAACTGAGCGACGATGACATAATAAAAACTATCCGAGAAGATGAAATAGAAGAGACTTTATCGAAATCAGAAGAAAATGCAGAGGCTGTTAAGCTACCAGCAATTGATCAAGCCTAATGATCAAGCCATAATGGACTCATTTAAAATTCTGAAAGAATTTATTCAGATGGAACCTTCCTCTGAAAATGAATTGAAATGTTTACCTCAAATTGAGAAGCTGGCTGAACAATGTAGGCATCATAAACAGAACCAAACATCCATTTTACAGTTTTTCCCAAAAGTGTAATTCATATTTTTAATTAAAGTTTACTTTCTACTGCATATCTTCTGCTTCATTTTATGATTAAGGTAAGCCTGTATTGCTTTTTAATATGTTTAATTTTAGATAACTTAGTATAATATATTTTCTGGTGTTATACATACAAGGAAATGTTTCTTCTTCAGTGATACACTTTTAAAGTTATATATTTTCTCTTAACATCGGATAATTCGAACTTTTTTCTGAGAACAATTGAGTTCGAATTTACGAGCGTCCACTGTGTATACTATTTACAAGGGAAGGTAATATACCATTACATCTTGATTTAACGCATCTGAAGAATAATTTTTTTAAACATTATACTTTAGCATTTTTCATATAACCTTTTTAGTTCGTCTTTCACTCGTGTGCTCTTCCAGTCTTCTGCCCTTCAAAATCATAGCTCTGGGGTTGTGGCAACGCAACATCGGCAGACATCTAGACGTCGTACACGCGAACAAATGATTGAATGGTGAGGTAGGAAAAGACGGTATTCTATACACACACACACATACACACACACACACACACACACATATATATATATATATATATATATATATATATATATATATATACAGTCGGACCTCTATTTAACGAAGTCGCTAAATCTCGAATAAAAAGTTCGTTATATAGAGAATTCGTTAAATAGAGATACACCTTTTAAAATACTTAAAACTCACACAGAACATATTTAAAATTCATAAACACTAAATATTATTAAAAAGGTAATTAATCACACCTTGAACTGAAATTACAACCACGACTCTGATCAACAATCTAGGAAACGGGAGACTAGTTCAAGGACACGGGACAGCTACATTAAGGATGAAAAAGGGATATTGAAAGTTATTTTAATGAAGTGGACAGTGGGAGGGGGGGGCTGGGAATAAAGGTTTCACTTCCTGGATGAAATGCAAAGAATGGCAGTCAATTAATTTACTGCTCTCGCTGAGTTAGACGTCTGGTAAAACCAGTTCAAGGTCATTTATCACCATAAAATGTGTTAAAAGAAAGAATATGTTTGAAATGTCCAGAAATATTTTGAGAAATATGGATGAAAAAAATATTGGATCACAAGAAAAAGTTGGTTAAATAGAGAATGCACTTCGTTATTTGGAGGTTATTTTACGAAGAAATTCGCAAGATGTTCTTGGTTCCGAGGAAAAGTTCGCAAAATAGAGGTTCGTTAAAAAGAGGTCCGCTGTATATATATATATATATATATATATATATATATATATATATATATATATATATATATATATATATATATATATATATATATTATTGTTCCGTTTTTCCTGGGTTCGTTAGGATTGAATAAGATCTCTTCAGAAACTGCACACAAGATAAAATTTATTATTCTGTAAATTCTTCAGGCGGATACACACATTCAAACAGAAAACAAGTAACAACTGTCTTCTATACGGCAGAAAATGCTAAAAACACAAATCAGGATACCAGAGTCTTCAATACAATACAAGCTTAACGTACTTTCAACTCATTCAATTCTCAGTAGAATTGAGTTCCTAAGCCAATGTCAGGTATATTTATAGACTTCCAAAGCGCCCCCTATCGGTCAGTCAGCTATATATCTCTAGAAAGGTCTAGAGGGCATGTTGGCGACCATTTGACGCCATTTCGACAAATGTGGCGAAATATCGCCAAATTTGGTGACCAAAATATCTCACCAAATGCATCACCAATTTGATGAAAACTCTCATATTTAGCTAGATTACCATAGACTCGTAAAATTCGTAACATTGCTCCCTCGTCAAGGACTGCACGTCCCAGGCAGTACACCTCATGGGCAGGAAGTCTAACATACAATATATACAATTGATAATAGAAAACTAAACGATAAAATCCCTACAAAAATTAATACAAAATCAGCACTCATACACACAAATACATACTTCATAAAACTAATAAGTACATACTAGGAACATCTAGTTACTTTAAACAACACTAATAAAAAAAACTTACTTAAGAGTTATTTACACTAAATAAAATGTTATATAGAAAAAGAGAATGGTCTGTACATTTCGTTAATCTATTAACTATGGTCATAGTAAGGAGCTAGCCTGTCAAAATACTCTATTCTAGGCTCAGACGATTTTCTAATGCGAACCACGACATCATTCATTCTTATAAGGACTGTATACGGACCATCCCAAGACGACTGTACCTTTTGTTTATTAAATGCATTAGCTTACTAGAAAGGATGTTATACTTTGTACCTGTTTTAATCGGTTTTTGGTGGGTGGGAGTCTTTGTTATCTTGATGTTGTCGTGTTCAGGGAAGGAGAAACGACATCTCAAACTCTGTATAAAAGAAATGTTCCGTATCGGGTTTCTCATTCGGAAATCCCATTTGAATGTTGGTTGTTTGAGAGAAGATCGTGTTATGCCTCATATAAAAAGGAGAAACGTCTACCAGCACGTTCTAGAATTCGATAGCGGCAGGATCGTGGCCTATCTAGAGTGCGGTTTGCCTTCCGTGATATTGCTACTCGCATTGGTCGGAATCCAAAGACTGTCATGCGGATATAGAATCATTTGGTTCGGGAGGGTCATACTCAACGCCATGCAGAATCTCAACAGCCTCCCGCCACTAACGCCCGAGAAGACAGACATGTTGTCTCGGCCGTGCAGGATCGTGCAGCCACATCACGGACGTTCAGTCAAGAAATGGGATTCTTTGCAGCACGACAAGTATCCGCACAGACGGTGCGACGACGTCTAGAGCGTCATGGACTGTCTGCACGGAAACAATTATTGCGGCTTCTCTTGACGACAAAACTGGATACAGGAATGGCACTATGTCATAGGGACATGACAGTAGTGTCACGGCCAGGAGCAGGAGAACTGAAAATTACGGGACGAAGTAAAATAATTGCTAAATGTAAGAAAGAAACATGGCAAATGACGGGCAATAAAAAGAGAAGGGGAGAGAGCCAACAATGTAATGTTAGATAAATTTGTAAAAACAATACGGCAAGATATAAGAAAGGAGTTAAGGACATTTCAGTCGCTAACGTTTCAAGAGGCGATCGACATGGCAATGGAAATGGAAAGGAATTATAAACGATGATCAAAAATATGATGCAATGGTTAATACTGTGCCACTTCGCGAAAAGACAACAGGTAAAACAATGACAGGTTTCACGTTGGAAAACATAAATACATTCTATGCGAAGCAACAAAAATTTGAAAATATAAAGCGAAGCCCAAACAAACTATTTCTGGCTTAGCACGAGAAATTAAGGAAGTTACGCTTGATTATTTTGGTAGCCAGTATAAGGGACAAAGCGAAATTGAGAAGATAATGTTAATGAAACTTTTACAAGCGGTGAACGATGACATAAAATGAGAGATAGGCCGATTAAACATAGAAAATTTTAGGGATGCAGTCAGAAAGGCGATGGAAATTACAGGAGTAAAACATACAAATTATGAGAGAGGCGTTCAAAAATATGAATTACAAATTGATAGTGTAGCAAGTGATGAAAAAGTGGGAGATATTAAGAATGTCAGACAGAAAAAGGTGGAGGATAAGGGAAATGAAGTAAGAGTGCAAAGTGTAACACTTAGTGAGGAATTCTCAGAGATCGAGAAATTAAAATCCACAATTCAGCGGTTGGAGAGTCAATTGACGCAAATAACAGAGAAACAAATAAATCAGCAATTAAAATTACAAGAATTATTATCTGAAAATAAAGGATTGCAGGGACAGGTCCACGTTCAATAATGTGAAAGTACAAAATTAAGGGCAGAATTAGCTGCGGTACAAACGGTGTAAACAGAAAAACACAGTCAGGAGTTAGAATTGTAAAAATTAGTATTCGAAAATACAGATTTACAATCACAATTAATAGCGGCGCAACAAGAGATCCACATTCAATGTTGCGAAAATAAAAAGTTAAGGGAAGAATTAGATACGATAACGAAGGTTAAATAAATAAAATTATGTGATGTATGCGAACAGGGTGATCACGATATTAAGGAGTGCGTCATATTTAAACAATTTAAAGAAAGTAGAGATGGTGAAAATAGACCACAGGAGCGTGCAAACGGGCAGGATGGTTATTATACGAAATCAAAATAAGCGAATATTGAGAGTCCATGTGATGGACAGGATATAAGTCAACAAAATTTTCCTATAAATGAGACTAACACGGTTTATATGGGTACTATAGTGGCGGCAAATGATTATTAGGATTATCAACAAGTTATTAAAAAGATAGACGAAAATACGGCGGACGAAATAGAGATTTGACACATTATAATTATTACGATCGAAGAAATAGGTTAAAATTGCGACACAATCAATACGAGAGAAGGACAACGGGAAAGTTTAGAAATCGGGTACAATATAGGCATTATTATAATAATAATTGTTGGAGACTTGGAGATTTAGCAACTTTATGAAATTTAATATCTCTTAGGGCTTTGGGGGCAGAATTTACAGGAATGTTTGAAATAGTACGAGTTTTCAGTGATGAAAACGTGTTATTAAGATATTTAAGCAATCCCAGGGTGGTTATAATGAGCCATTTAAACAAATTACAAAAAGCACGCGTGGTTTGCATATAAGTAAAGAAATAAACTCATGAATTAATTGGTTACTTAATAAATAAATAATTAATAATGATAATAATAATAATAAGCAAATAAATTTAAAAATAAATAAATAAATAAATAATCGAGCAAGTTGGGCATGCATGAATGAGTCACAAGTAATAATTACAGTAATTCAATACGTGGAAGGTAAAATGCGAATTAATGCCAGTCGAAATAATTAAAATCTCCCATAACAGTAACGCATTAATACAATCAATTGAAAAATCTCAGATCAATGATGAAGACACACGCCGATAAATTAAGATTCGTAGGAAATAAGATTGAGATGATAAGTTGCGCAATAAACAAAATAAATAAATAAATATTTGGTGCAGTGAGTGAATAATATGATACAATGAATTAGAAGACAAGGTATTCCCAAAGCAAATGAAGCACGGGTAAAGAGTAACATAACATGGTTAGAAGGCAATAAAAAAAATAATCATAATAAATGAAGGTAGTGAAAGGAAAGTCACATACGATGCAGGTAAATTAAACATAAAACAGCGTAAAACATTCATAAAGATCAAAAGTAAAATAAATAACAAATAAAAATTTAAATACATACCTGTGGAAGTTGAGAATAGATTGAAGTGACGAATGATGATTGTCAAGCAGCCGAAGAAAATTTAAAAGCAATGATGCAGAATTTATAACCATCCGATGTCAAGTTAATTTAAGCGACGAAGGAAGTACATGAAAATATTAAAATACGAATCAATTAAGCATAAAGGGTCAACGGTAACAAAACAATACGGATAGTTAAAGAACCATGAATTGCAATATAATGAGATGAATGGCATAGACCTTAGTTAATCAATAAATAATAAATATTCATCGACGAGTGAACGCCTTACCAACAAAATACCGCAATAAAACGATTATGCATCACGAGAGTACGAAAGTTAAATGAATTATACAATATACATTGAAATAAAATGATATGAAATAAAGGAAAATAAATAATGATACGAATATACCATGATGTAGACCATAATTGCATCATGGTATACATGGCACAAAATAGCTATCTGGTACAAAAATCAGAGGCGATGGGGACAGATTTAAGTCCAAAGTCCGACATCAAACCCACGAGAAGTGAAACCTTTGGAAAATAACAGAACACCAGTATTCCGGCGGAAATAACCCAGCGATTTTTTTTCATATAATTAGAAGCGGGGAACGCCGTAAGTTGTTGCCAGATAGGAAGAAAATAGTGCGAAACGCTAATTACTTCGCACGAAAGCGAAGAAGGGTAGTCGATTATCTGTGAGATTCAATTTACTGAGATAAGCAGAGGAAAGAATTGTAAAGAAAAACTGGTTTCGACGATTAGGATTGTGGTGCGAATGTTACCCGTGAACCGGACGGATTGTGTTGTCATAGTAACGTTTGACTGAGGCATTTGACAGATAGTAAACAAAGATCGTTAATGTTTTCATACTGCGTTTACTCGGAATCGCGGAGTCTACAAGGAAAGTTAATGTGATGTTGTAGTCAAACAAAGTTTACAGGTAAATAAGATAGAGGAATTACATGAATAATACAACTAGCATGTCTTTGCAATACTAATTAAATTAGTAGGTATTTTGACGATTTAGTAGCATTATGTGATTCTTGAGAAGCAATGATGTGTAACAAAATATGAATTGGAAATGTTATTCATATGTGCAAAATGAACACATGGTAAAAGGTTATAGACTTTCCATTATGTGTGTAGACAGTTATGAACAGTGGTGACACAAGTGACGAAAAGATATCTTCATGGATAAAAAAAATTATGACTATGTGCGAAAAATCTTCAGAGATTTTGTCATACGGACAATCTTAAGAATATGAAAATGAACAAACTATGCAAACGTCATAATATAATTTTCAGAAGTATGATTTTATCGAGCAACGAAGTTGATATTTTTTCAAAGAATGTAGTGTATGATGAACGTGTTTTTTCTTTTATGTCATTAATTTTTTGCATGCTAAGTATTATTTTGCAATTATTATGAAGTGTATATGAATATAAGTTGTATACTATTGTTAATGTCGTATAATATTGTAAATCGTATAATATGGTCATAGGTAAATTTACTTGATAATTATTATTTGGTGGTATTTTGATGTTTGTACATGTTATTGTGATGGTAATTGTTTATACTAAGGCTTTGGTACTTAAAAGGTTAATCCCTAATGGTAAGAATATGCTGTAATATTGTGTTAAACCTAAAGATGGTTGGCGAAATTGAAGAGGTGAGGTCACTAACTGCACCATGAGTTATGTAGATTGTATGAGCCAAATGTCATACGTTGCACTGGTCCCAAATTTGTTGTATTCGAATGGACTGCATACTAATAAATTATATCAAAACCATTGTCGACCATACGACACACGAATTAATAACAATTTTATTTACTTAAACGAATTACTAATGTATGAACAAAATCAATACATGAAACATCGACCATACGATGTTCGAGCGAAAACAAACTTTTTTATGTAACAAACGATTTCAAACAAATTCTAATATCTTTTAGTTTACGATGCCAACATAAGAATTGAAAACTATGATATCTATATTTGTATTATTTCAAAGGCGCATTTGGCGATTGCCAACATAGCCATTGGCGTCAACATTCTCCCCAGGTTGAAATATTATATTTCAAAATACATTAAAATACAGTTATTACAATTGAATACATAAATGAACAATATATTACAAAACAATTTTGCCTCATATTTTGACTTAAACATTTTCTAAATGAATACAGATAACTTAAAATGTAAATAATGTTATCAATAATACACGAATATACAAATTAAATATAAACTCAAAACATAAACCAATTAAAAACTTACATATTTTGATTAGGTAATACACATAACTTTCTAATACTACGTTTATATATACCGTGGTTTGTTTTCACCACAGCTACTCTAATTCTATTATCGGATCCTGGTATCACTTCTTGAATACGTCCAATCAACCATTTACATGGTGGCAAGTGATCTTCTTTAACTAAAACCATTAGACCAGGTTGTAAATTTTGTCTTTCAACATGCCATTTGGTGCGATTTTGTAAATGATTTAAATAACTAATCTGCCATTTTTTCCATATGGCTTGAACAATTTTGGTGGTTTTTTGCCAATTTGTTAATAAATTGTCTGGTTTGTTCACTATTAGTGGTTCAGGGATTGTATTCAAAATGCGTCCTATCAAAAAATGTGATGGAGTTAAAACATCTAAATTATCCACATCTGAGCTCATCGGAATTAACGGTCTGCTGTTTAAGATGCCTTCGATCTGAATTGTAATAGTCTGGAATTCTTCCAAGGTCAGCTTTCGATCACCAATAGTTCGTCTAAGATGGTATTTAAATGATTTGACACTGGCTTTCCAAAGTCCACCAAAATTCGGGGCTTTGGGAGGAATAAAATTCCAGGGAATGCCTTCTGAGGCTAAATAACAAGCTAAATTTTCCTCTGGCTTTTTAACAAGTTTGTACAATCGTTTTAATTCTAAATGCGCGCCTACGAAATTGGTGGCATTATCCGTGAACAGAGATGAACTTTTACCACGTCTAGAGAAAAATCTTTTTAGCGCCGCGATTAGCGCTTCTGAGGTTAAATCTGTGACAGTCTCTAAATGTACCGCCTTTGTCACAAAGCAGACAAATATAGCTATGTATACTTTGTGGTATACACCCTTTCTTTGTCCTTTAAACTTTACATAAAAGGGTCCACAAAAATCTATTCCTGTGGCATTAAAGGGGGAACTCGGGTTTATTCTTTCCGGAGGGAGATTGCCCATAAGCTGACTTTCCGTAACAGGTTTTTGTTTAAAACATGTAACACAATTGTGGACAATTTGTCGAGCGATACTTCTGCCGTTTAATGGCCAGTATTCTTGGCGTACTAAATGCAATAAATTCTGTGCTCCTACATGCAGATATTTCCTATGGTAGTAATTCATCAAAATTTTTGTAAATTTGTGGTTCGCAGGAAGTAAAATGGGATGTTTTGCATTAAAATTTAAATTCGATTTTTCTAACCGTCCTCCAACTCTTAGAATTCCATTGGAATCTAAAAAGGGTTGGAGGTCCTTTACCTTCCCTTTTATAACCCTTTTACCAGCTAAGAGAGCAGATATCTCCATTTTAAATTCATTTGCCTGTATTTGCCGAATGATAAATTCTGTCGCTGTTTTCTGCTCCTGGGGTAACAGGGGGCCTCTGTACCTGTCCTCTGGTTTGCTTCTAATATTTTTCAAAAATCTGAAAATAAAACTAAAAATATATACAATTTTAGAAAAACTATTTGATCTGTCTAAAACTCTATTTAACAAATCACTTTCTAAAGTCAATACAAAAGTCAATGAAGGGACCGGCAATTTCTGCAATTCTGGAACCTCCACAGCTGTTGGGCAGGGATTATCCTTTAACGACGAAAAGTCATTCAAAAGGAAAGTGGGACCATCCCACCACAGTTTGCTATCTCGAAGAGTTTCAGGATCAACACCTCTAGAAATTATGTCAGCTGGATTTTCTTCTGAAGTTACATGGTGCCATTGATGAGTCGAAGACAGTTCTTGAATAACTGCGACGCGATTCGCTACAAATGTTTTCAAAGTATGTGGTTCGTGTTGAATCCACGCAAGTACTATTGTCGAATCGGTCCACAAATGAACGCTATTCACAGATATTTTTAACGATGATAGCACTCGGTTCACTAATTTTACTAGTAATACTGCTGCACAAAGTTCTAGTCTTGGAATTGTTGTACGCTTCAAAGGCGAGACTCTTGATTTGCTGCAGAGAAACTTCACTGAGACTTCCGATGATGTGCCAGTGGCTTTGATATAAACTACCGCTCCATAGGCCTTTTCGGAGGCGTCCGAAAATCCGTGTAATTCTAGCTGACAAATACTATCATTCAAAATATAGCGATCGACGTCAATACTTTCAACTACTTTGAGTTTTTTACAAAATTTTTCCATTCTTGAGCTTCTTTAGCTGAGAGTGGCTCGTCCCAGTCAATCTTTAAAAGCCATAATTTTTGAATAAATATCTTTGCTCGAACTATAATTGGTCCTAAAAGTCCTAAAGGGTCGAATAATCTAGAAATATGAGATAATATTGATCTCTTAGTGCACTTTGATGAATATATTGAGGGAGAAACAAAAAATTTAAATTTATCAATTTTTGGATTCCAAATGAGACCTAGTGTCTTTACTGTTTCTCTTGATTGATCAAAATGATATTCTTGATCTTCGAACGGCACTGATTTTAACAGTTCTCTTTCGTTAGAGGACCATTTACAAAGTTTCCTTCCACCAGCTTGTAACATTTGTATCAACTGGTTTTGTAACTCCTTAGCACTATTTAAATCATTGCTACCTGTGACTAAGTCATCCATGAAGAAATCATTGAGAGTCACAGCTGAAGCAAGAGGAAAATTATCTTTCTCTTCTACTGCAAGTTGTCTCAAAGCTCTTACTGCTAGAAATGGAGTTGAGGCTGTGCCATATGTCACAGTTTTAAGTCTATATTCTTGAAAAGACTCTTCAGGAGAATTACGCCAAACTATTCTTTGTAAATCTGAATCATTATTCGTAACTAAAATTTGTCTATACATTTTAGAAATATCAGCTGTCAGAACATATTTATGTAATCTAAATCTTGATGTTATGTCGAAAATATCATCTTGCAACTTTGGGCCTACCATTAGTGTTTGATTTAGAGAAATGCCTGTTGATGTCTTAGCCGAGGCATCAAATACTACCCTCAATGCAGTTGTCGAACTATCCTTCAAAACAAAATGATGCGGAAGATAGTTTGTTTTACCCAACACTTCATTTCTCTCGTAATGTGGAACAAGCTCCATATGACCTAATTTTAAATAAGCGTCCATGAATTCCTTATACATGGTTCTACAATTAGGCAAGCGTTCTAATCGTTTTTCTGTACTTAGAAAACGCTTAATAGCCATATCCTTTGAATATCCCAAAGATTTAGTACACTCTTTGAAAGGTAATTTTACACAAAATCTACCCGATACTCTAGTATAATGTTTTACAAAATGATCTTCACATTGAATTTCTTCCGGTGTTAAAGAACTAACTGAATTCACTTCTTCCAGTTCCCAAAATTTTTTTAAGTTTTCTTCAATATATTCTGAAGGCTTCAATAATCCACAGAATTGCGTGTTTACAGAACTAACTACTGTTCCACTAGCTACATAACCGAATACAGTTTCTTGCAATAAAATACCATGCGAAGGTAAACGAAATTGTCCTGACCTTAAAATTTCAAAAAAATACTCTGTTCCGATAAGCAAGTCAATTTTGGCTGGATTTGTGAATCCTTCATGTGCCAGTTCAATATGCGACGGTAAATTCAAGTCATTTATGTTTATTGGGATAGTCGTAGTAATGTCTGTAATATTAGGTACAATTAAACATTCCATACTGGCAGAAAAATTCCTGTTCTTATTTGCAACTTCTATAACTACACTTTTATTTACAGTGACTGATGTATTATTTAATGTTGATACGGGAGCGTATATTCTTTCAGCTCTTAAACCCAATTTTTGCAAAAATCTATAAGATAAAAATTGAGCACTTGATCCATTATCCAAAAGGCAAATGGCAGGAATAAATTCCCCTAACATATTTTTCACATAAACCCGTGCTGTTTGAAGAAGAATATTTTTCCTTTGAGAGATTAAACAGCTTGAAACTGCTTTAGCTTCGACTGCTAAATTATGTTGTTGTTTCTCATTTTCGTTTGGGATAAATAAATTTGACGACTCAATTGGCGTATCAATTGGCGCGTCAATTGGCGCCGTCGACAGGCTTTCTACTCTTTCTCTATGAAGTAGTGTGTTGTGCTTAGCTTTGCATACATTACACACGTACTTCGAATTGCAATTTACAACTTTATGTTGCGCACTGAAGCAATTAATACACAAATTATGTTTTTTTACAAAGTCAAATCTTTCCAACGAATTTAGTTTTAAAAATGCAGAACACTTAAATATGTAATGATTAAGAGATTTACAGCAAGCACATACTTTATTGTATGATTTCACCATAAGTGATTTCGGTTTTTGGTATTTATCAAAAACTTTCAATTTTGAAGAGACACTACGTGATAAATTATCCAACATTTGGCATCTTTTTTCCAAAAATGCAATTAAATCATCCAACTTCGGAACTTCCGTGGAAGTTATATTTAGCTCGTATTGCTTTCTTGATTCTTTATCGAGTTTAGCCAAAATTATATTTAATAACACAACATCAGATAATTTATTTCTTTCAAGACCCATTGTATTTAGTGCTCTTAAATTTTTGTTAACTATATCTATCAAACTTCGCAGTTCCTTAGAAGATTCATAAGTTATTTTATCAAATTCTAGTATTTGCTTAACATATACATCAACTAACCCGCGTTCGTTTGAATATCTTTCATTTAAAGCTGCGAAAAGCGTTTTAAATGTATCATTAACAGTTTGTAAATTCTTGGCTTCGCCGACTAAAGCCGAATGTAAACACTGCAATTTTTGAGTTTCATCTAAATGAGAATTATTGGTAATAATATTATCAAATTGCAGCTTAAAACAACTATATTCTTCTATTTTTCCCGAAAATTTAGGAATTACAATTTCGGGAAGTCGAATATTAACGCTATTAATTACATCTTTATAACCATTTGAAATATATGAACTATTTTGACAGGTAATCAAACTATTAATTTTTACCTGTAATGCTTCGATGCGAAATTCCATATCCAAAAATTCTTCTTCAATATCCGATATACCTTCTTCGGGATCAACTTTCTCGAAAAACTGTATTCGAATGTAATCCAAACTTGATTGATACTTCAATAAATTTTCTAATTTTATTTTTAACTCAGCAGCTAAAATATCTGATGGGGCTTTTACCTCCTTTTCTTTTAAGTATGTCTCTATTTTAGTAATCTGAGCCTTCAATGTCGATTTTTGTCGATTTAGAACAATGAGAGCCATTTTTTCTCCGGCTACGTGGACCAACTATATGAGCCAAATGTCATACGTTGCACTGGTCCCAAATTTGTTGTATTCGAATGGACTGTATACTAATAAATTATATCAAAACCATTGTCGACCATACGACACACGAATTAATAACAATTTTATTTACTTAAACGAATTACTAATGTATGAACAAAATCAATACATGAAACATCGACCATACGATGTTCGAGCGAAAACAAACTTTTTTATGGAACAAACGATTTCAAACAAATTCTAATATCTTTTAGTTTACGATGCCAACATAAGAATTAAAAACTATGATATCTATATTTGTATTATTTCAAAGGCGCATTTGGCGATTGCCAACATAGCCATTGGCGTCAACATAGATAATTAATTAAATGAAAATGTTGTCGATGCAATAAGGAATCATAAAAATGTAGATGATATGTACTGCTGAGGTTACGATGAGATGCTAATGATAGGTGTAAGAGGAGGAACGGAAAAGGTGAGAGGTACAAGATGATAGGACGGAAATCGAAGATTGAAGTAATAGATGGTGAAAGGAGAAAGAGAGACGTCAGTCATTTTTTTGAGAGAGAGGGGGTGAATCTCATAAACACATGATAGTAGTATCACGGCCAGCAGCAGGAGAACTGAAAATTACGGGACGAAGTAAAATAATTGCTAAATGTAAGAAAGAAACATGGCAAATGACGGGCAATAAAAAGAGAAGGGGAGAGAGCCAACAATATAGCGAAACTAAATATATAGATTGTGCTTGTAGCAAGAAGTATAAGATAAAAGTTCAAGAGAGTGAGTTGCAACGAATAGAAGAGAAGAAGAAGGGGAAGACTAAATTTATGATGGCTATAAAACAGGCCCCCCCTGTTTGATACCGAAGCATGGGAAAAAGTTAAGTTAGTGGAGAATTTTGTAAATACCGCCCTCGATGCGCATTGGTGAAAAGAGGATTGATAACAGGCAGCCACGGACGAATGACGATGGCATGGTAATAATATGACCAATGGAAATTTTAAGAGGTGGAGTCAGTATTAATAAGAGAAAAGAATAAGAAATAAGATAGGGAGGCACAGAAGAAGCAGAGTTAGTCAGAAGTTTGAAATAGAAGTAGTGTCAATTCGATGAATAGTATGTACGAAGAACACCGATGATATAAATATAAGTCGTGGCCCATGCAAAGGAGCCTTTGTACCTAGGAAGACAGCACCCCAGTGTCCCGTGCCGAGGGTCTGCAAGGAGTAAAGGAGTCAGAGAACCGATGATGAGAGTGCCCCGGCGTCCCGTGTAGAGTGTCTGTCATGATTGACGGAGCCTTATACCAGACGAAGAAAGTGCCCTAGTTCCATGCGATGATAATACAAAGATGTCCGTCCTTCCGAGTACTAGCTGCCCATCATAGTGATCCAACAGTCATCTTTCGGGGTACCAACTTTTTGCGTTTCCTTTTATATTACCGTCATTGCTTCTCAGTGTGTAGCCTTAATAACTAATATAGAGCACGATGATGATGTTATTCGAGTATAAAATGTTAAGGAGATGACAGATAATTCGTAAAAAACAATTTAATTAATATGATGTTATGCTTATGTATATGAGTAAATATTGGTAGTAATGGAACATGGTTATATGAGTGATTATGTTTATAAAATGTTATCATAATAAGTGAATGAATTAAATATATGAGTCGTAGAGAATTAATTTAGTAGTAATGAAGTTGAGAGTATATGTGTAGATGAAGTACGAATAGGATTGTATCATATTGTTTATGTGTGAATAATCAATAAATTAATTTGTCAGTGTAAACCACAGTTGTTTCCATCATTTGGAAATCACAATTAATCAATGTACTAACCACAATCTTAAGCAATGAAATTAAAAAATCATAATTAACATTATATTATAGTAATTAATATCTAATACCCCAACCAATTAAATAATGTAACTACTTTTCACCGCCACACACTACGTCTTCATTACAGACCTGTCCCGGTTTGAGTGCAGCATCATAATGAGCGTATCCGTGTCTGAAGGCACCTAGGAGAACGCATGGGGCCTGCTTCCATTCAATATTGTCATATGGGCCCTATACGTAGTGTGATGGTATGGGCAACGATCGGAGACACGACAACGACACGTCTTGTTCGCGTCTTCGGTAATCTGAACAGCCAGCGTTCCATTTCTCCGATCTTAAGGCCAGTGGCTGTGTCCTATATTCGAAACTTCGGAGATGTCAACTTTCAACAAGATAACGTAAGACCACATATTACCCGTCGTGCCTTGACCTACCTCGACACAGATGCGTTCGACTGTTGTCCTGGCCAGCACATTTACCAGATATCTCACCCACTGAAAACATCTGGCCATGGGTTGCTGAGAGACTAGGCCACCACCGCTCTCCAGGCACTATGATTGATGAAATGTGGCATATACTTCAAGCAGCATGGAACGACGTGCCCGTATCTGTCATCCAAGCCCTGTTTGATTGGATGCCTAACCGGGTTAGAGTCGTTTTAGCTGCCAGAGGCGGCAGCTGTGTGTAATAATTTTGGACCTTTTATACCCCCAAATTGCCTACAAATTTAATCATGTTTTCTTCCTTCTATGATGTATATGTACAATAAGTAAAGTTTTGTTATTTGCTTTCCTTCCTGGTGTTGCAATTTTAATGACCAACAGTGTATATTTCGTCTCCATTTTTATCACAAGGCTCAATTCCAGGAAAATAAACTGTAGTTTGTCACTGCATTATAGTTATACCCCTTAATCAGATTACCTAAGCCCTCAACATATCAGTTACGTTGAGGTAATTATCTTTCAGACTGAAGAGTAGTTTAAGAGCTCCAAATTTCAAAAAATAGTGAAACTGTTTGGAAAAATTATTTCATAATTTAGTAGAAAATTTATTTATATACTTTTATGGGATTTAAAAGTGGAAAATATTGTTTTCGAAAAGATGAAGCAGCAATTTCACAGTTTATAGCTTATAAAAAATTATCAAAATTACTTATTTTATTATGAAAATTTTTAATCCAAGTGTTTCCATTAGTTTCTAAACATTATTGCTATTTTGCAAACACTGTATGTAAACCCGATGTGAAATTATCGGAAGCGTATTCATTTGAAAATTCAAGAACATGAAGCTGAAATGAAATTTTTAAAATTGAGAGTTTTCTATGTATGGGAGCTAAAATGTTGCCCTCGTCAATTATAAAATGAACCCTGAAGACCATTTTACTTTTAAATATCAAAATATTTAAAATTATGTGTTAACTGCAAAATAACCTCATCTCCGATCCCAACCAAATATGATCATCAAATCCTGTAATATCCAAATCTTCAAAATTTCAATTAAAACTAATTGCTCTGAATAAAAATCTCATTTTCTAGAGATTAAAATTAATGTTTGTTGACGTAGAAAGTTCTTTTTATCTCAAACTTAACTTAGTAAAATAATTTTTTCCATTGGTGCTTCCAAATTACTGAATTGGATGAGCACTAATTAACTTCCAAATGAAAATACCGAATTGAAAATACTTTCTCCGATTCCGAGATTATTATTCCTAAAATCTGGAAATAGTTTGTTTAAAAACGTGAACGATTATATTAATTCATTCAGAAAATACTGACATTTATGGCGGGGAAATTCATCCAAATAGATCAGATCAGGTAAAACAAAACAAATGCACATATTCATAGTTGAAATACATTAATATATTTCAACTCTAAAATTCAAAAGAATATTATGATTTTATTTTCATTCTTCAGACAACAAAATGGATAATTTGACATTTAGTTAATGAAAATTTGTTGAGAGCACGTTGTTCTTTGTATGTAAAAAATTAATTCATTACTTTCCATGTCATATCATTTATTCTTTAATTCCAGATTTTTAATGATTGTTCATGATTCCTAACTCCTCTTATCCATCAATTTGCATCCCGAAATCCCATCCTAAATCATCTTTATGAAAGCAATCCATTATATGTTCATTAGATCCCACACTGTCTCTAAAAATAATTACACCTTCTTTATTACCAAGAGGTTTAATGGAGTTGTATACCTGCTCTTGAGTTGCCTATTAGCTGTTAATAACTTTTGACGTAGCTGCTGTTATTTTGAAGAGGATGTTTCATTTACAACAGCCATTTCTTTCACCTTCCATAGACTTGATAATAACAATAAACTAAATTAATATACTTAAAATTGGCTCGTCCAGTCGTGCCAGTCGTGCTTAAATACATCAAAATTTTGAGATATTGCATTATTTTTAGTTTCTAATGCGTTTAAGTTCTGCCACCAATATTCACAAACTATTTCAAGCATGTATGACCAGGGTGCGTGAAGAAGCAATGAATAAGGTGATTAATTAGGATGATATACTTGAGCAACAGTGTTTGAAAACGACGATAGAGGATAGTCACGGATGAAACGTAAATTCCTCACCGTTGCCGTTTTCAGAGATATGCGAGTAGACGAAGCAACCCTGACTTCTAGAATCCAGGTTGAGATGTATTATCTAATGAAGTTACGTTAATCACAGAGTTAGGCCTTAATATTTATTTGCGGAATGCTCTCTGTTACTTCTATATGTGTTTAAGGGAGTGACTGTACATCAGTTTTTTTCCTTCATTCATTCAGTTCATCCAGTTATAAACTGTATTCTAATCACTAATATATTGTTGAGTTACTTGAGTTTGGCATTATGCTAATCTTGCCCCGCATAAGCTTAAAATATTCAATGATTTAGTTTGATATTGGAGGGGAAACTTTAAAAAGTATATCAGCATAGGTCCTTTATCCCATCCATGATTTTCTACGTTATCAAAATTATTCGTATACCTGAAAGTTTTAAAAAGCTAACTTTATTATGGCAATAAGGGATTAGTCAGGTCACCTTTGAGTTGTACGGCAGCGGCAATGTGTTAAGGCAGCTAATTCTTTGAACTTTTCGACAGGAATGGTTCGTAGTTCATCCTGCATATCACCATATCTGCATATCTGTAGTTAAAGATGGGAGCAAAGACAGCCGTTAAGCAGATTTCCTAATAGTCGTTGAGTATCTTTCCAGAAATGTTCTATTTGATTCAAATTAAAATTCTGAACAAGCCAGTTAATCACGTCCCTTCAATTTTAAGAAACCAGTCGTGCATACATTAGTGTGGTTAGAAGCTCGAACTTGTTGGAAGATACAATAATCATTAATACTCCTGCCATGTTGGTGAAGCCAAATTGTTCAGCCTCAGAAAGTACACTTCTGTGCTCAAGGTTTTGATAAGAAAATGAACAGATCGCGACCGAACGACGCCATACCAAGATGAAGCTTTCACAGAACACAATTCGATACACAATTTAGATACGAGTGATCAGCAGCACCAAACATGCCCTTCTAATGGGAAGCTTGAAAAGCGGAACTTTTCTATCCGAAGAACAACTAACTTGAAGACCCATTCCTCACATGGTAATCTCAGAAACTCGGTTATCTATCTCCTTCCCAGAGCGAAATAGTTTAAACAAAAATTTTCATTCTAAAGTGTTTCTAAAAATATGAAAAGATAAATATGTTGCTATATGCTTGCACACAAAATGCTGTAACCAAGAGCTGAACCAAGAAGAAAACACGAACAATCAGATGAGAGGTCAAGGCATAGGTTCCATACAAAGGAACTCAAGGACTTTTTCTGCTCATGAACCTATAACATACTCCTGTTATCTTATCTTTTTATTCCGAAAAAAAACGTTCATTTATTCAGAATTTAGATACGTGTGTGCCTGAGTATCTCTTCTCTAAACACTCTGCCCTTATATACTCAGTTATGCATCATCACTAAATTATTGCAATTATTAGGGAAAATGGTGTCTATAGCCATCTCATATTACAATAAAATAAGTCTACTATTTTTAAAAGGAATTTTTAGCAATAAATAGGACAAATGTTTGCAGAAAAGATACTCATTCAAGAATTTTTCATCTTTACCAATTCGAATGAAAGCAAGGAGCTGTGTTTTGCCTCTGATATCTGTCGATTCATCAATCTGAAGTGACCAGAGTTCACAGACGTGCGATTCGAAATGCTCCACAATTTGATTTTTGAAGTCTGAAGATAAATCTTCTATTCTGCCTGATAGTGTCATGGGATAATGGTACTTTCTTGTTCTTCTCTGTCGCTTCCTTTTCCCAGCATTGTTTCGACAATGCTGGTGCAATGATGAAGTCGGCGTCGGAGTATACTTTTTTTGCGCTGTGCTATTAATTGTGCAACACTGTAGCTGGCAATCAATCAATTTTCTGGCATCTTCATAGAATTAAAAAATTATTTTGCGGTTTTATTTTGCTGCGCTGCCAGGTTTTCAAAATATTCTCTTGGTTTGTTTTTGACCTTTGGGTATGAAGTTTCCAAATGTCTTTTCAGTTTACTAGGAACGAGAGCTTCATTTGCAAGTTTCTTTATGCAGACTAAACAAAATGGTATTTGAGGGTCTTTAGTTTCAATTTCTATGAATCCGAATTCGATGTAGTCACCTTCATATTTCCGTTTGTTTCTTTGTTTATCTTCCGGTTGTGAAGCACCCTATTTTATTAAATATTTGTCCATTATGGCTAAATGAATAAAACATTTTTTAATTTGATCACAGCAATGCAATGACATTAAAGATATTTAAAGACTTACTTATTTCACAAATATTTTGTGAAATAGTAAAAGTAGTAATAGAATAGTTTTAAGTAAAAGCCAGTTTGAATCAATGTCAATTACAATTGAGGAAAAAAACAATATAATACAAAAACGAGGGAATACTAAATTTAAAAAGATTTTTTTAGAAACCATCGAGGTAATTACAAATACTATTTCGCAGTTATGCAATTTTCATCATTTGTGAAAAAACCTCGCGACACTTTTGACAATCTCTCGTGGCACACAGGTTGAGAAAAACTGCTATACATATGCGAACACCTCATAGTTCATAGTTTTAGGAATTTTAAAATAAAAGTTTCACTTTGATTCTCTCATCTATATATGTAACACAGTTCCGTAACTCACTCACTGACTGACTCAATGACATACGACGCACAGACCAAACCGCAGGACCTAAAGGGTTGAAATTTTGCATGGCGATTCTTCTTATAGTGTAGGGGTGCACTAAGAGAGATTTTTCAAAAATTCTTCTTAGATTGTTTAAAATTAAATTTTTAAGCTGTTTTAATAACTTTTTTTCAGTTTGCATTTAAAATATTAATTTCAGGGTTATAAAAATTATACCACAAAAACACCATAAAAATGCCTTTAAAAAGAAATGTTTTTCGAATCTTTACCTCTATTTTCTGATTTTTGGTGAATTTTTAAAAATAAATTTTTAGAATTTAATTTATTAAATGCTGATATCGTGATTTCTTTTACTGGTGCTTTAAATAAATTTATCATTACGTGCATAACAACTAAATAAACAAAAAAATATTTTTTTCTTGCTAATGCGGCAGACGATCGAACATTATTTTGTCTATAATAATATCCCTTACGATTTTTTTATAACTATATATATATATATATATATATATATATATATATATATATATATATATATATATATATATATATATATATATATATACCGGGTGGCCATAATTAAACTGACAGTGCTCACAGTGTTCTGTAGCGCGATCTATTTGCGAGAATGACGCCACATTTTATAGGAAGATTGAACAAGACGGGGGACGCAGGATTCCGCGAAAAAATAAATTAGTTCCAAAAGTCACCGCTAGGGGAATATTTGACGCTGTGTAATAGAAAATAGAGTGTTAACAAATGCAAATCAATACGGAACCTTTGGTGAATGTAAGGGAATATCTGTAACTGCATGTGGTGATTTGTCATCCCAAATTCGGCAGTTCTGGTTATTCACAGTTCCATGCAGGTAAAAGTGGGCCTTGTCTCCCCATAAGATTTTCCACGGCCAAGCATCATTCACCTCCATACTGGCAAGAAAGGTGAGAGCAAAAGTCAATCTCTTATCATGGTCGGGGTACAGTAACTCCTGTACAAGGCTGATCTTGTACGGATAGAAGTTTAGAATCTTTCGTAAGATTTTCCATACTGTACTGTAAGGCATATCCATATTCCGAGCTAATCCACGAGTGCTAGAGGTGGCAGCAATATTGTCTGGTCCTCGGTCGACAATCGCCGTGGCAACTGCTTCGATTGTATCCTGTGGTACAGGTTTTCGTCCTCTGCCTGACTGAACCTTCAGAGAACCTGTTTTCTCAAATGTCGCAACCATTGCTTTTAGCCCATTAACTGACACAGGACCGTTACCTTTACGCATTTTTTTGTGCGTTCTAAAAGCACGAAGAGCAGCTGACGCGTTGCACTGGTTGAGGTAAAAGAATTTGACCAGTAACGCACGCTCGACTAAAGAAGGAGACATTGCACATAAACTTTCAATCCGATTGATTCGAAACGTAACACCTTGCCTTTTAAAACCCAAGCAGCTGGCACTGTGCCAATGGATGTAACGTCAAATTTGAATAAAGAACTTCTTCTTCTGCTCAGCGTACGTGATATTGGAGATCACGAGACTTTATCGGTGTTTATGTAGATTTTACGCTTTTTTAAAAGTGTTGCCATATTGCACTTGAACTAAATAAGAAAATGTGCATAATAAAAGGTAATTTTATTCCGTATTAATTTGCATTTGTTAACACTCTATTTTCTATTACACAGCGCGAAATATTCCCCTAGCGGTGACTTTTGGAACTAATTTATTTTTTCGCGGAATCCTTCGTCCCCCGTCTTGTTTAATCTTCCTACAAAATGTGGCGTCATTCTCGCAAATAGATCGCGCTACAGAACACTGTGAGCACTCTTCAGTTTAATTATGGCCACCCGGTATATATATATATATATATATATATATATATATATATATATATATATATATATATATATATATAACTATCATATTGGTGGTTACACAAATAAATAGTTCAACCAATGAAATATTCAATCAATTTATAAAAACTCATTCCACCATAAATTTCAAATCCCTAAGAATACTATTGCGAATGCTAATTTAAATAAACCACTTCGATCACACTATTGATAAAATTAATGCCCCGCTCTGACCAAATGGAAGAATATCTTTCTACATAAAAAAAATGACAGATTGTATAGAGCAAAAATCTTTTTTCTTTTTTGTTTACAATGATTTTGTTCTTCATAGGATGAGCCATGTAACTTCGTATTTTAAAGTGGCTCTTCATACTTTAGCCTTGCATAGTTTTCGTAAGCTTCTTTGGGTCGGTATCCCACGCACATATACGATGAAGATTTCTATCTACAATTCTTAACCTTAGCGATTATTTTGCTATGATATTTTTTCTTTATGCTAGTTTTCATAAGCTCTCGTTTATTTCTTTAAGAATACAATGGTCTTAATTTTCTTCAAGTCAAGTCTTCCTATTACGGTCATTTCCCAATCGACGACCCAAAAGGTTAAACCCAGGGAGTCGACCCACTGCTTATAGAACTGCATGACCAACCTTTAATAGTATATAAGAATTCCTAAAGATTTCTTTCCCCTCGCACAAATATTTCAGTTACAAAACTGGTAAAGGGAAAAATCAGATAAACTGAGAACATGACAGTAAATTTTAACATTATATTTTACTATTAACTTTTAACGATACTTTCTTCATTAAATAGGGAATAGCCTTAATTGACTTAATTGAAGCATCGCTTGAAATACTGAAAATTTGCCGGACCTAATCATCTATAAAATAATTTTAAAAGTATATTGTTTTCCTGTCAGTTTTCAAAAAATTTTCCGTTCATTCAACTTTAAAGAGCGCCATCAATAGTAGGACGGGTCAATTCAAAGTTAAATTTTTAAAGAAACATTCATAAACAAGCTTCATCGTTAAAACTGAAATTTAAAATATATATTTTCAAAAATAGAAAATAAATTCAAAATAGAAAGAATTCTATCGAGATCTCAATCATAGTTTATGTATATTTTTCCTTTTCATGAATGTGACATGTACACGTCAAAATTCCTTTTGCGTTTTCCAGAAGACTTATTAATAATTGTCAAGAAAAATAATGCACTATTGTAAAGAGTTTTGCCCTTTAAATATAGGACAGGTACTTTTATTTACTTGTTATCTGTAAACTAAATTGTCGTGAAAAGATGACTCAATGATTTCAAATAGGTTGTCGGAATTAACATTTCAACATTCTGAATTTTTGAGGAAATAAAATTTCTTACATTTACTCTCATTTAATGCCTTAACTCCAGCTGATTCTTTTGTGAAAGTTTTCCTGACCGTCTGTAAGAAAATTAAAAGATAATAAGACTCCCTCAGGACTGTAGCATAGATCAATGGGGAAAAGTATCTATCTCACGATAAGATAGATGCAGTTAGCGATCCTGGCAGACCGTACATTTAAGTTGTATGTTTTGCTATTTACAAAAATTAATGTTTTATTATCCCTGCTATTTTTTATTATCCCTGCGCGATTTCATTTCTTACTGGCGTACCTTCTTTACTGTTATAGTTTAATATATATATATATATATATATATATATATATATATATATATATATTTATGCTTTATTTAGAAGGACTTAATGTACCGGGTGATCCAAAAGTCAGGACAAACTTTAAAAATGAATAATTCGAAAACGAATAAAGAAAAAAAGATGCTGTTTTCACCAAACGGATGGAAAAGAAGCTGGGTTTTGTGTGGCAACGAAAAAAATAGTTCTGTTATGTTCCAACAGATGGCTTTGTTGGATTTCTGATATAGAATTATGCAAAGCAACAAACGATATAAAAAGGAGCAACTGTAGCAGGTAATGGTAGTCGAAGCTTATATGCATCGAAATGCTGTCCATAGTTGAGAAAGCCCTCTTAGTTAAACTGTATTATGAGAATTCGGAAAGTGCCATTGCGGCATTGCGAGCATATCGCTACATGAAGGGTATGCGAGATAGTAAAGGACCAATAACGTCTTCTGCATTGAACAAAATGATGAAGAAATTTGAAGCTACAGGTTCTTTGGCGTCACGTTCAAGAAGTGAACGTACCTCAGCAGGCGCTGCTGTTGCCACGACAGTGGAGCAGACGGTGCAATCCATGTCGGTTGTTTCTGCACATAGGGAGTGCAGTGCTCGAGAAGTTTCGAGGCAGACAGGAGTGTCGTGTGTAAGTGTCTGGAGAGCAATGCGAATAACCCTGAAACAGTATCCCTACAAGTTGCAACATAACCAAGAACTGAAACCTCTTGACTTCGACTCTCGCCAAGATTTTGCGAATTTGGTATTCAGTAAGATGGAAGAGCAGCACGACTGGCTTCACACTGCGCTTTGGACAGATGAAGCTCATTTCACACTCTCTGGCGCTGTTAACACCACAGAAAATCCATATGCATTTGTTGAGGTACCCTTGCAACAGCCTAAAGGGACAGTCTGGTGTGGCTTCACTGCTGATTTCATAATTGGTCCATTTTTTTTCGAGGAAGTTACAAAGACGGTTTTTAAAACAGTTTTTGTCACTGTCAGCGATATGCAGCGCTGTTAAAGAACAACATTATTCCTGAACTGCAAGCGCGACAGGCACTCCAAACAGTCACCTTTATGCAAGATGGAGCACCACCTCATATTTCTCTGCTTGTGCAACGCCTGCTACGCTCAACATTTGGGGAGGATCCCATTATCAGTCGATGCTTTAATCGCGCATGGCCTCCAAGATCTCCCGATCTGACACCCTGTGACTTTTGGCTGTGGGGATTCTTGAAGTCAAAAGTGTACCGCGACCAACCGGCATCACTAGCAGCACTGAAAGATGCCATCCGCCAAAATGTGTCTGCCACAACGCAAGAAATGCTACTCAATGCTGTGAACGGTGTGGTGACTCGTCTCACAGCGGTACTTCTGAAGATGGACAGCACATTGAACATTTACTGTAATTAACTGTAATTAAGCTGACTTGTAACTTGTAAACATTTTTTCATTTGTAAATCATCTTTTGGTGAAATAAAAAACTATATCGCCATCTGTTGGTCGCCAACAGAACTATTTTTTTTTTCATTGCCACACAAAACCCGGCTTCTTTTCCATCCGTTTGGTGCAAACCGCATCTTTTTTTCTTTATTCGTTTTCGAATTATTCATTTTTAAAGTTAGTCCTGACTTTTGGATCATCCGGTACATTTCACATCTACGCTTGCATTTTTTCATTATCCGTTTAATTATTCATCACTGCTGCTTGTCTGTTCTCACTATTCGATGCCCTCGATCCTAATTTCAACCAGATTTATCTAATATTTTCTTATTTGCTTAATTGGTTATGTATTTATGCTTGCCGTAGTATTTCACTATGCATTATTATTCCTGCTATCATCAATGTTACTTTAGTTTATTTATTTATTTATATTTATCTTATTTTTTTTATTTTGTTTCACCCATTATATTATCTTAATTATTTCTCGTCGTATCTAATTATGACTTATCTATCGTTTCTAACCTCTCTCACATCTTTACCTATTTAAGCAGTTCCTGTCGATCGAACAATTGTTATTCTTTGTGCATTTCAATCTAACTTCAATCACATTTCGCATTTCAACATTACCCCATCTATGCCGATATTTGCTTATGAATTTGATAATTACATAATCTTTATTTATTTATTTTCCACCTTAATTATCTCTCCCCCTTTCATAACTCTCATTTCTTACTCATCTAGCCATGTTTATCTTTTACCTTCGTATATCTCCTATACCCATCGCTCTGAATTATTATCTTTTATTTTCTATCCTGTAGCTCATTTAAACCTTTCAGTCATATTCTTCCATCCATATTCCTTTTCTTTAAATACCTTCCGCATCCTTGACAATATTGTGTTCATTTGTGTATTGGGGAATTATTGTTACTTTATTTATGGACATTTTAACTATTTAATTGCTCAATTATTTATTATCACTAGATTTTTTTTGTGTGTGTGTGTTTCTCTTTTTTATTTATTTATTTATATGAATATCTACATGTATTTAATTATTTAATAGTGTTTTGTGATTACCTTACTTAAATTTATTTTAATTATTGTGTGCGGTGATTTTATAAATCTCAATAATGTGTTTCTGTCATTGTATTTTCGTATGATTTCAAACTTCCCATCTAATTGTTTATTTAATGGCTTGATTGAATTTAATCGTCGCAAACTAACGATCTCCCCCACCATGAATTCGTCATTCTTGTACCGTTGGTTTACAATATTACTTCTACGCGTCCCAGTATTAATATTCTCATGCGCTATCCAATAACCGCGTGTTCTCTGCATACTTCTTTGTTTATTTCTCGTTTTTCTTCTCTCGTATGGATTTTGCGGCCAATTTTCCATATTTCTTCTATCATAATAATTATTTCGACCCCCATTTCTATTATTCTGTAATCTGCTTTTTCATTTATCTGTCTTAACTGCCTGTTGTAAATCCATCGTCACCACAACTGTATTCACATAAACTGCGTTAACCTCTCCCGGCACATTTTGTGAGCTTACATCCTGTACTTGTCTTTCCATATCTGACTTTTTTACTATTTTGGAGTATTTACCTTGTCGCCCCTTTTTAGCACTCTTTTGTGGTCAATTTTCAATATCCGTATTTGCTTTAAATTGAGTAACTATGGCGCCCTCTTTAAAATTGTCATCTTTCTCATCTGCTCCGTAACTATCATTTTTCTCACATGCCTCACAAAATTTTATCTGTTGAACTGTTTGTGTCGCCGCTAATTCTTCCCTTAAATTTTTATTGTCACAGAATAGGATACCCAAATTTTGTTGTATTTCGATGATTTGTGTTTGCAATTCTGTATTTTTGGATAATATTTTTTGCAACACTAACTCCTGACTGTGTTGTTTTTCTGTTCGTATCGCATCTAACTCTGCCCTTAACCTTGTATTCTCGCTACATTGAATGTTAATATCTTGCTCCATCGTAAACAACCGCCCGTGTAATTCTGTATTTTCAGATAATAATTCTTGCAATTTTATAAATGCCAATTAACTCTCCAATCGCAGAATTGTGGATTTCAATTTCTCTATCTCTGACAATTCCTCACTAAGCGTCACATTACGTATTCTTATTTCATTTCACTATCCTCTAAATTTTTCTGCCTCAAACTCTTAATATTTCCCGCTTTTTCATCACTTGCTACACTATTAATTTGTAAGTCATATTTTTGAACGTCTCTCTCATAATTTGTATGTTTTTCTCCCGTAATTTCCATCGCCTTTGTGACTGCATCTCTAAAATTTTCTATGTTTAATCGGCCTATCTCTAGTCTTATGTCGTCGCTCACTGCGTGTAGAAGTTTTGTTAACATTATTTTTTCCGTTTCGTTTTGTCCCTTATACTGGCGACCAAAATAATCAAGAGTAACTTCTTCAATTTCGCGTGCTAAATTAGAAATAGTTTGTTTAGGCTTTTGCTTTATATTTTCAAACTTTTGTTGTTTTGCATACAACGCGTCTATATTTTCCAAATTGAATCCTGTCATGTTTTCATCTTTTACCTTTTCACTAATTGCCACGCTATTAATCATTGCATCATATTTTTGCTCATCAATGTGTATTGTTCCCTCAATTTCCTTTGCCATGTTGATCGCCTATTGGAATGCTAGCGGCTGAAATGTCATTAATTCCTTTCTTATATCCTGCCGTATTGATTTTACAAATTTATCTAAGAGTGCTCGGTCTAATTCCAGAGATTCATCCGTCTTTAAATAGTCAATTACGACACCCTTAATGTACTTTCCCACGTGAATTATTTTTTGACCTGGTTTTTACACGATTTTCTTAAATGCAGCATGATTTAATAATTCTTTCACGGTTCGCGCCATTCTCTAAACGTAAATTATTTCTAACTTCAATATTATATTCTCATCTATCCTTTCTACACCTCAAATATCCTATCCGCTCGTTCTCTACACTGTTTTATTCCCTCTTAACAATGCACCTTTGAAATTTTTCCCTTACATATCTAAACTTCTATCATACTATGGCTATACCTTTAATATTTCCCTTTTGTTACTAACTTAACACCCTTCAACATATAAGCAATACGTCGTAATTGCTATTTCTCAATTTAACACAATAATCTTACACAATCATCATCAATCTCCTATCTAACATTTCCTTATCTTAAATTACTATTCCACTCAGCGTAACTATACCTAAATTCCATATTCATAGCCATATTTCCTATTCATAACCACCCTGTCATTCTGCTGTCTTAGCATCTCAATCTCATTATTCAAATCTTCCTCTCTTAATCCAAAATTATTTCTCATTCTCGCCATTGTCCTTTTTTTTATACTAACTTAAAATTAAATAACCTACTTTATTTACTTTTCTCAACGTACTGTTGCAATTTTATCCTAACTTGCGTACTTTCACTACCTATCACACCATTATAATACCTAATACCTCACTATATCATTCAATATGCAATACATTCAACACTTATTACTCATTACACTTATTATTCATTGCATTATATCACTCAATACTTAATACTTATTCATCATTCAATACATATTCACTACACTTATTATTCATTACATTATATTATTCAATATTCAATACTTATTCATAATTCACAACTTATTCAATACTCTTATTATTCATTACACAATATTATTCACTATGCATTCTTAATTACTCAACATTTAATTACTTTATCTTTAAGCAACGCTGTTCAACACTAACTATTCAATTAATTATCATTATTAAACACCCTTTTTCTTTTACCATCAATCCTCCTAACTCAATATTCCGATAAACCAATCTATTATTCGAATCAGAGTATTAAATTTATCGTCATGGCATTACATGTATCACTGCTAATTAGTTTTTCTCATAGCCGCAATAATCATATTTGTTTCGTCAAATCGGCACCATTATGTTGTAGAGTTAATTGGGTGGACGTGATTTAGTATAGTAGTAGTAGGCAATGATACCATTATTCTGAATTATAAACAATACATTGATTTATTAACATAACACCTATATGATTACACATTCAATTATATTATTGATAATTTTCAACCTAAAGAAACACTCATTATATCAAGGGATTATTTAATTATACTATTTCACTTATTTAAATTGATTTCATTCTCAGTACGCAATATCTATTATTTCTTAACTTTAGCCTATATTATAGGATTCGGGGATTTATTGACTTTTGGCAATAGGTAATGAAAGGTTACCTCCATTTTTTGCAGACTGCAGAGGGAAACATTCGCCGTCGTATTCACTTGCATCAATTGTGGTATCTTTCATGGGGATTCACTTTTCACTGGAGACCGCAGTCATCAGAATCGCTATATGGCGCGGGAAGAGGCGGACTTTAACGGCAGGATCGGTTCTCAATTTTGGGCTTGTAGGGGTCAGGCAATCTATCTTAGCTCCGACGCTCCTCTATGCTCCTCTCATCGCTAACTTGCAGGGGTCAGGCAATCTCTCTCGGCTTCACTATTCATGTATTCTCCTCTCATCGTTGGCTTGCAGGCTTATAGAGATGCGCTAAGTCTGGGCGCAATCTCCCATATACTCTTTTTAAACTTCTCGCTTACGAGGCTACTACTCTATATCCGTGTGCTGAGTCTGAGCGCCAAAATCAATCATATCCTTTTTTTTAATATTCTCACTCTCTCTATTTTTTATCTTCTCAACTTTTTCCGGCTTTTTCATTTTCATTCGTCACTCATGTTCAACCTTTTCTCTCACTTCCTCTTCGATTCGCTAATTTTTACCACCTAAATATTTTCTCTAAACCATTCAGAGCGAAGGGCGTTTCATATTCAAACAATTCCGCCTTCGACTCTCTCCTGCCTTTCTAGGGATCATGTTTTCACAGAACATCCCCTATGTGTGGGATCATCTCCTCTTTGCCAACAATTCTCTTTTCATCTCAATGTCCCCTCCATGTGGCCCCCTCGCTGTTTCGTCTCTTAACTGTTGCTTTTCAATTCCTTATCCTTCATCCGGTTATTTGTAAGGCAGGCGTCATTTCACTTTTACATTTTACCCCCTTTTTTCATTTAATTGGCTTGTCTGCACTTTTCGAACTTCTAACATACCGTATCCCCACGACATTCTTCTTGCATCGTCTGGCGTAATTTCACTGTTTCATTTTTCGTCCCGTTTGTTCGCCTTAATTGGTTTGTCTGCACCTTTTCTATTTTTTTTATATGTCGTAATCCACGACAATATATATATTTATGTTTTTTGACATTAATTGCATACATTGACCGTTGTATTTAATTTGAATGTACTCCGTAGCGAAGTGCGGGTTTTCAGCTAGTCTATATACACTCATGGACAAAAAAATTAACGCACCAAGAAATAATTACGGGATCGTAACGAAACTTGCAATGAAGGTACATGTCGGGGAGATATGCAAATGATTAGAAATGCAGCGTGATTGCGCATTACATATAGACGGTAGAGGGCGTTGAACATCGTACTCTGTGGAGTATAAAACAGGTAACCAAAGCTTGTTTGAGTGTGCTGAATCATTTACAAAGGAAGAGCTGAGATAGACATGCCATTACGCCGTGTTCGAAGACAATATAAGCAGTTGTCGCAGTTTGAGAGGGGGAGAATCGTCGGGATGATGGAAGCTGGGTGGTCAGCTATGCGAGTAGCTCGTCAATTAGGCCGCTCTTATTGCGTTGTGAGGAGGTGTTGGGACCAGTGGACCCGAGAGATGTCATGTACACAAAGACCAGGCTCAGGACGCCCTCGACAGACCAGTCGTCGAGAAGACCGCCACATCGTAAGAAATGCGCGCGTACAGCCAACTGCTTCATCGACCGCCATCCAGGCAAAGGTAGCACCTTCACCAGGGGCCTCTGTGTCTTCTCGAACCATACGAAGGCGCCTGGCTGAAGGACAGTTCGTATCGCGGTGGCCATTACGTGTGCTGCCCTTGACGCCCACCCATCGACGCCTCCGTTTGGAGTTTTGCCGCGCACGAGGAAACTGGACTGCACTGGAATGGAACCAGGTCGTCTTTCGCGACGAATCCAGATTCAATCTCGGCAGTGATGACAATCGTGTTCGTGTGTGGAGAGCCCGTGGTGAACGCTTCAATCCTGCCTTTGCTGTACAGCGACACATCGCTCCCACAGCTGGTGTGATGGTATGGGGTGCCATTGCCTACAATACACGGTCACCCCTAGTATTGTTCAGTGGCACCATGACAGTCCAGCGGTATGTTCATGAAATCCTGCAACCACATGTGTTGGCACTCATGCAACGGCTCCCAGGAGTCAATTTTCAACAAGACAATGCTCGGCCTCATACGGCAAGGGTGTCACAAGACTGTCTCCGCACTGTTACTACCCTTCCTTGGCCTGCCCGATCCCCAGATTTGTCTCCAATCGAGCATATCTGGGATCATTTGGGACGACGAGTTGGGCATCCCACGAGTTTGAACGAACTAGAGGCAAGGTTACAGCAAATATGGAACAAAATGTCTCAAGACATCATACAGAACTTGTATGACTCAATGCCCGATCGTATCGCATCGTGCATTCGCGCTAGAGGGGGTCCAACGGAGTATTAACTCCTCCGTTCTTTTGCCTTTTTCTCTGAAATAAATTATCCTTTTTCTTTGATTTTCTTATCATTTACTTATATCAAAGTAGTCATTACGTATGTAAAATTTCGTTTCATTTTCACGACTCCTTCTTGGTGCGCTAATTTTTTTGTCCATGAGTGTACATTACATCAATTGTATACATTGATCGTCGTATTTATCATATAATATATATATATATATATATACATATATATTTGGCATGAATTGCATACATTGACCGTTGAATTTAATTTGAATGTACTCCGTAACGAAGTACGGGTTTTTAGCTAGTCTATCTAGTATATATATAAAACAGTTCCGTAACTGACTCATTCATTCACTGACTGACTGACTGACTGACATACAACGCACAGACCAAACCGCTGGACCTAAAGGGCTGAAATTTTACATGGCGATTCTTCTTATAGTGTAGGGGTGCACTAAGAAAGATTTTTCAAAAATTCTTCTTAATTTTTTAGGTGTTTTTTAAACTTTTTTTTACGTTTGCATTTAAAAGAATACTTTGACGGTTATAAAATTTATGTCACGAGAAAGATCATAAAAAGTCGTTTAAAATGAAATCTATTTCGAATTTTTACCTCCATTTCCTGATTTTTGGTGAATTTTTAAATATTAATTTTTAGAATTTAATTTATTAAATGCTGATCACGTGATTTCTTTTTCTGGTACTTTCAATAAATTTATCGTCACGTGCGTAACAACTAAATAGACAAAAAAAATTTGTTTTTCTCTTTCTAATGCAGCAGACGGTTGGATATTTTTAAAAAAAAGTGCATATCCCTTACGATTTTTTTATAAATATATATATATAGATAGATATATATTTTACATCAATTGTATACATTGATCATCGCATTTATTATAAATATATATATTTATTTTTTGGCATAAATTGCATACGTTGACCGTTGTATTTAATTTGAATGTACTCCGTAGCGAAGCGCGGGTTTTCAGCTAGTCTATATATATATAGCCGTTCCGTAACTGACTCACTCACTGACTGACTGACTGACATACAACGCACAGACCAAACCGCTGGACCTAAAGGGCTGAAATTTTGCATGGCGACTCTCCTTATAGTGTAGGGGTGCACTAAGAGAGATTTTTGAAAAATTGCTCTTAGACTTTTTTAAATTAAATTTTTAATCTGTTTTAGTAAATTTTTTTAAGTTTGCATTTAAAATAATACTATGAGGGTTATAAAACTTATATAAGAATAAAGATCATTAAAATTCCTTTAAAATGAAATCTTTTTCTATTCTTTAACTCTGTTTTCTGATTTTTGGTGAATTTTTAAAGATTAATTTTTAGAATTTAATTTATTAAATGCTGATCATGTGATTTCTTTTTCTTGTATTTTAAATAAATTTATCGTCACGTGCATGACAACTAAATAGAGAAACAAATATTTTTTATCTTGCTAATGCGGCATTGTCTATAAAAATATCCCTTACGATTTTTTTATAAATATATATATATATTTTTTACATCAATTGTATATATTGATCGTCGTATTAGTTATAACTATATATAATTTTTTTTTGGCATTAATTGCATACATTGACCGTTGTATTTAATTTGAATGTACTCCGTAGCGAAGTGCGGGTTTTCAGCTAGTTAGTAGATAAATGATTAAAGTAATATCAAATACCAATCCCTCATACATTTATGTTACTGGTATTACACGAAAAATTAATTATATCTAAAACAGAACGATACTTTTTCTTATTTTACTCACTTTAATTTTTTATTTTCTATTTTTATTCACTTTTACTGCAGTATATCAGGTAAATATATAACCCAGTTTAAAATATTTAATTTTTATGTTTTAGAAGTAATTTAAAATATATTTTGACATAAAACTCATAATTAATCTCAATATTCCTTAGGTTCCAAAAGTACGTCTGCTCCCTCTCTCACTGCCTAGTCTTAGTTCCTATCACATATTTTTACTATGTTTAAAGCACGCCAGCCTTCAAATTCCGATACGTAACTGAAAATTTTGGACTCTTTTCTAAGTGCTATCCCCATTATTACAATTTATATTCACAGAGAAGATATCTTGTAATTATCTTGTTATTATATTATATATTTTGTTTAATGTAATTGACCTAAAGTGCTTGGTTGATGATCAATATATTACGTAATGTTTCACCTGTCACATTCCAGACACTTTCAGGGAAAGTAAGAGAGTCGAATCCTGCCATTTAATAAAGATAATAGAATAATAATATTATAAAAGTTTTGTTCAGCGACCTCTTTAAATATTAGATTTTGTATGTATGTTTATTTATGCATATATGGATATGCACAATTTAATTTAAATATTATAGAAGCCCCATATGAGTCTGGATTATGATATATTATTTCAAACTCTATATTTTAACATTTTGATAAGCATGTTTCAAAAGCATTTTCAAGATACTTAATTAAAATATGCAGGTAAAATCTTAAATCTAAAAATTTAAAACATTTGACTTCATTTTTTCGTGTAATCACGTAAATCAAATTAAACTTTATTAGTTAACGTTTTCAATCTCTATCATTACGTTCTTTTATAAGTTGCGGACATTTTTTAAAGAAATTCATGCTTAAAAAATTTATTTCCTTTTAAAAGAATTTGACGCTTTTAATTGATTGCCTCTCCAGAAATTAGCGCAATAAAAATTGCTGAAAAGAAAAAAATTATTCATGAATCATTAAAAATTATAAGATCCCTTTTTTTTAAAACAACCTTCAAAGAGGGAGGTCTAAACGAGAGTAATTTTATTTGAATGGAGACATTTGCCAAATATGTTTTATTTGGTTTTGTTTTTGTTTACCATTTACTGTACTATCCGTATCTTATCACACAAGATAGTGAAAGTAAATCAGTGATAACATTGAAATACTTTGTTCGTATCCAAACACCAGGTGATTAGTGCGTAGCAATTTTTTTTATCATTATTATTGCAGTGCCATAACAAGATAACGGAATGGTGATTCTTTAATGTACGCGAGAGCATCTCCATACCGAACCTTGTATTCTCACCAATTTTAGCTGAACATCAATACAAAACTATTTACTACAACAATACAAAACTATCAATACAAAACTATTTTAAACTACCTACGTTGAAAATGCCATTTTTTGACTATTTTGATCAATTTAATTTTTGCAAGAATCTTGTAATTCAATCTTTTCTCTTTTCAAAACAGTTTTCATTTTCATTCTACGTCAATTAGAAGCAGAGTTATAGCTATTTTAAAAAACATCGTCTAATACAAAATTTAAGTGACAAACAACTTTAAATGCGTCCTTTTTTTGACCATTTTGGTCAATTTTATTTTTTGCAAGAATCTTGTAATTCAATCTTTTCTCTTTTCAAAACCGCTTAGATTTTTATTCTACAACAATTAGAAGCAGAGTTATAGCTATTTTAAAAAACATCGTCTAATACAAAATTGAAGTGACAAACAACTTTAAAGGCGTTTTTCTCAGAATTCTGTTTTTTAGCACAAATCTCTACCGTTATCATGATATTTCAGATAATAATGCATATAATTTGATAAAATTTTCAGGAAATGTTTTAGATGCTATTGTTAATGAAATGAAGTACAATAATTGATGTATAATAAATAGTTTTTTGTTTGGGGCTGTTTAAATAAGGAAAGGAATGACGAATTGGGGAGAATTTTCATATTGGAACATAAAATTGTCTGTATTATTTTTGCATTTTAAAATTTCTCTTAGATTATAGGTCATTTTGAAGATAACTGTTATATGTATCATGTGTAAGAAGGAAATTAAAATAGTAGCATTAGAATTTTGTTCAGAGTGATAAGCGTTTTAGCTAAATTTCATTAAAAATTGCTTCAAGTTGACCAATTTATAAAAAAGTATGGTAGTTACAGGAAAGTTTTTTTTTAATTTTTTATTTTTAAACGCTGTTTTACCATAAGAGACCAAAAAATCCTTAAAAAAACAATTTTTTTAAAAAATTGGCTCCGAACGTAGGCAGTCACCATAATTTAAGGAATGTTTTATACAATAAATAAAAATACAATAAATATAGCGATATAACAATAAATATAGCGATAAAATCATTTCAATATTTTCATCTTATATATATATAAAACAGTTCCGTAACTGACTGACTCACTGACTGACATACAACGCACAGACCAAACCGCTGGACCTAAGGGGTTGAAATTTTGCATGGCGATTCTTCTTATAGTGTAAGGGTGTACTAAGAAAGATTTTTGAAAAATTCTTCTTACATTTTTTTAAAATTCAATTTGTAAGCTGTTTTTGTAACTTTTGATAAGTTTGCATTTAAAATAATAATTTAAGGGTTATAAAATTTATATCACGAGAAAGATCATAAAAATTTCTTTAAAATGAAATCTTTTTGGAATCTTTACTTCCATTTTCTGATTTTTGGTGATTTTTTAAAGATTAAATTTTAGAATTTAATTTATTAAATGCCGATCACGTGATTTCTTTTTCTGGTACTTTAAATAAATTTATCGTCACGTGCATAACAACTAAATAGAAAAAAAATACGTTTTGTTTCTTGCTAATGCGGCAGACGATTGGACATTATCCAAAAAAATATTAAAATACAGTAAAAGAACGTACAGAAGACCGTTGACAGAAGATCGTTGTATTCCTCAAACTGTACTATTATTTAGTATGTCCTATCAATTTAAGTTGAATGTTTTCTTCTACATTATTTTGTGTATAAAAATATCCCTTACGATTTTTTTATAAATATATATATTTTTTACATCAATTGTATACATTTATCGTCGTATTTATTATATATATATATATATATATATATATATATATATATATATATATATATATATATATATATATATATATATATATACATATATATGTATATATATATATATATATTTGGCATTAATTGCATACAGTGACCGTTGTATTTAATTTGAATGTACTCCGTATCGAAGTGCGGGTTTTCAGCTAGTTATGTATAAATCTTGAATATTTGCGTCAGACTAGTTTTTTGAAACTTTCTGTTGTTTTCCTTGACTTCAGATGGATTGCTATCGATATTTATGGCCATTTAATGTCCAAACGAAAAAACCTTTAACGAGGAATATCTAAATGAGAGTAATTTCATACAATTGGAGACATTTTCCGTATTTTGTTTTCCATTTACTGTGCTGTTCCTATCTTATCACACAAGATAATGCATATAAATTAGTGATAACATTTAAATACTGCGTTCGTATCCAAGTCCGAATTGATTAGTACGTGACAAATGGTTTTTTCGACTGCAGTGCGATACCAAGATAATGGAATGGTGATGCTTTAATGAACGCGAGGGCATCTTTATACTGAACCTTGTATTCTCTCGCATTTTAGATTAACTGTAGTACACAACTATTTGATTAACTTTATTTCGAAATTTTTATTTAAGCAAATCTTTAAAATCTTTGTAAATCTTTACTATTTGCTTATGACTAGTTATTTTAAAATTTCTGTAGTTTCCTTTGACTTTATATGGATTGCTATCGATATTTACGCTCATTTCAACTCACATTGATAAGAAATTTGTCTATATTCATTGGCAATGCATAGTGTTATACAAAATAAAAAAGGAATTTAATATAAACAAATCACTGTATCTGATGTACAAATTTAATCATGTAATTTTTATCTTATACTCACAGTATAGCACATATAGCAGTATGAAACTGCATACATTTTCTGTAATTCACTTGATAAGAATAGATTGCATAAACGTGTGGACATGTAAAAAAAATGTTCTACCGACGTATCATTTTTCTTGAAATCTATTAATAACGGAAACAGTGATGGTTATGCACAAGAAAAAAGTAACTCTCTCCAGAAATGATCATCAAAAACTTAAATGTTCATAACCTGCTATGACCTTCTTGCTATAAAGAATTTCGCCGATAAACTTATTAAGCTGTTATATCATAGAATTCGAAACTAAAAATAGTACCTCCATAACACAATAATTTCATAAGTTGAGAATAATATACAATTTTGTGACTTCAAAAATGGTGGACATAAATGGAATAGCAAAAGTTGTTGTTTACAAACGCCACAGACATTAGCTCTCAAGCCAGCGATTCTACGAGCAATGAAAACGTCTCTCAAGTCTACGAGCTCTCCAGAATTTTTTGATGATATTTCTAAAACTACCAAGTACATGGCATGAGTCCAAATGTTCATATGTCATAGGCAAGACTCATAAAGAGTACAGTCTGGGGAATACGCTATTCCATTGCAGAAGAGGGGTGATAGCAAACAATCATGCCCAGTCGTTTGCCGAAAGCTTGCTACAGCAGCTTTTCTTAAGGCATCAGGAAAGATGGAGGTGTTCTCCCTAAAAATTACCCATCATTTATCGTTGTATGATTGTAAAGACTATTTTTAAAAGTTGCTCCTAAAAATCAGATTGGTATGTAACTTTGAAGCATGAAATGTAACTACTCTCAAAGGTCTCAGAAGAACTGGAGCACGCTTTTTAGCGAGACGGTCTGCATGCTCGTTATCCTGAATGTCAGAATGGGCAGGCACTAGGGTTTTCGATTTTGAGCAATTTTTTAAAACCCGGATTTCGGGTTTGACCGGGTTTTTTTTATTTAAAATCCGGGTTTTCCCGGGTTTACTTAGTTGGTTCCAGGGGGTCAATAGCAAAGAACTAAAATAATAAATAGTTTATTAGAGGCATTTAATTTATTTCAGAATTTCAAATATAAAAAATAGCAGTAAATAAATTTAATGTTAATTAACATATACATATATGTATAACATAAATAAAAGTGGTACAAATACCTCATTTTTTATAAAACTTCCTTAAAACCATCATTGCACTCAACGTATCATCATTGAGTCGGATTCTGAGTTTATTAGCAAAGAGACCCATTACAGAAAATGCTCGTTCTGCTTCCACCGAAGTTGGTCGAATTGTTGTTAAAGACCTGTAAAGTTTATCTAGCATTTCAGGTCGGCTTTTTGTTGCCCGAAACAACCCAATTTCTTTTCTTATGATATATGAACCAGATTTTCATTTTTTATGATTTTCCTTATGATAATTTTTCTACAGAAACATACTAAGCTCATCAGATAGGGACATCTGTTTAGTACAAGCACCATTACTCGTAGTATCACTTTCAATTCCATCTTTAACTCTCACCTCAACTGGTACTTCTGGTTCAGACTCTGGGCCATTATCATTTACGTTGAATAGTCGTTTTATTGAGGTTGTTGCCAGATCAAATATTTTGTTTTTAAAAAATTTACTACCAAACTCATCGTATGATTCTTTGACGAAATCGGGATTTTTCAAAAATTTAATGAGATTACCCAGATCTGGGTTTTGACGCTCTTTGAATCGAATTTCAAATTTTTGAAGAAGAACATTCTCGATAAGAGTGTTTAGATTTCTTAGCTTATTCACTGTAAATGCTAATACTTTTTCAGAGAGAGTAAGATCGGCATCTTCTTTACTTAAATATTGCACTGCGACTTCAAGGGGAGTAAGCGCATCACACAATTATTTAATCTTGTCTAACTCCTGATTATTAAAATCAAATTGATAATCTAGTTGAAGCATTGCAATTTTAACTTCTTTCCTCATCTCATAAAAACGTTGCAGCATTTTAAAAAGAGAATTCCCTCGGGTTTTACAGTCCAGTAAAAGATTCTTCTCTTTACCAAAGGTTTCCACAGTTTGTGGTTGCAGATTTGTATCATTACGAACAGGGGACGTTCGGAACATTTTGACCAATTTCCTGACTTTTTCAACAATCTTCTGAAGCTCAGGAATAAATATTGTTTGGTTGTCCTTGTACTCGGTGGGTAATTCAACAGAATCCTCATTTTCATCTTCCTAGTCAGAGTCACATTCTTCAGTTTGCTCATTTTCTTGGTCAGTCTGTTCTTTTGATCTAATTTCTGAACTTTTATACAGAACATCACAAACAACCAAATGAATAGCATATGCCATGCAAACAATATGAAATGGGCTGGTATGAATGGGCCATACTTCAACATTATGCTTGCAACATCAGTGATTGAAGGTACCATATCATTATCCAATGAAATATCATACTCACTGAGCCTTTCTTTTACAATCTGAATTACTCTTTTTGCATTTACGCTTCCCATAACTCTAATTAGACCAAGAGATTGGAAGCCGGTGGAATAGTGTATATTCAGGTTGATAAATCTACGGTTTCGTATTGATGTGGTTTCATCGAAACTAATTGCAAACCGACCATTGTCCTCTTTGATTTCTCTGATTTTTTTTATGATTTTGCTCTGCACAGTTTGAAAATGTTTCATAAATAAAATCTTTGTTTGGCTAGGACTACTAGGAAGGAGCACACTAGATGCTTTAAAAGCTCGTCTTATCAATGCACTATTGGAAAGCTGATGAAATGTCATACCATCTACAGCAACTAATTTTGCTATAACCTCTTCATCAGACTGTACATGTTTTGTGAAACAGTCATCAATTTTTCAAGATTTCAATTTGGGCTCGTCGTCATCACCAAATTTAGAACATGTTAATACTTCAATATGATGTTTTTTCTTCATGTAGCTTATCAAACTTTTTATACTTGAACCCGAAGCCTTTAGGATTGATGAACAAATATTTCATTTTGCTGTTTCTTGTGGTTTGTTAAATAGAAAATGTTTCCATACTCCAGATTTGCGCTTCGAGCTTACGTCCTCAAATACATTCATTTTAGGGGTTTTAAACTGTAATAAAATCGAAAAATTAAAATTTGTAATTAACACAGCTAAGTTACACAGCATCAGAAAAGTGCGCAAACATGCACTTAATTATACGGTGGCGTATACCCACATTAAAAAGTCTTTCAAAACAAATAAATACATACCTAATAAAAGAATAATAACTGCAAAAATGATATTTGAAGCCGATCGAAATCCAACGTGTATTTCCAAGAAACAAAAGGTCGAAGAAATTTCAAATCAGAGCAATTCCAAATGATCGAAGAGTCCAGTTAAAATCGAGAGGGGAAAAAACCCTAGCGGGCACCCATTCAAAAGAGGGAATAGCTGAAACTTGACAAGTTAATATAATAAGATTTCACTTGCTGCCACTTTCCTTTTAAAAAATGCTTTCTCCACATAACATTTTTTAAGCCTTTCATGGCAAATAGTTTACACACTGTGAAATGTCTTTATTTAAAAATGGTGGCGTATATATCATAGTCATTTAAAGTACTCCAATCTTCTGTAACAAAACATAAAATGCTCGAACAAGCATAAAAGCAGTTACCTCATCAGGATTAATTAAAATTTAGGATTGATTTATCATTATACCTGCACAAATTGACCCCTTAATTAGCAAAACCCTCGCAGCAGTTCTCTACCAGAACAAAAACAAACAAACAAACAAAAAAGATAAGCCCGTCAGAGAAATGATATGTCTAACAAACAGGCCAAAAATCAGTAAGGGGTGGAAAAGCTGACCAGATTTGGACAAAAAATTACCCTAAACCTAAGACTATTTCAAACCTATGTTTTAAATTGCTAAAAGGGGAAGAAAGAGGGTTTCTAGAGTTTTTATTTATTTGTTTTGAAAAGAGCGTTGAATTAGTCGATATTTCTTCAGATAAAACTAACATTACCAGCTGTGTGGTGGTTAGATTAGAGCAGCGGTTCTCAACCTGGGGGGGGGGCGTAGAAGAATTTCAAAGGAGGCGTGAGTTTAAAAAAAAATAAAATAAAAATAAAACTAACTGTAATTTACTGTACTCAATTTTGCGGTCACAATTTTGATATATTTTCTGCTCTTCATACTTTTTTAGCAGATAATGACCTTCTTTGGGAGAAAGTTATTGGAATATGTACTGATGGAGCTCAAGCCATGACAGGACACCGATCAGGGTTTATAGAATTGGCTAAGAAACAGAACCCTAAAATAAACGGTTTCCACTGTATTATTCACACACAAGCTTTAGCTTGTAAGACTCTACTTGAATCACTCAACTTTGCTTTAAACATAGCAATCAAAATAGTAAACCATGTCAAATCCAGTGCTTTGAACACTAGACTCTCTGAGGCGTTATGTCAAGAATTGAACAGTGACCAAGAAATTCTTTTTCATACAGAAGTTAGATGGCTGTCAAAAGGTAATATGCTTGCTAGATTATTTAACTTAAAATCGGAATTTGAAATTTTTTTGAAGACTTCAATGAAAGCATATCTGTATAGCATGTTTTCAGATGAAAAATTTATCTTTCACTTGGTATATTTATCAGATTTTTTCGAAGCATTCAACTTTCTGAACATGAAGCTACAATGCCAGAAAAACATTCTGAAGACTTATGATGCAGTTAAGGGTTTCACAGAAAAGATAGATCTTTGACAACGCTGTCTTCGGAGTTCAGAGCCAAACTTTTCGTCCTTTCCAAGATTGAAAGACCCCCCTCGATGATAAAAAAATCTCCCATTGCAACAGATAAATGAATTGAAGGAACTTATATCAGGGAATTTGGTTGCATTGAAAAATGAAATTGCAAGCTATTTTCCAGATATTAGTTCAGAGAACTGGAAGTTTAAGTTGACAAGAGATCCTTTTAAAAATCCACGTGGATGTACTTCCTGATCATATTCAGAAACAGGCAATCGACTTAAAATGTGATTCTCAAGCAAACGCGGAATTCGAAAACATGGATGCTGAAAATTTTTGGTTATGCTATTTTCCTGTTCACTCAGAAATTGCTTTGGAAGCTTTGAGGATTTTAGTGCAGTTTTTCATCTACATATCTCTGTGAATGTGGATTTTCAGCATTAGCATACATAAAGTCAAAATATCGAGCAAAGCTGGAAGTTGAAAGTGACCTGAGGTGTGCTTTGTCACAGTTGCAGCCTAATATTCAAAAACTTGTCAAGGACAAACAGTGTCAGCCCTCTCATTAATGTTGTGAAAGTGACTGGTATTACATGCCAATCTCACCTAGATCCTTGATTACCTCAAATATATATTTGATCTGTATTTAATTCTTTGATGTCATATGTTATAATAATAATATGTTCCAAATTAAGATGTGTAATAATATTAAATTTTGTTTATGAAATTATCTACTATTCTATATTTTCATTTAATAACCAGCTTCAGTTTCAAATTCCGATTCTACTACTTGTATTGACCACATATGATGGTGGTGGTGGTGGGGGAAGCGTGACCTCAAATCAGTGTTCAAAGGGGGACACAGAGACTGAAAGGTTGAGAACCCCTGGATTAGACGATTAAAGAAGCACGAGTGATATCATGAAATTGTAAAACGAGACGTACATTCTAACAAAGAAAGCGGGATCAGAGAAAATTTTCCATAAAGTTTACAGCTAATATGCGATGTTTAACCACATTAGGCTTTGAAACCCAATTTCCTCAGTGAGAAAATAAAAGTAATATATTAATAAAGTTACATTAATGTTCTACGGCTAAAATGTTCAAAATTTCATAGAAGAACCTGTCAAGTAATCTCATGAAAAAGAAATTTTAGTTAAAACTGTTGTCGTTTAAAATAAGAATTGTATGGCTGGCTGGCTGCAAAATTACATCTCTAGTTAATACTTCCTTTTAGTCGTGTTGGCCCAATATTTTGAGTAGTAGGCTTTTGTTAAAATGTACATGGCTTTAAAAATTTATTTTATTTGATGGGTAAAATATTGTACAACTGAATATAATGCACGTATACTTCAATATCGCTGCCCAAGATAATAAATTCATTTAATATCTATATTTATTGGGAGTGCTTAAATATCGTTTCATTGAATAAATCATGAAACCCATAATTTGAGAATTATGACATATGTATAGTAATATTTAACTCGCGAATATTGCATATTTTGCGTAAATAAATATTTGTGTCGAATTTGGGTTTCCCATTTAAATCATGCATCTACACATTTCAATTACCATATACTTGCAACATTTAATGACAAAGTTTAATCATTAAAATAATAATATTGGTATTAGTATTTCAATTCTAGAGTTTTGACAGAACAAAAAGTTACTTTAAATTACGAAGAAAAAAAATGGAATCACAAATTTTTGGGAAAATGGTCAGTATTGATTTATTATGCAGTTTGTATCTAAAAAGCTACCAGGTTAGTACAAAAACTTTTTCACGACTGTATTGTTATATTTAAAAACATTGCATAAATACCACACCACTTTCTACTTATGTTATATATGCAAATAAAACATTACGTGGAATAATAAGTACTCAGAAATACGCATAATAAATACGCAGAATAATAAATGGAGAACTCTGTGAACTTTTACGTAACTACATACATAAATATAAATATGACTTAATGTAAATAATAAAAGTGCTAGGTATTTGATTGAAATTCTTCTAAAATACTATAATTCACATAGCTATCATGTCATATACAATATTTAACTCACTCTAGCGTATTTCTTTTGAAACAAAACAAAAAACACTTATTATTTTTTATTATTTTTTAATTTATCCTTTCTTCATTTATAGTCTTATATTATTGAAATTATTAGATTATAAGTATACTCGCACAGCTAATGGTCACTTAATTAGGTACAAACCTCATAGTTTACTGAACAGCTTTGATTATGGGTCACGAAACCGGAATTCATTTGACTGTAATTCAAAGGTATATAATCCATCAAATTTTACCCTTCGACATGTGTTATACAAGAAAGATGAGCAAAAACTAATGAATTTGGTGACTTCGAATGCGGCATTAGAAGATGTATCAGTAAAGTTGTCATCCACATTTCTTCAAATGTCCATATGTTGAGCTCTTCTAATGCTTCGGTTTCTAGGGTATACACCAAATGATACAATCCCTGAAAACTTAAGCTCAAAAACATTTAGCTAAGATTATATTCAAAAGCCAAAAGGCAACAAATCGTAGAATAAACGGCTACTGTTAGAGCGTACTGCAAAGGAAGCATTCAAAATGGCCTGTACTCTGTTCTTCAAACAATAAAGGCCATAAGAGCCTACGACCATTACGCGTGTCGATCTTTTCACTGCGAAATAAGATGTTATGTGAGGAATGTGTATTTAAACACGTGCACTTGGTTATCACTCATTGAAAAACTATTTTAATATCTGGTGAATAACACTTCCTCCATTCCTGTATCAATGACAGTGTTTAAAATTATGTATAAATGGGAAGAAAATGGGCCATTCTAGTGAGATCCTTAGGGACAGTATAGGGAAATTTTTGGCGCAGTCTGGTAAATGTGCTTATGTGAGACATTAGTTCCCATGTTTGAATGTTTCATCATACTGAAACACTGCTGTAGTCATACTCATACTTTTCACACTAGAGTAGGCGTCTCCTTAAATGGCAATGCACCATATCACAAGGTTCGTCGAGTATCTCAGTTACAGAAAACTTATACACTGCAGGCCATTAAAATTCCTACACCATGAAGTTGGGATGATATAAACGTCAAATTCGCTTGAAAGGAATATGATGCTGGGATATGTAAATGATTAACATTTAAGCGCAATCGAACGACGCAGGAGGGAGAAACTGCATCTCAAACTCTGTATAAAAGGAAAGTTACGTAGCACGTTTCTCATTCTGAAATCGCAGTTGGATGTTGGTTATTTGTGAGAAGAGTGTGTTATGCCTCGTATAAGAAGGAGAAACGGCTACCAGCACGTGTCGGTATTCGATAACGTCAGGATCATGGCCTATCGAGAGCGAGGTTTATCATTCCGTGATATAGCTACCAGCATTGGTCAAAATCCAAAGACTGTTATGCTAATATGGAATCGATGGGTTCAGGCGGGTCATACGGAACGCCATGCAGAATATCAACAGCCTCCAGCCACAAACATCCGAGAAGACAGACATGTTGTCGTGTTGGACTTGCAGGATCGTACAGCCACATCACGAACCTTAAGTCAAGAAATGGGCTTGTTTGCAGCAAGACAAGTATCCGCACACAGACAGTGCGACGTCTGGAGCAGCACGGACTGTCTTCACGGCGACAATTATAGCGGATTCCCTTGACACTGCACCATAGAGACTCGCGGCGACAGTGCTGTGCCGAACGACAAAACTGGATATAGGAGTGGCACCCCGTCGTCTTTTCAGACGAGTTCCGGTTCTGCGTGCAGCATCATGATGAACGTATCCTTGTCTGGAGGCACCGATAAGAACGCACGTGGCCTGCTTGCATTCGATATAGTCATACGGGCCGTGCACCTGGTGTGAAAGTATGGTCAGCCATTGAGTACACGACACGAACACCTCTTGTCCGCTTCGTCCGTAATCTGAACAGCCATTGTTGCATTTCTCAGATCTTAAGGCCGGTGGCTGAGCCCTATCTTCGAGGCATCTCAGACGTCATCTTTCAACAAGATAACGCAAGACCGCAAGTTGCCCGTCGTGTCCTGACGTACCACGTAACAGAGGGTGTTCGACTTGTCTGTCAACTTATGTTACTAAAGAACTATTCTTTAGTAAACAACGTAGTTAATAAGACCCTCCCTGGAACAGACGTTATAGCATCAACCCATTTATGATCACCCCATATAAGGACGCTGTTTCAACTATACATACTATCATGCTCTCTTAAAACAGAATACCTCTAATAGAATTCTGAGCTCGCTTCTAGGCAATATATCACCCCTATCTTTCTTTGTACTAGAACACTGTTTTGTGAACCAGGTTGCAAGGCTCTATTTAAGAGATATATCTGTCAAATGGATAGACGTGGTCAGTTTTATGCACTCACAATCAAAGATTTTTTCAACAGCCTGTAGATTGAACATCCATAAACTATCAATATTTAGTTATTTGAAACACCTCTAAAAGGTTCCCCTGACACACTTTTCCTGAGTTTTCTTGCCTTGCAGATAAACTGTTCTATTGATACATCTTTAGACGTTCTACTCTAAAATTTAGGTTAATATATCTACCCTAATAAAGAACTTTCTTCTTCATCGGCATGACAGCCTGGTACAGGCCAAGGCAGTTCCAGTCAATTTTTTTATCCAGCTGGATCAGACACCAAAACTCTCCACCGGTTAATTCCAATGATCTTAAGATCTCTCTCGACACAATCAATCTGGTATCTAGCTCATGGTCTCCCTCTTCTTCTAGTACCTTCCATCTTATAAAAAGTCAGTTTTTATACTGGGTCAGTGTCTTCATATCTATAAACATGACCGAAATCTGATAAGATCAGATTTAACTACCCTTATTATATTTGATTGCCTATATTTAAGGTATTAATCATGGTTATAATGAATTCTCCAATTGTTATTTTCTCGCGCTGCACCATAAATTCTATGCAGAATCTTTCGCTCAACTAAGAGTTTATTCTCATCAGATTTATTTAGAAGCCAGCATTCGCAGTCATAAAAATAATCAGTCTTATTAAAATTATATAGATTAATTTTTGTGTTTATAGAAACGAACTTCGATTTTAGTTGACATCTCAAGCCAAAATAGCACCTATTTACCGTCAATAGTCTGTTACTAATTTCAAGGTAGATATCTTTATTATCAGAGATAATTGTACCTAGATATTTCAATTGCTTGACCCCTTCAAAGGTGTAGTTATTTATCTTAAGCGGGGGATAAAGATCTTTTTTATTTACCACAATAAATTTGATCTTTTCCTCGTTTACAATCAGGCCAATTTCTTTAGCATTAACTTCGAGGGTTGTAAACGATTCTATAACATACTCTTTTGTTCTACCAGTGACATAAGTGTCATCTGCATATGCAAGTAGCTATACGGACCTCTAAAGAATAATGCCCGAAGTATTTATGCCCGCATTTCTTATTAAAAAAAGCACCTAGAAGCCCTAATAAACTTTCTTCCATAATCTGAATAGTGCACACTATGAGCTTTGCAATAATCATCTTAGCCTTATAGTTTTCAAGTAACTGAATGATTTTGCCAATCATCAATATGAGTTTGTTGAGCCAAATTTGTTTCACAGCAAGCCCTTCCAACACTAATAATCGGAAATATAAAAACTAATTTCCAAGATATGTAACTGTTCATCAAAAAATAATTAATTGGTTACCTTATTTCCCTGCTTATATTCCTGAAGTATATGAAAAATTCAAAAAAAGTTTAATATTGTCTAAATGAAGAATTCCTTGAAATAGCGTAGTATGAAATATATTTATAAGTTTTTCTTTTCTTCATGTTCTGTAAAATTCTTTTCTTAGAAACAAAATTAGCTCTGAAATATCTTAAATATTGGGTCTCTGAAGTAATTGTACAATAAGTTCATACACTGTAAGTGCCGTATAAATAACAAATATAATAAAACGATAGAAGCTTTGGCCAAATACTAAACTTTACTTTTTCTCAAAAAATACGCAATACTTCGATAATGTTCCGGCAATTTAAATTGTCTCTCAAACATTCAGAGTACATCATTTATAATGTTTGTATTCTTATCTTCAAAGCATTTTTAGTTTGAAGACCCAGTTGACAAGGGCAGCGAGCCAGTTATCTGAACGTCTCTGGTTCCATGTCCATCGCTGCAAATCCATCGCCATGTACACTAATGGCGGCTGGTGCACATAAAATACGTCGTGGCTGCAAAGTCCTCCAAGTTCTCAAACTTACCTCTGGATGTGCGGGGAAAGTGTTCCGGTCTTGACACTTCACTCGGTTCTAAATTACGGGACCGTCTTGTAGCGGGTAATGCTGGCCACCTATACGGTACCCCTTAAATAAATGGCCAGCAGTCACGGCTAAAAGTGTAATGGATTAAGTTCCAAACTTGCCATAAGTAACAGCAACATTTTTTGTTTACCCTCACGCTGTAAAACCTGCTATCATCCTTGTAGTGTTTAATAGATTCTACATTTGCTCAAGTACTCAAAGATTCTTTTTGAACTGCTATCTTTCAGGAAAGATAGCAGTTCTTTTGGAATAACATTTATTTTTTTTCTTTTGGTTTCTTAGAGGATATTTTTGTTAATGTTTTTGTCCTTTTATATCTCTGTGTATCTCTATGGGATATTCTCTTTAATCTGAATAGATAATGCTAATGCCTTCATGATCATATTCTATTGTAGTCCTTTAACTTATTTTAGTCTTGTGTACAAAAAAGAAAAATTAAACTCCCTCGTGTAATTTTTATGTGAGTATCTATTTCATTGCAAATAATTATATATATATATATATATATATATATATATATATATATATATATATACATAAAGTTCCCGAAATGTATCGATAAATATAGTTGTAGAATACCTTGATCTTATTCGCTGCCCTCACCTCTTTCTTTGGAAAGAGGAAAAAGTCGCAAGGATCTAAGTTGAAAGAGTAAGGTGGATGAGCAACAACGGCCATGTTGTTTTTTGCCAAAATCTACTGTATGATGAAAGCATTATGAGGCTTTGCATTATCATGGGGGAGAACCCAGTCGTTCCAATGCCACATCTGTGGACGTTTCTGTCTCATGTCCTCCCTTAGCGACCGTAGCGCAGAACATCACGGTAAAATTCTGCACTAATCGTCTGACCCGCAGGCACGAACTTCTTGTGGGTAATCCCCTCAGTATCGAAAATACAGATCAGTAAAAACTTGATGTTGCTCTAGACTTAACGGGCTTTCTTTGGCAGAGGTGAAAATGGACTTTTCCATTGTGACGATTGTTGTTTCGCTTCGGGATTATACCCATAAACCCAACTTTTGTCACTTGCGACAACCTTAGAAAGAAAGTCTGGATCACTTCGCAGCTGTTCTTTCAAGTCTGTACAGAGATTCATGCGACATTGTTTCTGTTCATCACTTAAGAGTCATGGCACAAACTTTCATGGCACATGCTGTTTTCCTTCGCCTGTTTATTTCTTGCAATAAAATCTTTTGGCATGTGCCATAGAACAATCTCACAATGTTACAGATGTCTTGAATGGTCTGCCTACGATCATTCACCACAGCTTTCCGCACAGAAACACATGATATGGTGTAATGCTCGTAGATGGTCGTCTGGAGCGTTCGTCATAATCAACTGATGTTTGGCCATTTTTGAAATGTTCGAACCACTCGAAAGTTCGTATTTAGCCTAAAGCGGCATTCCCGAATGATTCCGTTGACATTTTATGTGTTTCAGCAGCAATCTTACCGAGTTTAAAGCAAAACTTGATACAAAATCGGTATTCTTTAAAATAGGCCATTGTAAAATCGCGAACACACGCAGACACAACAATCAAAAATTGTTTACCAACAACGAAGACGTACACTTTCAAAGAAGCCGCTTGGCATTCTGACTCACAAAGAATGTACACAAATCCCTCTAGAGGCATTTGACCGTATCTACGTCCGTTTATGCGCGTGATTCAAATTTCTGGAACTTTTGGGTAGCACCTCGTGTATAGTATGTGTGTGTGTGTGTGTGTGGTGGATCATAGTGTGAATGGACGAGAACACACAAAGTGCCTGCAATGTTGGCACCCTGAAACAAAAATTGACCCAAAAGTTATGAAAATTATCAACAATAGATACTGACGTAAACTGAAAAAACAAACTTCCCTCCTCAGATTTGGATCGATCGTTGAATAATGATCTTTGAGGAAGATTTCAAGATAATTTTCGAAAACACAACTTGGTTTCAGTTGTGAAACAAAGTCAAATCAGGTAGGTATTAAGGTATCAGGGTATTTGTCCTCCTGGGAGGTGTCAAAAGTATCATTTGTCTATTAAAGCAAAAGTTTACCGCCCTAAATTTAGTCTTCAAACTCTTTTCCAGTGCTGCATATAAATTTACCAAATCACACTACTTTGAATGTGCTTTTCTAGTAGTACCAAAGTGATAAAAATATCCCCTGAGTCTCCAGACACGCATCACATAAAACGCATTTAACAAGAGCTGGAATCTAAAATTTGAAATAAATAAAGTATTCTTAGAAGCACAACAACCATAGTTATGCAAAATAAATGGTAGAAAATCGAGTGAGAAACCAAATACAAACTACTTGAATCCACGGCGATAGCCATCATCTTTGGTTTCAAATTCATCGAAATTCAATGAATTATTTTTAAAATATCTCAGAAGTAAATTATTTGATATGTATATTATTGAAGAGCGTGTGTCCGATAACTTTTGTTCCTATCTTGAGAGCAATATGCTAGCTCTATTCAATTATTTCCCGAAATGTGCATAAAATTATGAATTGGGAACCAAATCAAATGTAAGATGCAAAAACGTCGATACTCTTGTTTTATATTATCGTTTAATTGTGGTATATAATCGTTTAATTAGGTTATCATAATGGAATGCGTAAGTGTCTGATTACTTTTGTGGGACATTGTAAAACGAAGTAGTAGATAAAGTTATAATAGTAAGAACTTATAAAGAATGATGATAATGTTTAATACTATAAATTTACTTTCAACCTGAATTTCGTTCTAAACTAATAATTAAATAGGAAATTTTATTTGGAAATTGAAATTATCAAGTTAAAAAGTCGTGTTTAGAATAAAAAGATTCGAAAGTAAAGCAAAAATATAGAATAATATGTATAAACCCTAAAAACCTGTTTTACGTAAATGTATATAATATATTTAATCTTTAAATTTAGCGTGTTATAAAAAAAATGTAAGCTGATATACTTTGGGTTGATCTGAAATATATTTTAGAGTATAAATGTTTGTTTATTTTTCTATCTTTCGCTGACACATTTCAATAAATTCAAAGGGTTGAAAATTTCCATTTTTATTTGTTTGTTTGAAAATATATTTCCTATTTAATTTTGTACAGTTTGATTATTTTTATTTTTGACCAAATGATGCTGCTTCAACAAATTAATAAAGCTTGCATTCAAATAAATGTATTATTGGTTGAATAGGACACCAATTTCAAATAATAAATTAATATATTATTGTGTATTATTGTAATACGATATATAGAACACTTTTAAGAATAAAATGTTGAAAATCGTACAATTACTCATTTTCAGTTTAGTAAGTTGTAGCATTTGATAAATAAATCATGCACTTTTGGAAAGTAAGTCTGTATTTCAAAATTTAATTCAGTGCTTATCGTTAAAAATTCATTGGTGTATATTTTTGGACGACATATTTAATAATGCAATAAATATTTTTTTAATTAATAAGCTAATTTCAAATTGCAAGTCTAGACAATTATAACTTTCAAAACAGAGGATGTATGTAACAGTGATTGTTCTGCAATTCAGATTTAAAATTTATAGATTTATAATTAACTCAAAAGACATGCTCTCGTTACCAATAAAAATGTTATTTCAATAATGCTTATTTTCATTGAAAGTAATCACGGTGCATTCTTTTCAACAACCGAGAAAAAAACCTAAATGTTATCTTACGAATATGTAAGAGATAAGATATAAAGGCAGAAATTTGAAGTTAAATAAGTATTTTCAGAGCAAATTTCAATTTCTCGGAACATTTCTTTTCAAAGGGAAATAATAAGAGTATTTTTATTGTCAAAGCAACATTGAAAATGCTACTTAATTTGTTTTGACATTGCATTTGCTCGTGATTTTAGCGTTTTCTGTGAATTGTAATATGTAAATAAAAAGTGAATTATAAAAGTGGGCCAGAAGAAATGAAAACTAAACATGTCCCTAAAATGATATTTTTCGAATAGGAATGGGAATTATTTTAAAGTTATACTATAGATAAAATACCTGCGAGTTTTAAGTTGCGATTTCATATCAATTATTTCTTAATAACTTTTTCAATGCGTCAGTATATTTTCTTTAATTCTACTTTCCTTTTTAAAGCTCGGAGAAAAATTATTTAAGCTTAAAAATATGTCTAACTTTTACGACTCTATGCGTCTTGTTATATCAAGTTCTAGGTCTTTTAAATTGGAGTTATAAGTAAATATTTCCTATTTTTAAATAAAATCGTACGATCAAATATCTTTTTAATAAATAACTCATAATAACTAAATATTCCTTTCTGCTTTCTAAAATCATTTTTATACCGTAGAAAAGTGTAAATAATCACTTTACTTCTTTAAACGATATGGCCATGCAATAAAAATTGATTTATTGCATGACCATATCGTTAAGCCAAAGCTTATAAACATAGAGTTATTGATTTCAAAATTATTGATTGTTAGGGCTTCAAAAACTAAAAATGTTCTCCTGGAAATTTTATGTATAATTATTTAACACTCTGGACTGATTATTGTCAAATCAAGATTTTAGTTAAGCTGAACATGAAAATCGCAAAATATAGGCTATAGTTACTATAGCTACAATTCTGTGCATCATATGTTTTCGTTATCAAGAATTTTTACAGAGTTACTGTCAAGAAATCCCAAATATATTAACACGTATTGAACTGAATAGATCAGTGGTTCCCAACCTTGGGTACGAGTACCATTACCGGTACGCGGACAAGCAGCTACCGGTACGCAAATTATTTTACAATTTCAAACAAAAATCTATTAAAAATGTGCATTACGAAAAAAAGAAAAGAAATGACTATAATAACTAATGATCCATACCTTTTAATATTTTAGTTTGGAATTTCTTATCCATTATTTGTGTTGTAATACTTTATTGGGATTTACCTAATCTCAAAAGATGCCGTCTACACCTGAATATGTTATCTATGACCACCCCATAAAAATTTGGCACTCGCCTACGAATTATAACTGTGTCTATAACTGTGTTTGCGAATTATAACTGTGTCTGAGTTTTACTAAAACTTGTCTTTTGTGTTTCAAACATCTTTAAATTAATTGCATATTATTAATCAATAGTAATTGTATTATTAATAAATATTAAGAAGCTGTTAAGGTAAGTGTATTAAATTTAGGAGATTTATTTAAAATGATTTTTTATATATCCTAATTTATTTTGTTCTCCATTGCATTTTATTCCACATTTCAAAATATTTGGTCTACCGGTACGTCATCAAATTGTTTAAAACGTACAGGTACGGTACAATAAAAAGGTTGGGAACCACTGGAATAGATCATTAACTCAGTTTGGCCCTCTTGTTAACTTTGCCTAAAGGATTGAAGGACAATAAAGAAGCTGTGTAATATGCACGTCTGTAGTTAAAAATTAAACCTAAAATACAAGGGAAATAAATAAAAATATTTTTATAGAAACTTTGAATGGGTTACGTCAGAAAAAAATTTTATGTCTCGATTAAAAAGGGACATTAAACATTTCCATTTTTTCAAACTAAAGGGTACTTAAAGAAGTTTTATATTTTGAATATCCTCAGTTAAACTCAAAACTGTAAGGCAGAATTTAAATCGCAAAGACATTTTAAGGCACCACATCACATACTGATATTTTTTCTGCGAAAATTAAAAATTATTTGGACGCATATATTTATAGGATAGTCTTAAACCAATGATCGATACAGACTATTACAAGTTTTTCCTTCACTAAATTACAGGCTTAAAGTGTTCAGCGTTTTTTGGAAGATTTGAGATTCTCTCCACTATCAGGATTAAAAATGACGTGCTCTCTCATTATACCGGTAAAGTATTTTCAAACACTCAGTTTTTGCAAAAGTAAGTACTATTTCACATCCGTTGATAACTTAGAAGGTTTTATTTTTGACACTTTTAGGAAATGCAAATTGCTATGAGTGTTTTTTTCTTGTGTAAGACAAAATAACTTTTAAAGCATTTTTTTCATTTTTTAACCAAAAATTAATTTTTGAAATTAGTTCGTAAAAAGCAGTATGAGAAACACATTCTTTTTATTGTTCAATTCTAAAAAAATATGCTCAAAAAACATTTTTTTGACGTTCTTATTTATATTGTTTATTCATAAAAAAGTATCCAGAATCACTAAGATAGAATTTATGAATACTAAATACACTGCTGGCCACCCAAATTGCAACACCAAGAAAGACAAGAGATATCACAACAAAATTCATTTTGTAGATACCATGTTGACCAAGTATCAAATAATTAAATTTATAGACTTCTGTGAAGTGTGGTTCCTGCCAAAATCAGTAGCCAGAGTAGCCGCCATTGCTGGAGATCACCGCTGCCACATTGATTCAAAGAGACTTTGGATGAGTTCTTGGGGTACAGCAGACCAAGCAGCTTCCACACGTTGCCAAAGTTGATCTGCTGTGGCAGCTGGGGATGGAATCTGGGTCAATCGTAGAGCAACCATGGACCACATGTTTTCTATCGGCGAAAGATCCGGAGAGCGAGGCGGCCAGGGAAGCAATTCAATCTGGCGATTGACGAAGAACCGTTCGACAATGCGTGCCACGTGTGGTCACGCATTATCCTGCTGAAATATGGCTGTGGGCAAGCCCTGAAGGTAAGAAAGGACAACTGGCTCCAACAACTCGGAGATGTAGCTGGCTGTTTAAAGTACCGGCAATGCGTACTAGAGGTGAGCGAGAGTGATATCCAATACCGCCCCATACCATAATACCCGGTGCAGGACCAGTGTGGCGGTGCATAACGCAGCTGTTCAGCATCCTCTCTTCACGTTGTCTCCAGACTCGAATGCGACCATCGTGGTGTTGCTGACAGAAGCGTGACTCGTCAGTAAAGACAATTTCATTCCATTCTGCCGTCCACATCCTTCTGTCATCGCACCATTGGCGGCGGAGACGTCTGTGGTTCTGCGTCAAGGGTAGACAAAGCAATGGACGTCTTGCGGACAGACCACTCTGCTGTAAACGGCGTCGAATGGTACGCGCAGACTGTCATAGGGATATGACAATAATGTCACGGCCAGGGGCAGCAAAATAGAAAAGTACGGGACAAAGTAACATAATTGCGAAATGTAAGAAAGAAACAGGGCTAAGAAGGAAATGGCCAACAATAAATCTAAGCTACTAAAGATAAAACTAGAAGATAAAAGTGCTGTAGAATGAATGGCAACGAAGAGAAGAAAATAAGAAAGGAAGACTGAAAATTTATGAGGGCTATAAAACAGAACACGTGTTTCATGATGTCGGAGCATGGGAAAAAGTGCATGGGAAAAAAAAGGAGAATTTTATAAATCCCGCCCTCATTGCGTATTGGTGAAAAGGGGATGCAGAAAAGGCAGCCACGGACGAATTGTGATGACATGTAATAATATGGCCAATGGAATGTAGAAGAGGCGGAGCCGGCATAAATTAGAGAAAAATAATATGAAATAATATGAGGAAGCAAAAAGACAGACAGGACACAGAGAGAGTTAGAAGTTAGAGTCAGAAGTAGTAGCAACCTAGCTAGTAAAATGTACGAAGTGCGCCCGATGATGATGATATAAGCCGTGACCGATGCCAACAGAGCTGTAAGACGAATGCGCCGCATTGCCCAATGCCGTGCGCCTAGAATGACTAAAGGAGCCCTGTAATCTACCATGTGTGTATCCAGTGCCTAGAATGACTAAAGGAGCCCTGTACTCTACCTTGTGTGTATCCAGTGCCTAGAATGACTAAAGGAGCCCTGTACTCTACCGTGTGTGTATCCAGTACCAGTGATGTGTGTATGAAACGAAGTCCGTTATAGCTCCGTGCCCGATGTCCACAACGACGAGCCAATTATCATCTGTAAAGGTACGGTCCCTTTATTTCCTCTTCATATTATACCGTCATTGCTTCTCATAGCGTAGCCTTCATTAACTTAATAATATAGAGCGCGGTAGTGAAGTAATCAGATAATGGAAGTTAGCGAAAAATAAATGATAATTCGTATAATGAATTAATTCGAATAATGATTTTGTAGTGAATGAATTAAATGTATGTGAAGATGAAGTATGACCTGTTTTGTAGAAATGTATTATATCATATCATTTATGTTAATCAATAAATTAATTGGTCATATAAAACCAGAGTTGTTTCCTTCATTTGGGAATCACAATGCAATGAAATGTACAAATTAATTATATTCAGAAAATCATTGACTTATTAAAAGATAAATATTAAAATATAAATAAAATTACTAATTACCCACAACTTTCACCGTCACACAGACACTGGATGATGCGTTACAGACTGCATGTGCTGTGCTATGGTTCGTGATGTGACTGAGCGATCCGTCACTGCCATGCGTACAATTTGCCTGTCATCACGTGAAGTGGTGCGCTGAAGCGGATGCGATCGAACACGCCGGTCCGTCGTACCCTCCTGCATCCAACGATCACATATCCGCATTACAGTTGTTTGGTTTCGTCCAACACGACTACCGATTTCCCTGAAAGATAATCCACAATCTCGGTAGGCCACTATCCTTCCTCTGTCGAACTCTGATACTTGATCAAAAGATGATCGCTGTTTTCGACGAGGCATAATTGATCGTTTTTTTGAAAAAACCACAAGAAAAACACAATTGCCGAACTTGAAATCGTCGAAATCTCCAAGCCTTAAATAGCGCTTTGAAGTGGCGCCACAGGCGCGCGTGATGGGCGTCTGCGCTGAAATTCTAATCATTTGCATATCTCACCTCCGCTAATGCATGTTGTAAATTTCATGTTATTTGCATGTTTCCTTCAGGGTGTTGCATTTACAGTGGCCAGCAGTGTAGATAAATACTAACATTGAAGAATTTTAAAAGATTCTAATCCCCAAAAATATCATTCGACATTCCTTTGCCGATAAAAAGCAAGTTTTTTTCAAATAAAGAATATTATCTCTAACATAAAATATTCTCAATTTGACTCTACTCTTAATGAGGTATACAGGGCGTTTCAAAATGGGATTTACTACTTTGCAGGACTGTAAAGACGCACAAAAGCAGAATACGCGTCATAATATTGTAAAGAACATCAACTTTTTGTCACGTAGTAGACAAGTAACAAATGGGCAATGCTTTTAGGCTTGATACGTCATTTTTAAAGGGATATTTTTGATGTCGCAGAGTGGAAGCTCGCGTTGTGTGAACATGTTAAGTGTTTTATTTTAAAGGAAACGAATTCTTAAACACTAGTTCAGAGGAAATTTTGAGGCACAATATAGCAAAGGAACTCTTAGACGGCTAAGAAAATTTGCATAGTATTTTTATGAGTTCTTTTGACAATGTCTGTATATTTTTATGATTTGAGTGGACTATAGTAGTTTTGAATCAGTTAAATTTAGTGTAAAGAGTGTTTTGTGGGATCTAAAATACCTTTGATAATTTTCATGAGATTTTTAAAAAATTCACTAAAATCAACAAAATATTGCAAATTTAATTTATGCAATATACATATATATATTGTAAAAGAGTACAAGATTTGTAACTAAAAAATAATAGGCAGCAATATATAAATAAATGAACTCTTCTTCGTAAATTTCTCTCAATAAACTAACCTATTTTCTGTATATTGGGCAAAATATTATGACTAAAAGGAAATTGCTATGTATATCTCAGATTTCACGACTTCCACTTATAATAGTAAATCGAATGTATCAATGACACCCTGATCTTCCTCTGAATTTTGCTTTTAGGAAAGTAGTACACATTTACATGAATTACTAAAAAAGACACAGATATCACAGACGGCATCACAGTAAAGATCGAAAACTGAATCAAGTAAATGAATATATGGTCTAGAGCCAGAATTCCTCAGTCTGATTGCATATTCTTCCAGCAAAAAAGTTTGAAAAGTCATTGCATTTAAAGGTACGGTTAATTTGTACATGTTGGGATTAACATGAATTTGTAACGAAATATAGAAACTGTTTTGTACTCGTTCAGAATCAATGGTTACATTTTTTTTCATTCAGGAAAATAACAGGAAATATACTAATACTTTTCTCGAAATACCTCAGTGAAATATTTAAAAATATTTCTACACCATATTATGATAATACCTGATAATAAAGATCACATCAGATGTCTTGTAATTCACCGAAAAAAAGGTAGGTTTTAGCTTAAAAACATTTCAATAAATCTTCTATAGTTCCTCCTTGTTATATTTAAATGTAAATATAATATGTTAAAAAATTATGTTATATTCGTAAATACCTTAGTCAAAATTATCTTTCAAATAAGAATCTATTTAATTTTATATTTCACTGCTAACACTTCTCCAAAGAGACTTATAAAAGCATGTTCCTAAAGTAAGTACAGAAATATTTACAACTTTTCGGTTAACTCTAACATATTTAACATCACTTTGTCAAAGCACGTCTGTTCATTTGTATTCATATCGCGACTAGGAAATAGTATTCATGGACTGGTAATATCATCGTCATACTGATATGCACAAACTCATGATGAATGAGACAGGAAACATAATGTCCTCTAGAACACAACTATCCGTACCTATAGTTATTTCCGGTTCGGCTACATATGCAATACATGTTGTTTCACATATAATTGCATTTCTTCTTTGGCAAACAACTCCTAAGGTGACAAATTCAAATATCGGTTCCCACCGACTAATGAGGTGTTAATGAATAATGAAGAAAGTCAAGGGAAGTTTACAGTAGTGTAGACTTCAGGAAATTAAACAGAATCTAAAATTAGTTTCACGAACATAATAATAAAATGATTTAATAACATATTTAAACATTATGAGGTTAATGGTAAAATGTAAAAAAAAGGTTTTTTAAAACACGAAGTGGTATATAAAACTTTCTAAATACTCTTTTTAGTATAGGAAAACGCATAGCGATAAAAAGTTTCATCATATATTTATACAAAAATGTGTTGAAATTATGAAATTTTTTTAAATATTACTAGCTTTGTGAATTTTTATGTATCAACTAACAGAAATATTTTTGCAGAAATTTCCCACAATATTGTTTAATGCAATGTAACATATAAAGCCATATGATATATGTAATAGAACTATGAAAATAAATATTTAAAGCACCGAGCTGTATATAGATCACGAGGTTTTTTTTTACAATTTTGATATGTCACAAATATTTTATACAGCTTTTAACTTTCAAGCTTAATTTTTATCCTAAAATTTTATTCCTTACTTCTTAGCACTTTCAATATGCAACTATTAAACATAAAATAGAACTTCTAAGGACTGTATAATTTTAACTTTCTTTAGCAACTAGAAAATACTTAACATAGAAGCAGAAATAATTTGAATGTCATAATGAGGTAAATAATCTGTAAAAACATTTAATGTAGATTTTGAGTAGACGCGCGCACATTTTTTTCCTTTTAAGTATGTTGCAGAATCAGTATTTTTGATTTTTGCAGATTTTCTTCAAGAATAAAATTGTTAAGAAGCTAACTAATTACTACTCCTTTTTTCTTTCAGATTTGTAAAACTTTTTTTAACACACCCTTCCATATTAAATTTTTTCAAGCACAAAAAAAGCATCTTTCCAGTAATGATTTATGTTGTAGATGTATGCAAAAAATTCATTTCCATTTTTTTACATTAGTTTCTCTGCTTTCAAATTATGCATCTCATTTTAAAATTATGAAGGTTGTACGAAAAAAGTGTCAGCTATTCTAACCAGTACTTTCAAAAACGGATGTACTCTGAAAGAACTAAACTGCATCGAAATACAAAAAACGACGCACCAAGAAGGAGTTATCGGAATGGGACGAAAATCGGTAGATGCCATGGACATGTACAGAAAAACAAATGATTACAATTTGAGAAAAATTGGATGAATTATTCGAGAGAAAGAGCTTCACAACAGTCAATAACGCGTTGGTCCACCTCTGACCCTTATGCAAGCAGTTATTCGGCTTGGCATTGATTGAGAGAGATGGCGGATGTCCTCCTGCGGTATATCATGCCAAATTCTGTCCAATCGGCGCGTTAGATAGTCAAAATCCCGAGATGGTTGGAAGGCCCTGTGTCATAGGGACATGACAGTAGTGTCACTGCCATGGGAAGGAGATTTAAAAATTACGGGATGAAGTAAAATAATTGCTAAATGTAAGAAAGAAACATGGCAAATGACGGGCAATAAAAAGAGAAAGGGAGAGAGCCAACAATATAGCGAAACGAAATTTATAGATTGTGCTTGTAGCAAGAAGTATAAGATAAAAGTTCAAGAGAGTGAGTTGCAACGAATAGAAGAAAAGAAGAAAGGGATGACTAAATTTATGATGGCTATAAAACAGGTCACCCTGTTTGATGCCGAAGCATGGAAAAAACGTTAAGTTAGATGGAGAATTTTATAAATCCCGCCCTCGATGTGCATTGGTGAGAAGGGGATTGAGAGGAGGCAGCCACAGACGAATGGCGATGGCATGGTAATAATATGACCAATGGAAATTGTAAGAGGTGGAGTCAGCATTAATAAGAGAAAATAATATGAAATAAGAAAGGAAGGCACAGATACCTATGGGGAGAGTTAGTTAGAAGTTTGGAGATAGAAGTAGTGTCAATCCGATGAATATGTACGAAGAAACCCCGTTGATATAATATAAGTCGTGGCCCATGCAAAAGAGCCCAAATACCTAGGAAGAGAGCGCCCAGTGTCCCGTGCCGAGGGTCTGCAAGGAGTGAAGGAGTCAGAGAACCGATGATGAGCGTGCCCAAGTGTCCCGTGTAGAGTGTCTCCCATGACTTACGGAGCCTTATACCAGACGATGAAAGTGCCCTAGTGCCGTGCGATGATAATACAACGAAGTTCGTCATTACGAGTGCCAGCCGCCCATCATAGTGATCCAACAATCATCTTTCGAGGTACCGACTTTTTGCGTTTCCTTTTTTTATTACTGTCATTGCTTCTCAGTGTGTAGCCTTAATAACTAATATACAGCGCGAATAGGATGTTATTGAGTATAAAATGTTTAAGGAGATGACAGATAATTCGTAAAAAAAAATAATTAATATAATGTTATGCTTATATATATGAGTAAATATTGGTAGTAATGGAACATGGATATATGAGTGATTATGTTTATAAAATGTTATCATAATAAGTGAATGAATTAAATATATGAGTCGTAGAGAATTAATTTAGAAGTAAAGAAGTTGTGAGTAATGTGTAAATGCAGGAGGAAATATTTATTAACTTGTATCGTATTATTTATGTGTTTTAATATTCAATAAATTAATTTGTCAGAGTAAACCAGAGTTGTTTTCATCATTTGGGAATAACAAATAATCAGTGTACTAACCACAATCATTAAGCAATGAATTCTAAATCAAAAAATCATAATCATTATTAATAGTATATTCAATATATATAATGCCCCAATATCTTATAACTTTCTTTTTCATCGCCATACCCTGCCCATAATGCTCCAAATGTGCTCAATGGGGGAGAGATCCGGTGACCTTGCTGGCCAAGGTAGCGTTGGGCAAGCACGAAGACAAGCAGTAGATACTTTCGGGGCGTAGAATATCGTCTACGTACCGCTGTTCTGTAAGAGGGCCGCGAATGACAACCAAAGGGGCTCCTACTATGAAATGAAATGGCACCCCAGACCATCACTCCTAGTTGAAAGCCCGTATGGCAGAAGACAGTCAGGTTGATATCCCACCGCTGTCCGGGGCATCTCCAGACACGTATTCGCTGGTCATTGGAGCTCAATTCGAAACGGGACACATCAATGAAGACAATTCTACTCCAGTCAGTGACATTCCAGGTCGGATGTGCCCGATACCACTGCAAACGGGCTTGTCGGTGTACTTAGGTCAATGGTAGACGGTGTAAGTTGCGCCGTGAGCTCAGCCCCCTTTCTGCGAGCCGCTTAAGAATGGTCCTTGCGGTCACTGAAGCACCAGTTGCACGTACGATCGATGATAATGATCAATCGGGGGCTGTGAGTGCAGCTCTCACGATTGCTAGGTCCTCACGTTCTGTTGTTTCTCCCGGCCGACCACCTCCCTCTTGACACTGTGTTCGGCCATGGTTCACCCATTCCTGCCAACTTCGTCTAATAGTGGTATCGCAGCTATCCAAATGTCGAGCGATTCGCCGATTAGACCAACCGGCTTCTTTGAGCCCAACTATATGTCCTCTCTCAAATGCTGATATCTGCGCATATTGTTCGTGCACCTGTATGCGATGCATAGTTACTGTCTGTCTGAGTACACGGAATGAAATTCGCAAAGAATTTATGACCTGGAATTGAAATTTCTCCTCTTTAATATCCTGCCAATTCTGCAGTTAACATGCGCTGCAGCGTCACATGTTCATTCATTGGCCGCCAAACTTTAAAAATTTTGGCCTTTTCCGTCGAAACCCGTATGCATATTAATTTGTGCTCAATTTACATTACCCCTTCTTGGTGCGTCGTTTTTTTTTGTCTAAGAGTGTATTTAATAGAATTTCGCACCCTTCAGCATGAATGATAATGTAACCAAGTTTTGAGTTTCCATGATTAATTTAACTGGAAACATACTTCTATAGCTTTAGAGTAATACCTAAGTACTTAAATATCTTAAAATAAGTTAAATGCTGAAGGGTAGTACTTCAACTTGTTATTCACAGAATAACAAGTAGATGCAGAATAACAAGGAGATGCTAATTATACTTAAAACTTACCTCTGAAGCCTCCACATAAAGTGTTGAGAAAGTAAGTTCAGTGTTTATTTGGTGCTTACGAGTTGTTAACAAACCTGCTTTTAGCGATTTTCCAGCATTTCAATAACATTTTATCTTTACGTAGATATTGTGTGCGGTTCGCACACATCGTCGTCGCTAAATTGAGTAAAACTCCTTGTATTGACTTTCCTATGAAATTGGTCTGTAGCTGTTTTACAAATTTAATTGCTATCAAGACATTTTAGTTCATTTCAGGTATACTGTTAGCAAAATTTTTACTTATATATATTTCTGATAACACTTTTTTCAAACTTTTAACTCGTGACCGTATACAAACAATGTGATAAAACCGACAAGATCGGAATAAAGCAGCTTGCACATGTGCAGATTTGGTCTGGAGATCTAAGGTCAATCTTTTGCTACACAAGAGATAATGAGACCGGGACCTATTGCCCAAAGCCGATTCCGAACGACTACAAACGTCCATGCCAACAGTGGGACTCGAACCCACAGACTTAGACCGAAAAGGTACCGAAAGCCAGCTTCCTAGCCATTCGACCATATTCCAGCTGCATATACGCAGGAAACAATATTTTAAGCCACTATAACCTTCGCTTGACATTGAAGAATAGTAAAATATTGAAATTCACAAACCTGGTATAGAAGAAAACTGTTTGGATTTTCTTCAAAAACAGATGTTTTATGTTAGAAAATGCATACTAGTACTGTATTAGAATGGTGTGAGACTAAAATTCCGTATACACGCAAGTATGAAAACGGAATTTTTGACACATTTTTATATTTTGTTTTTGGAACTCATAAAACAATTTACCGAAGTTGAAATGTTGAATCAATAATGAATTCATTTCAATCAAATTGAAACTGAGTATTCAATAAAATAGTCAATTCGAATGTCCTTTTTTATAAAACATAAAATTACTACACAAAGATATGGAGTTTTCGGTGATGTTATAAGTTAACTTATCACTAAGGCCTTATTAATGTAATAAATTACATAAACATGGGAATTTTAATTCAAATAATATTTTTCAATAACCAAGCTCCTATTTAATTGCAACTATAAGGCAGCAACAACTGTAAGTTTCAAACATTTTAGAATATTCTATGTTCGTAAGATAACAATATATTAGTTTCCGACCTGTTTTTGAAATTCTCTATAAATCATGTTAGCTTCATAAAATAAACAATATTAACAGCTTTGAAACATACTTGTAATGAAATGTTTTAGATATTCATGATACAGATATAAATAAAATCTTATGGGTTATATATTCAATGATTCACAGTAAGTTATACGTATTAAATCAGTGATTCTCAACTTTGCCTCTCCTCCGATTGGAAATACCTTCTCGCTTTACACCCCCATCCTAGTCCAGAAACATACCTACATAAATTTTTAAAGATAAGAACGTTTAAAAGCATTAAAATGTGTGCGTTGAGATGATCATGGCGACAGTGGTGCGTCAAACGACAAAACTGGATACAGGAGTGGCACCACGTTGTCTTTTCAGACGAGTCACGGTTCTGCTTGCAGCATCATGATGGACGTATCCGGGTCTGGAGGCACCGAGGAGAACGTACGGGGCCTGCTTGTATTCGATATCGTCATAAGGCCCCACACCTGATGTGATGGTATGGGCAGCCACTGGGTACTCGACACGAACACCTCTTGTTCGCGTCGTCGGTAATCTGAACAGCCAGCGTTACATTTCTCAGATCTTAAGGCCAGTGGCTGTGCCCTATCTTCGAGACCTCGGAGACGTCATCTTTCAACAAGATAACGCAAGACCGCAAGTTGCTCGTCGTGTCCTGACCTACCTCGACACAGAGGGTGTTCGACTGTTACTCTGGGCATCCCGTTCTTCAGATCTCTCGTTCAGATTGTTTTTCAGATTGAAAACATCTGGTTATGGGCTGCTGAGAGACTGGGCCGCCACCGCTCTCCAGCCACTACGATTGACGAAGTGTGGCATAGACTTTAAGCATCAATGACTTGCCCGTATCTGCCATCCAAGCCCAGTTCGACTCGATGCATCACCGGGTTAGAGACGTTTTAGCTGCCAAAGGCGGCAGCTGTGTGTACTAATTTCGGACCCTGAATACTCTCAAATTGCCTGCAAATTTATTCATGTTTTCTTCCTGCTATGCTGTATGCGTACAATAAGTAGAGTTTTGTTACTTGCTTTCCTTCCTGGTGTTGCAATTTTAATGACCAGCAGTGTAGTTCATTAACACAAATTATGAAAAAAAATTGTTGCGAAATGTAGTTCAATGAAAACACTTCTCTCCATATAACATTTAAGCAAGTAATAATAAAAACGTTTTTCTCTTTCATAAATAGCAATTATTGTGCTCTGTATAGGAAGTTTTGCATAAATTCCCATTGCTTCGACATGAGTTTATTTCTTTTGAATCGTGCAAATTTTGTGCAACAAATTATAGTAGTAAGAGTCTAAAAACATGCGACTTTCGTAATGAATCGATGTCCGTGTATTTTGCAGTGTGCCTGAAACATTTTTCTTCTTACGATCAATGAAAATTTGTGCATCGGGTGGAAGGAAACCACGGCATCATCTCAAGGGTTGAAAATAAAATTTCATTATGGAAGAAAGAGTACATTTATTGCACAACACCCAAAATAACAGCTTAAATTTTTGATAAAACAATCTTTTGCTAAAAGAATCTATTTAGCTTCTTTTTAAATAACCATCGCGTAGAGTCAACAAAATATTACATCCTTTAAAATAAGTAAGTGTTGTAGTAAAGATGCTAAAACGGGAAATATAAATGCACATAAAGGAGAAAATTAAATTAAACATTTTTTCGAGAACCCGTAAAGAAAAAAAATTAATTTTCCTTCAAAAGAATAAAGTAAATTTTTAAAAAAAATATTTTGAGAGATACTATGTAATAAAACAAATAACACTCTTTCTTTATTAAAATGCTTGTTTTTATCCTCTGGGTGAAACATAAGTAAATAAAGTAAATACAATTTGATTACTTGCATAATTTCAAAAACATTTCATTGCAAACTCAATTTTATTTAATGAGGGAAATGAAACACGTGAAAGTTTTACTAATATTCAAGGAAGCTTCAAAGAAGTGTAGGAAACATTATTTTTAGATTCTTAATCCAGTAAAATCATAATTTTTCTTATTTACGTATATCTGAATCATATATTACTTAATTTATTTTATATATATATATATATATATATATACACATTAATTAGACAATTTATTAAATTGTTTTCAATTATCAGTTGTTACTAAGTATAAAAATAATGTAAAGAAGTTCCTGTATCATGTTCCATGTATATTTTAAAACAGAATTGAAAGAAATCTTATAACCTCCAATTCTATAGAGTTTTCAATGAAACCGTTAGGATGTTATCTATCATTTGCGTAGATATCAAGGAAAGGAGACAGAAGGAATCTCCGGACTGCATTTCTGTTTTTAAAAACCTGACCGTAGTGCTCTCTGAGAATCAACCAACCTACTTGAAAAAGGTTCTTTCTACAGAAAGCAATCTTATTTTAACCATATCAAGTAGATTTCTTCCTGCGATATCTTGCAAAAATTTAATTCTATTACAATTGCATATATCAGCAAAATAAAACACACGAGTCTAAGAATAAGTATAAGTACATCATTCATATATTTGAATATGTCCGTGTTTCTAACATGCGTATGAGATTGTTACGCACACTTATAAAGATATAGAATCTTAAATCAATATTATTTTTATATTGTTATATTTTATACATATTGTTATTCTCGTTTATAAAGTTTACTCTTCGGCGAATAAATTTACATTTTATGATATAAAAGATAAATGATGGCCATTTTTAACTAAGAATATTCTACCTATGTAGATTATTATCTCATTTTTTCTTATATAAACAAGCTTAATTCTTCGAGATAATAACAAAAAAAAAATTCCAAAGAAGAAAAACTACAAGTTCATGAATCACTTAATGTTGTAAAACTGGGTATAGAAATAGGTCTAACAAAATAAACATTTGTTGTAATGGATAATAACAGATTTTTAAGTGTTTTATTCAGAAAAAAATAGTGTAAGCTAATAATAGCTTAATTTTTAATACCCTAATATAAAATTTTCTGTTTTTCAAGCTATGTAACCATGTACTTACGGTAAAAAATTTGATGTTTCTTCCCTGATGCTATTAATCATTTGCATTTTATTACCTGTAGTTTTTCTTCGACAGACATTAATTTTGTCATTAATCAAAATGAACATAAAAAAGTAACGATAAAGATTGTCGCTAGGCCTTAACAGTTAATATTCTTCACATTTTATGCATGAGGAGTAATCTGAAACATTATTTCCATATCATAAACTTAAATTGATGAGTGTCGGTTTTCTACTCTGTTTTGATTATACTACCTTACGCTGTGGATAAAAAAAGTAATGTTCCACTGCTATATTTTTGTTTCAAATTCATGTACAAACTGCTGTAACTTTTTTCTGAGACTGTAAAGAAGGTTTATGTCTGCGTTGTAATACCAGAGCAAGCTTACACAATTCGCGTGGAAAGATAAATAGAGAAAACATGTGAAATTCTATTTATCCAACTCAGTTCTTTTAAGGAAAAACGTGTCAAATGAAAAAGGTAAATAAATATTAACCTAAAAATGTAAATAAATATTAACCTAAAAATGTAAATAAATATTAACCTAAAAATGCAAATAAATATTAACCTTGAATTTTTTATCAGCGTGTTACACTTCTCAAAAGACATTGAGTACAAAAGCTTTATGAATATGCTGATATATTTCCCCTCAACAGATTTAAAAGCGATATTGTATTTTCTTGGGTACCAGATTTCTTTTCGAAATAAATGTAGACTGTTTTCTGTGCTGCCTGCAGATATAATGGATTTCATATACAGCAATCAAAATAAACTGTGCTATTGTAGAGTGCCGCGTGTCAAGGTCAGTGTTCTAGACATGCTTCAAGCAATAGCCCAGTTTTTGGAACTTGATTAGGTGCAGCTTTCCCCTCTCATTTCTGGATTCAGAAGTGGGAAGTATTCCACCTTACAAACTTAAGCAACTGGAACATGTGGCTCAAACAATATCATTTATCATAGAAATGAGATAAATCAGAGTCACCTTTTTAAATGGGATACGTTTTTGAGATTAAGGTTTTAAGAAATGACCACACCCTAAATTTCATATTTAAATTGCATAATGAGAGAATAATAAGAAAAACATCTAAACAGTAACACACTTATAAGTTTAGGAATTGAAAAAATTTTAACAGCTGAAGGTCTCTTTAGCAGATATTCACTTGAATATTTTATTTTTTAGTTTCATTCATTTAATATATTTAGCCGATTTAGTATTCATCGTATCATAATTGCGTTTTTTTAATACTCTTCCTTTTTATCTCCTGAAATTTGTATGTAGATAAACAAAAGTTTGAATTTGTTAAAAGATGGAGTCATTTAACTAGACAAGGCTAAATTATGATTAGAATAACATAAATGAAGCATTTTAATAATTTACTTTATAAATATATGTGCTATGATATATCAAAATGACGGCCTATAGACCATAAAGAACTCAAAGAAATAGAAAAGGTGTTATTATCAATATGTGTACCATATGTTTATTCAATACGTCGTAGGATTTCTTTAAACGCTGGGCATTTAAAATCAGTCAGTACAACATTGAATTTTTAGATTTATGAAGGAGGAAATTTTTTACAAAGGATTTGAATCTCACTCAGCATTTATAAACGATTCTAAATATTTATAATTTTTCTGTCATCCACATATTAAAGTTATAAAAGACTAAGGCTTATAAGTAGCTTTCATTCTCAACCGTAACAATCCTGCAAGCAAAATAACAGACTTAAATTTTATCCCTAAATGGAGAGTATTCTTAGAGAAATAAATTTTAAAATATCGCAATAAAGTACGAAGTCATTTACTGATATTAATATTCCAGCTTTTAATATTTCAGTGTGTTCAAAAACATACTTTAAAAATATGTAAGTTAAAGACTAAAAAAAATCCTGGAATAATATTACTTAAGTAATAGTCAAAAGGATTTTTTCCTTCAGATATTCCTTATGTACTTCGATGAACTATCAGCTCCTTAAAATAGCTAATGTTCTTGTATTTATTTTTTAAACATGAACATTAAATATCTATTCGAATACCTTTAAATTCTTTACATGAACTGCAAAAAGTTAAAAGAATAGTGAAAAACGGAGACGGGGAATACTAAAGGTAATGACACATACATAATCGCAGACATTTGAATACTTGAAAAAGTTTTAGGATCATATGAATTTATGTTTTTAAAATATCTTTTTTCTATGTCAAGGATCATCATCAACATAATCTACCAAGCTGCTCAAAAAGTTGGGAAAGAATGATTAGAGGTGATAAAAACCATTTCTTCTGTTCCCAAAATATATGTGATGAAGCGAAAAATGGGTGAAGACAAGAAAGCTTACTTGAATTAAGGCTTTCCACATTATATTTGGAAGGAAATTTATCGCATATATACTGGTAGAAATATATGACCATACTTTTCTACAATTTTTTCGCTCAAATAAGATACATGCTAAAATAGATGAGTGCTATATTATTAATTTATTTATTGAGCATTTATAGATAGTTTATTGTAAAATATGGTATTATATAGCCGTTTTGATTAAAACAGCGTAATGTTACTATTATGTATAAAATAAATTGCTTAGAGAACCCTTTTTACTGCTAATATTGTAAATTCCCCTTCCCCAATAAATCTAAAGCATATTTCATTCCTTTCTTGTTGATTTCTATTGATTCATATTCTTATTGTTGTAAACTATGCTCATGGAAATTTGTAATAAAAGGAATTTAGTTGCATAATGCTACTTTGCATAATTCAGTAAGCTAATATACATTTTCAGTTATGAAATTAGACAAAAGGCTAAACTGTTATTATGTCTGTGTTTTACTCATAACATATACTTCTGTGATATCATACACAATATGAGATATAACTATGTGTTTTTTCTTCTTCGTTTTTTACATTTACTTAATAATAAACAATAGCACAAAATAAAGTTATTAACCAAAATCATATTAAAATCCTATCTTCTGAATTTCCTACTTTCAGGTTTCCTTTTCGTAGGAAAAAAAATTATTTCTAAACTATGTCTGTTCCAGAAAACTAGCACACATGAAATGTGTGAATGTAACTGCATGATATTGTTTTTCATTTTCACATTACGTTTTGCTCATAATATATTTCGTCTCCAGCTGTTTCATTATCGTTGTCATATAACTATCATCAAAATAAAACCGCAAGAAGAGAAGGAAACACTTTTTGTGTAGTGTATTTCCTAACCCAAAATGTTGCTTGTTATTGATATTGTATGAAATAAATATTTGTTTACGATGATATTCTGAAAAACCATCAAAAATGATGATTCTTTCTATTTCATATTTTGTTTTAGGGGACGCTAGAAGGTTGCGCATGATACTTTAATAAAACAGATAATTTATTACATTTTCCCCAGGTATAAAAATTACAATCCTCTGAGAAAAATGAATATACTTAATGAACTGACATTCTATAGAAGTTATTACTGTGCGTGAATAAAAGTATATTCCCTGTTGTCGTTTTTTATAGTTTCGATAGATTTTGGAACTTTAACGAATGCTGAATTTTAATATAAAGGCTGCATTTCTAGCTGCATGCAGAAATGCTGTTAGAAACCCCATTATTATTATTATTAGAAACAGCTTATTATTAGAAACCCCAATTTCTAGCCCTTTTGTGTTTATGCCAAAGCAATCAAATAACACTATCGAAACTATGAAAAGATTAAATAAAAATAGCTATTATTCAGGAAACGACTATGTCGCGGGGTTTTATGCGACATCAAAAGAGCAAAGGAGGAAACGAAAATCATAGTTAAAATACGAGAATTGAAAAGTAACAAAAACGGAAGATAGATACAGCACGGAAGCAGACAGTCGGGGTAGTTAAAGAACACAAGAAATGGGAATGGAGCATATAAGATGGAAATTAAAAAGAATTTATGATTACAAAGATAGGAAGGAAGACATATGAACGATGACCAAGCAAGGTTAGAGGACTCGATGAATTCTAATTGCGCACGTCAGGTGGATGTGAAGTGGAAGTCCACTGTAATTAGTGATGAAAAAAGGACGTATCCTGCAGAGGGACCAATTTTCCCGAAAACCGCGGAGGATCGTAAGCACCGATTCCGGAAAATACAGTAGGAGGCGGTAACTATAAACACAGGTATGAAATAAAGAAACATACAAACCAATAAAAAGAAGGGGGGGGGGAATATGCTACTCAATAAAGCAACGAGAAGGAGGAGCCCAAAAAAAACAGTGAAGGAAATGTATAAAATAAGAAGATAGTATTAATATACGAATAATATATATATGATTTTCAGATTTGAGATAGAGTGTCGTAGATATACAGCCGCTTGTGTTGAGACGTAGAAACGAAGGCGGAGGCAATAATTTGATGGCTGCGGGACCATTCCGAGGAGCGGTGCTCTAATAGATGATTTCCAGTCCCTCCATAGAGATAAGTCAGCCATACGAGACGCAATCCGGTCGAGGAGACAACCGATGCGATGAATGACTTCTGAAGCGGGAACCCGATCGTGAACTCTCGGCGAAATAGCCGAAAGATTCCTCTCCGTAGATGAACAAGAAGCGCCCGTCATCACATGCCAGTGTGATAGTGACTTCTTTAATGGGATGTAAGATTGCCCGAGGAAACGTGTATCTCCACTCGTCAATCCTCATTCATCCAACCAGGTATTTGTGTTCTCTCCCATTAAATGTAAATTTGTCCAGTACGTTCTCTCCCATTAAATGTAAATTTATATAGTGGCTTCGTGAATATTAACGAATTAAGAATTACTGAATAATGGAAAATAATATGAGTGGTTTACAAGTGCCTCCGCATTGGTAAAAAAAAAAAGAGTGGTTAATAGAAATGAACCTGAGCCTAAGTCATTAGTTTGAATCTATTAATGTTGGTAATTAATCGAATGTAATGAACAAAGTAATCAATAATTACTTAAATGTATTCTTTTAAATATAATGATAATAGATGTGTAAGTTATGCAGTTGATAAGAGGGTAATTAAGGAAAGTGTATTGTTGTATGATATACAGGTGGTTATCAAAATAATGGAAACACTAAGAAACATCATGTAAACCTTTATTAATACGACGCAGGATCACCTTTGTCGTGTAATACCACCTGATTCACCTTAGAATTGGATTATACAAGTCCTTAATAGAGGTTAAGAATATATTATACAATTCTTCAGGGGAAAATAATGAAAGTTCCTGTAGAGATGCTGTGGTGGATATCGATACCTAGATCTATCCGCTTATACATGACAGTGGTTAGAGGATATAAAGTCGTGGGGATTGTACAGGGCAAGATAAGATATTTGACTTCTTTTTCATGCTCTTCAAACCAATACTTGATGCATTTAACTGTACGTATATGGGTATTATCATCCAGGAGAACACCATCTCCTGGAAGAAACAATGTTTGCACCATAGTAGGGACTAGTTAGCTAAAATTTTGCCATAGTTCTTTCCATTCAATCTCTGTTTTGGGGTTACAATACGGCCTGAACATAAACCATAACAAGCTATCCCAAACCCTGATAGATCTACCTACATGATAGACAGTTGAGATGAGACAGCCAGAATCTTACGCTTGTGTAGATGTTCTCCAGACAAACGGATGTCCTGTTGCGAGGAACAATATGAACAATGATTCGTCGGACCAAATGCCGTTTTTCGACATATTACTCGACCAGGATTTGCACACGTGGCACCATTGTGGACGATATTTTGTATTGGCATCTATTACAAGTGGCTTGGGAATAGCTACTCTTCCGTAAATGCTTTGTTTGTGAAGTTCCCTTCTACCTCTAATGGTTGATACCAGAACATGCAGATGCAGATTGAGCTCTTCGAACATTTTGGTTGGAATTGTTTTCTTTCTTCGTGTCACAATCCGCTTCAATACCTCGTCCGTCTGTTTCACTTGGCTCTCCCTTTCGTCAACTATTCTGTTTGGCAAAGGATATTTTTCCGTGCACTCTGTATGCTATCATGACTTTCGATACTATAGCTCGAAATACACCCATTAGCCTGGGGGTTGCAGTAACAGATACTCCAATTTAAACGTGGTCGAACAATTTGCCCTTTTCGCAATGTCTGCAAGATTTGACATTTTACGATGTTCCCCCCACCCCTAAAGAACGATGCCCTTAGCTTCATTACTGCTACCTGATAGTAAAATAATACATACACTATATTATATAAAAAAATACCGGGGGCCAGACTCGTTTTTTAAGGAATACGAAGCACATTCATAAACACCACTAATATTGATAGGTGTTTCCATTATTTTGATAACCACCTGTATGTCTTATCAATTAATCTGTTTGTTGATATCAATCAGATTCATTCTTAATATTCCTATGCATGATGACGACAAATGATTAATAATTAACAATAATATATATCCGTAATGTACTAATCCACTAACCACTACGCGTTCACGTTATAATAGGCTACTTTATTTTGATTCACATACTCTCTTCTGCGTTTATTCCCTTCCGTTATATTAAATGGAAGAACAGTTACGGGATATATTGTTTAGATACGAGATTCCAAATTTCTTATTCAAAGGAGTTTTGTCTTCAAATTGAAATAACAAAACATGATTATAGCCCAGTCAAAATAGGTTTTATGGCTAAAAAAAATATGAAAGTTTTGAAAATTGGTGGAGATGTTTGTTTAGGCATGTTAATGAACATACTAAAAGTCCCCACCGATCAGACTTGAGCTTTCGCCGCCATCTTGGAAAATGTGTACACTTTTTTGGTTTTTTGGAAATAACTTTAAAAAGATTGATTTTATAAAAAATAATTAAATACAAAAATTAAAGAGCATTAAATTATGAATAAAAATCATTCATAACATTTTTTTATATGTCTAACAGGAACAAGGATAATTGACTTTGAAAAGAGCGCACTATCACACCTGGGATGCGCAAGCGCGATTCCCCATCGCGGTGGGGGGAAATACCCGCGCATGTGCATACCATAATTAGCCAAATTAGTTTTACACTAAATGGGAAGGTATTTTGTATTTTTTCAAATAACTAGGAAAATATTAACTTTACGTAAAAAAAGTTTATTTCAAAAATTAAAAAACATTAAATTATGTACAAAAACGATTTTATACATTTTTATCGTAAACCCAACAGGAACGAAGGTATTGACTATAAAATGCGAGTTGATAATGGAGGTAGCTTCAAAGTCTCGTTACAGGCGCTCTTCTTTGAATTTCTAACCTCTCCCACATTTCGGCATTCTTTAAACACAAGAAAATAGACTTTAATGTTTTTGGCTATGTAGATAATTAATTATTATTAATTTTATACATGAATGTAGTAAACTTGGGGGTATTCACTATCAGATTTCCAAATTTCAACTTCCTAGGCCCTATGGTTCCAAAGATACAATGGGTGTTTTTAGAGGGGGGCAGGGGGTTAAGCTCTTTTTAACCCCCTTAAAATATACAGTTTCCAAAAAAAGATTTCTTAGAAGACACCTAGGGATTATGGGGAACCAGTATACGAAATTTCAACTTCCTTGGCCCTATGGTTCCAAAGATACAGTGGGTGTTTTTAGAGCGGGGGGCAGGGGATTAAGCTCCTTTTAACCCCCTTAAAATATACAGTTTCCAAAAAAAGATTTCTTAGAAGGTACCTAGGGATTATGGGGAATCACTATACGAAATTTCAGCTTCTTAGGGCCTATGGTTCCAAAGATACAATGGGTGTTTTTAGAGGGGGGGTTAGGGGGTTAGGCTCTTTTTAACCCCTTAAAATTTACAGTTTCCAAAAAAGATTTCTTAGAAGGCACCTAGGGATTATGGTGAACCACCATTCCAAATTTCAACTTCCTAGGCCCTATGGTTCCAAAGATACACTGGGTGTTTTTAGAGGGGGGCAGGGGGTTATGTCCTTTTTAACCCCCTTAAAATTTGTATTTAATAAAAAAAAATCTTATTGGGCACGTAGATCTTGGGAGTAACCACGTTTTCCACACATTTGTATTATTTTAACATGCTTCTGCTCGAAATGTTTATAATTTCCGGGCAGGAAATAGGTTGCCACTGTGAAGTTAGGTGTTGGCGAGCAGATATTACGCCAAGAGTTAAAGGCTGCCAAGCTTCAGCTATAATACGTAAGTACCAAATTAAATCTTATGCTAATGATGATAAAATTAAAAAGAAAATTACTATTATGGGTTATGAAACTAATGCATTGTTTGACAGCGGTAGTGAAATTACAATGATCAAAGAATCTATTTATGAAAAGCTTAGTAAACCAGAACTAAAGAACGATCATATTATTTTAAACGGTATCGGTAATGGTGAAGTGAGTCCTTTAGGCTACTTTAATGCGGAAATAAAAATAGACAACTGTGTTATAACTAGTGATGTATACGTTTTGAAAGAATTGTGCGAAGACGCTATTATCGGTATGAATGTCATGAAACAGTTAAATATCATATTACATGAAAACGGAATGAGAGTTACCGGGGAGCGAAAAAATTATCATGTAGGAATCGTTCGAATATGCCGGAAACGTGTCAAGGACACAGAGGCAGAAGATTCACCACTCCATAATATAGACAAAACATCGAGCGAATTCGAAAGACTGTTTACAATACGAGACGCCATAAGCGAGAACGAAATTGACATCTGCCATAATTTAGACTCATGATTGAAAACGGATGTTGCAAACCTCATCGCGAATTACAAACCAAACAAAACTAAAAACACGGGGTTAAAAATGAACATTGTTTTGAAAGATGAAGTTCCTGTGAAACAGCGTTGTCGGAGATTTCCCTTTGCAGAGCAAAAAATAATCGAAGAGCAAATAAAAATTTGGTTGCGTGATAATATAATAACAGAATCGTGTTCAGATTACTCTGCACCCGTAGTATTGTGTAAGAAAAAATCAGGCGAGTACCGTTTATGTATTGACTACAGGCAGTTAAATAAAAAGATCGTTAAAGACAATTTCCCTTTACCCCTTATAGAAGACGCGTTAGATAGATTGGAACAATCAAAGATTTTCACGACGCTTGATCTAAAGAACGGATTTTTCCATGTTGATGTTGCAGAGAAGAGCCGCAAATATACAGCATTTGTCACTCACGAAGGACAATATGAGTTTTTAAAAGTTCCGTTTGGACTGTGCACTAGTCCCAGTGTGTTTCAACGATACATTTACACAATATTTAGAGATATGTTAAAAGACAACACCATTATTATTTATATGGATGATTTGATAATTCCATCGAACAATGAGAAAGAAGGTTTACTTAAATTAAAACGTGTGATGGAAAGAGCGTCCCAGTATGGATTAGAGATAAATTTTAAAAAGTGCCAATTCTTGAAGCAAAACATTGAATTTTTAGGTTATGTAATAGAGAACGGAACAATTCAGCCTTCCCTAAGCAAAATGTTAGCTGTTAAAAAATTCCCAGTACCCAAAACGATGAAACACGTAGATGCGTTGAGCCAAAACACCGTCCTAGTGACAACACGTTCGCACGCAGAGTTAACTACTAAAATTGCAAGAGCACCAGATGACGATGAGTGGGTTAAGACTATCAAAGAGTTAGTGAAATTGGGTAGAAACAATGATTATTCAATTGAAAAAGACGTTCTATATAAGTACGAAAATTGAAAAGATCTTTTAGTTGTTCCGGAAGACTTGCAAAAAGAAATCATACGTGAAATTAATAACAAAGGCCACTTTGGAGTAGCAAAGATAGAAGAAATTTTGAGACAAGACTTCTACATGCCAAAAGTGAAAACGAAAATCGAAAGTGTCATTGCGAATTCGATTGAGTGTATACTGTGTAATAGAAAAAGCGAGAAAAGTGAAGGATTTTTAAATCCGATTCCCAAAGAGAACTTACCATTAAGCACGTACCACATAGATTTTATTGGACCAATGCCCTCATCGAATAAAAAGTACCAGCACATTTTTACTGTGGTAGATGCATTTACGAGGTATGTTTGGCTCTACCCCACAAAATCAACGTCAGCTAAAGATGCCATCGACAAACTGAGGTTACAACAAACAACATTTGGAAACCCGTCAAGGATTATTTCAGATAAAGGTGGTGCATTTATGTCCAGTGAATTTCAGGAATTTTGTAAAGAAGAAGATATAGACCACGTTAAAATAACAGCCGGAATTCCAAGAGGAAACGGACAGGTGGAGAGGATGCACAGAACCCTCATCCCGATTTTGTCGAAACTAACCATCGATGATGCAACCAAGTGGTATAAGCATGTACCTGCCGTTCAAAAGATTATTAACAGTACCATTTCAAGATCAACAAAATTTACACCGTTTGAGCTTCTTACTGGAGTTAAATTAAAAAGTAAAGAAGATTTAAAGATAAAGGAAATGCTAGAAGAAGAATATATCAAAGCAATTATGGAAGACCGAGAAAAAATGAGAGAAATAGCAAACCAGAATATATTGAAGATACAAGAAGAAAATTAAAAAAAATTTAATCGAAAAAGGAAGAACTCAAGACAATACAAAATTGGAGAACTCGTTGCGATTGAAAAAACTCAATTTGGAACTGGACCTAAGCTGAAACCTAAATTTTTCGGACCCTACAGGATTACGAAAATAAAGTCCAACGACAGATTTGATGTCCAGAAGTTTGGCAACCACGATGGACCGAATGTCACAACAACTGCCGCAGATCACATGAAACCATGGGCAGCTGAACAAAATTAAGTGTCACAAAAATTATAAGTCCTAGATACTGTTTTTTTTCTTTTCTCCTTTTTTTTAGAATTTCTGTGCAGTGAGGAGTTTTGAAGGGCCAAAACATCAAGATGCCCGAGCGTTATGGGAACGAGTACAACGCAGCGCTGAGTAAACGAGGAGACGACAGTGCCATCCCGCGGAGAGAGGTGTTACTTGGGAGTTGACCCCTGGATACCGACGTTGACGGTCGTGCGAGAAAAGGGCAGACGGCCCTGTAATGTAACTGAAGTTTGGGCAAGACGGCCCCTAGAAGTATAATTGTAATTTTCCAGTGACTGTTGTGTAGAAGTTACCGTAATACTCAACTGAAATCCTTTTGTATATAGCTTCTTTTATTTTTATATTAATCAAGTTTAAATATAGATAATTAAATTACATGTGTTGTGAAGTTATTGATGAGTTAAGAATTCGCTTCCCATATATATATATATATATATATATATGTGTGTGTGTGTGTGTGTGTGTGTGCGTCCGTGTGTGCATTAGAAAGTAATTTCCTTATTTTATTTTTGCCCTGATTTACTCCATTCTTACAGAGTTAAAAAATGCAAATAAATGGGGTTTAAAAAATCGCCAATAATACAGCGATTTTGTGCATCTTGTATTAGTAACTGACATAAACTTTTAAAATATTTAATTTGTATTCCTCTTCTGACTTTTCAAAGTAATTGATACGAAAATGTGAAAACATTGTATAATAAAAGTCGATTTATACAGGCACGAGAAGGAAACGTAACGGGAACGATCCGAGCGCGTGACGAGTCGTCGTAATCATTTCCTCCCTGTTTTTCAATGGAATTGTTTATACTGCGCCGTGACACGTCCGATTGTCGGCTGATTCCCGGCCGAGAATCGGCGCCAACGATTCGAAGCAGGAAGTCGTTCACTGCTCGGCCGTCTCTCGTTCATGGCAGAAAGTAAAAAGTGGCTATTCAAGATATAATTTACATACTGTTATTTATGTTTGATATTTAATATGGATGATGAAAACTCATTGAGCTGGTGAGCGGTTTTGAACGATTTGGCCCATCAAAATACATGAATCCAAAGTTCAAAATGACAATTCGGAAGGCAATAGGAGAAAATTATACTTGAAATTACAATTGGTCCACTAAAATATAAAATTTATCAATTTGTATGAATAATGAAACAAAGGAAAAATTATTTACACGATTTAGAATGAGTAAATTGTTAAAAACAAATACTTACATGTATGGATTTGTTGATTATAAAGCAATTTTTCTTGCTTTCTGAGCAGCAAAATTGTATATTAAAAGTGAAAAGTCCAAAGATGATGAGAGATCATTTTCATTAGAAATAAGTGCCAAGGAGGACAGGCGTACAATGCGTCTTCAAAACATTCTGATTGTATCTTCTTTGTAATATTTTCAATTCTTGTGGGAAAAGTGGGAAATAAAATCCATTATAATGATAGAGAGAACAAGTAAAAGCCATTTTTTGTTTACCTCACTCCTTCAGCCTTCAAACCCCTTTCTTCCCAACAGGTTTGGAGCCAGGGCCGCCCAGAGGAGGGGGGGCAACTGGGGCACTTTGCCCCAGGCCCCCAACTGCCGGAGGGGCCCCAAAAAACTTTAAAAAAATTATTTATTAGATTTCCTCCGAAAGAAAATTCTGAAACTTGTACCGTACTTCAAAATTTAAAATAATCTCCTGAAAAGAGGCCCCCCCCCCAAAAAAAAAATACTCGATTAATCAGATTTCTTAGGGCCCCCAACAGAAGTTTGCCCCAGGCCCCGTAAAGTCTCTGGGCGGCCCTGTTTGGAGCGCATTTACTTATTTGTATCACACTCCCTGGAGAAATGTCTTGTCTATTGTTTGCTTTGAATAGAGCAAACATTGGACCAAATTATTATTCGTATTAGTATTCGTTCACATGGGATGTTCACATTTTTCTCAGTTTGCAACTATTCCGTGAAAACCAACAAAGTCCGACAAAACGGTTTATAATTCTTCAAATGACTGTATGTAGTGACTGACAGATAGTAGAAACTGATATTGAAAAAAAGGATTGATAATCAAGGGTTTACTATAACTGAATTGAAGATAAATCATGTTTTTCTAACCGAGAAATTTTTCGAACCAAAAGGGTAGTTTGTCAATTAAGATTCTTTCTGCAATTCTTTAGAAAAAATCGAAACATATATATTTTTATAAGTTGAATTATAGAAACCGCGAAAAATGAGGGATTTCTTTAAAAACCCGTAACATTTAGAAAAGTGTTGCTATGAGAAATAAAAATGGCGGCCCTGGGCAGTTGCCCAGTTTGTCCACCCCTAATCACGGCCCTGGCTCTCCTCTTCCTCCTCCTCTAACAAAAGTGTGATAATGGCTAAATCTTTAACTGAAAACTGAAATCGCGTCATGACGTTACAAATCTTTCACAATTAATGAAACACGTTCCCGCCACTTTCTACTCCCGTCTCTGTATAAACACATGCATCCGGCGCTCGGGATCGGCGCGTTCCCGTTACTTTCCCTTTACTCGCCTGTATACATCAACCCTAATGTGTATTATTTTACATTATCGTTCAGTTTTATACTTCTCCTGAAGTAGTAAATATTTTCATACGCACAGTCTATAAAGAATTTTCCTCTTTCATTCCTTTAGAACAGTTGATGCGTATGATATACCAAAAAAGTTCGCTCACGCGGAATTTAAAGATCTCATTTTATGATGAGTCTGTAATCATACTGCGAAGATCTTTCTAGCCCTTACAAATTCAGTCACTAAAGGAAACTGTTAGCTGCTATTTAAAGCGACTGCAAGAGTCGTATAACCTAATTGTACACAAGACTTCTCAGAGACTTTTGAAAACATCCTAAAGTATCATTAAAAATAATTCTATGGTATTTAAGTAAACCTAGAAAGTTTTTTTTTTTTTTAAATCATTTAAAATTGTACCTCTTCATAAATGTATAGCACATATTTTTGGACACTAAAACTAAATTTAAAAACATAGTCGGTAACAAAGATCTGACTTGCTCTAGTGTTTTTTTCATTAAACCATATTCTTAATTTATACTTTTATATACCTGTTTTCGGGTTTAATTTATTCCCTAAAAATTTTTATTTAATTTGAAATTTTGTGCCTAAATATTTTTAAATTTTTAAACAGCAGGATAACGGAAATAATAATTATTACAGAAATCTCAAATTACTGATTATCTGCCTATTATAATTTCATTTAGTACTTATGATAGTTAACATTGAATCCTACATCAATACATCTGTATGCATTTAATTTTATCGAGACAATGTGGTAACCGACACAAAATGATATGATAAATGGCCATATACCACTCTGCTGTACAACTGCTATTCGTTGAGGATATCTGCCGGGGGTTGTTCTATCGGTATCTCACTTCCGAATTCATCAATAGGGCGTCGGGAACTCACTGCTCTGTCGTTTCCACGCTCCATCACCGTCGGGTAAACTTGGGACCTTCTTCCTGCATCCAAGCTCTTTTTCTATCTGCTGCCAGTCTGATTCTCACTCGTTCTTCTCTCCTTTTTTTTCTATATACTCTTAATTTTCCATTCTGTTATACTTCTCTTTCCTCTTATTGGGTGCAAGCCTTCAGCCAATGATTTTATCTAATCTTCTGTCGTTGGCTCAACTCGTTCGCGGAGGTGTTAACATATTTTTCTGCACCTGCATCTTTCTTCACCCTTTTCTTCCCCCCAACTCCTTTACTTGGGGAGGGGATTCATTAAAAACTGGGTTAATCCCGTAAAACTGCGGGGGTTCCATCTGTCGCCCTCTTTTGCGACATCTTTCTCCCTCTGCAGCTGACCTTTCGCCTCTTAAGGCTGCTATGTACAAAGAAAAAAATCGTATTTCCCTTTTCCTCTTCTTGCAGACTCTTGTGGTGGGAGGAGTTCAATTGACAGTTCGAGAATTCCACCCCCCCCCCCTTAGGATTGACATTTTGAGGGATTGTAATGGCTCTCTCTCTATAGGGTGTTAATCACTGCCCCCAAATTTTTTATTTAAAATATATTTTTGTCAACTATTTACGGGTACATAAATGCTGCTAATCAAATAAAATTGGTATTGTCAGATAGCCTGAACTTTTCTGCAAAGCGCTACGGGATTCATTTTATAAATTTCGTCCACCAAAGGAATTTATGAGCGTTTAAAACACACTATACCAGATTTTTCCCCGAGTAATTTAAATTTAAAAATATTAATTGCATTTTTTTTTAAAAAGAGAAATGTACACACATGTAAAATTTCTTTCTCTATAACGGAGTACAATTTAAAAAAAAAAATCTTTGTATCCAAGT